>CM073468.1:40340000-40810000 GCA_037074535.1 Gleditsia sinensis
GACATGAAAATATTTTATAAAGTGATATTTGAAAATATTTATGTTCATGGCAAGATTGAATTTAACATTTTTTTTGTAATGATTATGCTTTAATGATAAATTATGGCATGTGAGTATAATGAGAAATCATATTTTTGGCTATTAACGTGAAAAAAAGAAAAGAAAAGAGACGAGCACAGTCACATGGCAGTTTGTATGGTTCACTAGTAGGGGACTCCGTACTCACGGCTATGATTATGTTAATGAAAAAAGAAAGAAAAAGTGTGCCATGTAGGACGAAGCGAGAAAAACTCGTACCGGAGAGTAGAAAGTACTCACCCTGACCGAAGTAACTTAATATGAAAATAAGTTGATAGCCATCATATGATATTCTGAAATTAGTTATTCATGCCATATATGTCATTACTGTATAATTTTCATGTGCATTGATAAAGTACATTCATGTGACGGAATATATTTGTTGTAGCTTATACAGATGAACATGATATGATGATCTACATTGATGATAATTATGATTTATTGTTGAACCTACTGGGATTTAATTCTCACTATATTTCCATATCATGTCCAAAGCACTAGATATGCAGATATTCTCTATGACCAGCTTTTAGCGTAAATTGGGTCTTGTTGGCTAATATCTTGGTGAATGTAACACCTCTAATTTACCGGCATGTGAAACAAACATTTTTTTTCCACAATCATATATTTACCTTAATCATGCATAGCACTATTCTTTGTCATGAAAATATATACATATAGGTTTTCTCATGTATACACATTATACAGACCAAATTATAAAAGTCAAAGTAACAAAAGAAATATGGATCCTGCCTATGCCTTTCACAGCATACTCTAGAATACAAACACAGTATAATTCAAAAACTGCAAGCCTTGGAAGCAACGTAGACTTACCTAGATAATGTCACCTAACTGATTATTTATCTGTAGAATTAGATTATATATTCTTATCTGAACACTGGTCAACTGTTAGGTACTATTCACGGTCGAAAAATACTATTTACCGCTAGAAATCACTATTTATACCTGTTGGATTTACTGTTCACGACGTACAAAAAAGTTGTCAAATGGTCAAAAAATTTCTTATCCTAAGGTTTATCTAGCTCCTAAATCTATCTACGGTGTCAAATTTTTTATTTGAGGTATCTAAATAAGAGTTTTAGAGTTTATCTTTTTCTAAGATTTTCTACTTCCAATCTATAGTAATTCTATGGCTTATTTGAAAAATAATTCAGCCACTATTGTAGTACTATTCGTCCTGAATCTAGTGGTGCCCTTAATTTTGAAATCAGAGACTCAAAAGTACTCCAAATTTAGAGAGAGAAACTAAAGAGAGAGGAACACTATTTATATATGAATATTTGTAGATTCTCTTCTTCCATCTCCCTCTCCCCCATTTTCTTTCTTTTCTTTTAATTTTTTTTTATTATTTAATAATTTAATATTTAAAATTTAATATTATTATTTTTGATTATATACATATAAAAACTATTTTTTATCCTAAAATATCGCAAAAATTTCTAAAAAATTATATTATTGTAAAACTTTAGTTGCACTCTTAAATCATGACTCTTCTTGATAAAAATTTTAATAAAACAAATAACAAAATAAATATCTTTATGCATAATAAAAGAAAGAATATTTCTAAAAATAAAACAAGAATTTGTTAGAGGCAAATATAATTATCTTAAGTAAAATAAAAATCAGTTTAATTGAAAGTATATTTGATTTTAGCAAAACATAATCATTTTAAAAAAAATAAAATATATTTATTTATAGCAAAATATTATTATTTTAAAATTACGGGATCTTACAATTGTAACATCTCTAATTTCGTTTCTTTTATTAATAAAGGTACATAAATATTTAATGTAACATCCTTAATTTTGTTTCTTTTATTAATAAAGGTACATAAATATTTAATTAAGGAAATAAAATTTATTAGACAATTTTTAGATATCTAAGGAAATATAATCCTTAGAAATTCTTCACCTTATGTGTATGCATAGAAAATGTTTCTAACATTAAGGGAACAAGTAAAGAGAGAAAACCTAATAGGAAAAATTAGAAATAACATACTAAACAGAGGCAAAATTCTTTGGTAAGGAAGATAAATTTTTGTGAAGTAAGTAAAGATCTTAAAATTTTAAGAAGATTGGATTAGGGTAATTTTTCTTAATTCAAGAGTTATAAATTTCTATGTTTAACATCTCCACCCATAAATTGGTCTTTCACCTATGGACACTTCATATAGAATTTTTCCACTTCACATAAGTTTCTAGCAAGCCCATTGGATAGCCTAAGCAAGAAATAAAATATAGACTTGGACTAGTATATAGAAGTTGGACCGATAGCCCAAAAATTATGAAAATGTGACCAAGCCCTCCATGAAAGGTAGAATTTTAGCCGAAGCAAAGGAAATAGGTAAGAATGTGTAACAACTTTTTTTTTATTATTATTATACAAAATAGAGTTCACATACACGTCATTAATCAAAACGTACGTACAACATATCAAATACATAAATATCTACACCTTATTTATTTTGGTTGACCAATTCCGGAGATATAGGTGCTGGTGGTTGCACCTTCACCGGAATCTGAGCCAACTTGACCACAAACATTTTATTTGTTTCTGGGATCTGCCCATTATAAAGTAACTTGATCCAACATGCACTAAAAGTCAGAGCCATAGAAAAATCTACATAACTAATTTTCTGAACATGACATAGAAATATAGTGAGAATTAAATCCCAGTAAGTTCAACAATAAACCATCATCAATATAGCTCATCGCTTTATGTTTATCTGTATAAACTATAGCAAATATCTTTGGTCACATGGATGCACTTAATCTATGAACAAGAAAATCATACAATAATGATATGTATGACAGAATTTAACTACTTTCAGAATATCATATGAAGACCATCAATTTATTCTTATATCAAGTTACCCCCGATTAGGGTGAGTATTTTCTACTCTCCTGTACGGGCTTTCCTCGCTCCATCCAACATGGCACACTTTCTTTTTCTTTTCTCATTAACATAATCATAACCGTTGGTAGAGCATCCCCTACTGGTGCACCACACGGATTTGCCATGTGACCGCGCTCATTTCTTTTCTTTTCACAATAATAGCCAAAAATCATTAGTAATCATGCCATGAATATAACCAATTCAAATATCAATTTATAAAATATTTCTATGTCAAAATTTCTCACTTAAGATGGTAAGAAGTTCATGCAATGGCAATTGCTATGGCATATACTAGTCATTTATTATTTTTATTTATAAGATTCTTTTTCTTTTTTAAATATTAATTTTATTTCTATATTTTCTTGATGCAGGTTTTCATCCTATCTGACCTTCTCTTACTAATCAAAGCATAACTCCCTAAATTTAACTTTGATTTAGTTGATATTGGTGTCAATTTAAAGATAAAACAATTATGTTGAATAGTTTAGCAAAATATTAAGAAATCAATGTGATATTACTCCTTCAAAGTATAGGATATTTCTTCTCGAGTAGGTTCTGACCTCTACCTACTAATCTGTCTATATCGCCCTCATACGAATTCCAAATTAATTGATTCTAGTGGCTTAAAATCTGTGACACATATAGCAATAATTTTTATGTTAATCATTTATTTTAATTTCCTACAGAATGTTCCCATAAATTAAAACACAGAAGCTATTCTGAAATATTCTTCCCTGATTAACCAATTTCTGACTACTGCTTACTAATAAGACTATATCTACCTTATATAGACTCCAAATTGAGAGATTTTAGTGGCTAAAAATCCATGACACATATAGCTATAATTCTTATGTTAACAATTTATTTAAATTCCTTACCGATTCTTCCTAGAATTTTAAAAGCAGAAGCTTAAAATTTTATCACCTATAGGCATACCTATGCAGAACTATCTATACTGGCCTAAGTATTCAAACATACATAATATGTAACATGATATAGCAACATCCATGACCAATCGTTAAAGTTCTAAGATCAAAATCCCATATAAATATTACAAGTTTCAAAACTTTTCTTTAAAAAGGAATATTGTTGAACTTACCTTAAGCATTTAGTCATCTATACTTATCCTTCTTCTTTCTTCCTTTCTTCCTCTCCTTTCCTCACTCTATCTTTCTTCTATTTTTCCACTCCCTCACTTGGATGAAATTCTAATGTTATAGGGGTGGGTTTTTCTTAAATAGACCATCAAATAATTCACCTTTCATGATCATGGGTCTACCTTATCACATTTAGGATACACTTGTTTGAATTTTTAGAAAACAAACAACTTATGTTCTTATCTTCCTCTTCCTTAGTCAAGATATGCATAGCAAAAGGAGATTTTTATTTTGAAAATTATGTTCTTAAGATAAAGGACAAGGTCCCTTTGATTTAGGAATTCATTTCCTTTTTCTTTTGTCTTAATCAAGTATGATAGGTTTGCCTTTTTAAGTTGCAAATTTCTAGCCCTTGAATCTCCATTATTTGGTTGAAATTATTTGTGTGGGATAGGAATGTTTTGTCCTAATTCCATGTATTATCATACCACTTGCTAAAATTATGAGTGTTGGATATAGATGTTTTGTCTTAAATCCTTGTATTATCATACCACTTGCTAAAATTATGAATGTAGGATATCACACCACTTGCTAAATTTTTGTCTTAATGCCATATCACCTAATCTTGATTACACCATTATTTCATCACTTTACTTTTATTTTTATTTTTATTTTTCCTCTTGGGTTTGGGTTCATTCTTGCCTATTTTCTTTACTTTGGTTAAAATTCTACATTTCATAATGAGCTTGGTCACATTTTCATGATTTTTGGGCTACCGGTCCAATTTCTATATCCTAGTCCAAGTCTATGTTTTATTTCTTGCCTTAGGTTATCCAATTGGCTTGCTAGAAACTTATGTGAAGTGGAAAAACTCTATATGAAGTGTCCATAGGTGAAAGCCCAATTTATGGGTGGAGATACTAAACTTAGTAACTTTAACTCTTAAATTTAAAAAAATTACCCTAATCCAATCTTCTTGAAATTTTAAGACCTTTACTTACTTCACAAAAATTTATCTTCCATACCCAAGAATTTCAACTTTCTTTAGCATGTTTATTTCTAATATTTCCTCTTAGGTTTTTCTCTCTTTACCTATTCCATTAATGTTAGAACATTTCTATGCATACACATAAGGTGAAGAATTTCTAATGATTATATTTTCTTAAATATATAAAAATTGTCTAATAAATTCTATTTCCTTAATTAAATATTTATGTATATTTAAAGAAACAAAATTAGAGATGTTACATTAAATATTTATGTACCTTTATTAATAAAAGAAAAAGAATTAAGGCTGTTACAGAATGAGCCCAAATCGAAGAGAAAAAAAAAATAATCATGTGAGGAAATAGTAGTGTAATAATAATTTAAGATTAGGTCACATGGCATTAAGACAAAACATCTATATCTTACATTCATAATTTTAACTAGTAGGTAATAATACATGGCATATGACAAAACATCTATATCCTACATTCATAATTTCAAAAAGTGGATAATAATACATAGCATTATGGCAAAACATCCTTATCCTACACAAATAATTTCAGCCAAGCAAGGGAGATCCAATTGTTAGAAATTTGCCACTTAGAAAGGCAAACCTATCATACTTGATTAAGACAAAAGAAAAAGGAAATGAATCCTTAAATCGAAGGGACCTTGTCCCTTGTCTTAAGAACATATTATCATAATTTTCAAAATATAAATCTCTTTTGGTTATGCATATCTTGACTAAGGAAGAGGAAGACAAGAACATGAGTTGTTTTTCCCCAAACAAAACAACCAAGTGCATCCTAATTGTGATAAGGTAGAACCATGATCATGAAAGGTGAACCACTTGATAGTTTATTTAAACAAAACCTACCTCTATAACATTATAATTTCATCCAAGTGAGGGAGAGGAAAAAATAAAAGCAAGGTAGAATGAGGAAATGAGAGAAAGAGAGGAGAAGAAAGGAAGGAAGAAGAAGGAGAAGTTTAGAGGACTAAGTACTCAAGGTAAGTTAACTTAATCTCCACTTGAATCCATCTTTCTTCTTCATCCTTGGGGTACAAAAACTTACCCTTCTTCTCTTATTTAAGCTGCAGGAAAAGCTAAGGGAAGAGAAGAATCTTGCTACTTCCTTCAAGAGAAAACAAGAAAAAGAATTCACTAAGTGAGCTAAGGAGATATTTAGGTAGGTTTAACAATATTTCTTTTTTTAGAAAAGCTTCAAAATTTGTAATATTTATGTGTAATTTTGATCTCAGAACTTTGATGAAATTTACAATATTTGCTAATTTGATGATTGGTCATGGATGTTGCTATATCATGTTACATGTTATTTTACATATGATGGATGTTTTGGACATAACGGTTGATGTGGAAAGTTCTGCATAGGTATGGCTATGGGTGGTAAATTTTTTATTATTTTTATGCTACTATTTTGTATATTTGAATGTGGTGAAAAATTAATGAAATATGATTAGATGTAAAGAAAATGGAAGAGGATGTAATATAATGATGAACTAAAACCTTAGGAAAGGATTGGTTAGGAAACTGGATTTCGGGTTAACCAAGGATGCTTCTATTTTTGAAATTCTTGGAAGAATCGATTAGAAATTAATAGAAATGGTTAAGATGAAAAATGTAGATTTATGTCTCAAGGAGTTGTAGCCACTGTAATCACTTAATTTGGAGTCCAGATGATGGAAATAATGCTAGATTTATAAGCAGTGGTTAGAAAATGGTTAACCAAGAAAGAATCTGTTAGGTATGCTTCTATGTTTAAATTTCTAGGATAAATCTGTAAGGAATTAAAAAACATGCTTAACATGAAAAATTTAGATCTATGTTTCACAGGTTTTTAACCACTAGAATCATTAAAATTAGAATCAATAAGAGGGAGATATTGTCAGATTAGTAAGCAAATGTCAGAAATTAGCTAACTAGGGAAGATTCTGTTAACTATGCTTCTGTGTTTGAATTTCTGAGAGGAAAAATATGTAGAGAATTAAAGGAATTTTTTAACATAATATATATATATATATCTGTGTGTGTGTGTGTGTGTATCACAGATCTATAGGCTTTAAAATCATTTAATTTGGAGTCCATATGAGAGAAATATGGTTGATTAATGAGTAAATGTTAGAATCAGTCTAAAATCTAGGTTGGTAAATGTAAGTTTTTTTGTTTTTGATTTTGTTGGAATAATTAGTAAAGAATATGAAGAAATGATAAACATGAAAGTTGTATATAAATAGCTTAACATTTTATAGGCTTTGGAATCACTTCAATTGGAGTTTGTATGAGGGCGATATGGTCTGATTAGTAAACAGAGGTCTGAACCTACCCGAGAAGAAATAACATTGAATTTGAGGGAGTAGTAACACCATGATTACTTAATATTTCACTAAAATTTTCAACATAAGGGTTTTAGAGGATTGTCTTATCTTTCAATTGACACCAAGATCACCTTAATCAGATTTTAAATGAGGGTGTTATGCTATACTTAGTGAAGAGAGGATAATAATATTTGAAAAAGAAAAAGAATCTTATAAATGAAAATAATAAATGACTAGTGTATGCCATAGCCATTGCCATTTCATGAACTCCTTACCACCTTAAGTGTGTAATTTTGAGATAGAAATATTTTATAAAGTGATATTTGAAATGATTATGTTTATGGCATGATTACCAATAATTTTTTGTAATGATTGTATTTTGATGAAAATTATGGCATGTGAGTATAATGAACATACTTGTTATTGAAATCATATTTATGGCTATTAATGTGAAACTAAAAGAAAAGAAAAGAAATAAGCACGGTCACATGGCAGTTCGTGTGGTGCACCAAAAGGGGATGCCATACCAACGATTATGATTATGTTAATGAGAAAAGAAAGAGAAAGTGTGCCATGTTAGACAGAACGAGAAAAGTCCATTCTGGAAAGTAGAAAGTACTCACTTTGACAAGGGTAACTTGATATAAAAATAGGTTAATAGCCATCATAAGATATTCTAAAAATAGTTATTCATGCCATATGTCATAACTGTACAATTTTCATGTGCATAGATAAAGTGCGTTCATATGACCTAAAGATAATTGCTGTAGCTTATACAGATGAACATGACATGACAAGCATTATTGATCATGATTTATTGTTAAACTTACTGAGATTTATTTCTCACTATATTTCTATATCATGTTCAGAAAACTAAGTTATGCAGATATTCTCTATGACCGACTTTTAGCGTATGTTGGGTCGAGTTGGCTAAGATCTCGGTGAAGGTGAAACCATCCACAACCGTATCTCCGGAATTGGTCAATATGGATGAATAAAATGTAGACTTATATGTGTTTTATGTTGTACATATGTTTTGATTAATAATGTGTATGTGAACCCAGAATTGTATAAGTGTTAATGGTATTTCTTAAACCTTATTTATGTTTGGTTAATTTAATTGAATGTTATTATGAGTTAAATAGTTAGAAGTAAGAAGGTAATGACTTCATGGAATTTTAGAAATATACATATAAGGATATATGTTAAAAAAATGGAGTTGATATAACAGTGAAGGTGCAACCACCCACACTCATATCCTCAAAACTGATCAATATGGATGAATAAGATGTAGACATATATGTGTTTGAATTATGTTCGGATATTGTTAATTAATAATGTGTATGCCAACCAAGAATTGTATCAGTATTAATGGTATACCATAAGCCTTAATTATGCTTGGTTAATTTAATTGAATTTTATTATGAGTTAAATAGTTAAAAGCTAAGAGGTAATCACTTCATAGGATTTTAAAAATATATATCTTTGTATATATGTAAAAAAATGGAGTTGTTACATAGTGACTAATCGTTTGTAGCCACGAGTTCAACAAGCAATGACTAATCGTCTGTAGCCATATCTCAACCCTCAGTGACTAATCGTCTGTAGCCACATTTCTACACTCAGTGACTAGCCTTCTATAGCAATATCTCCACATACATTAACATGATATAACCATGTAAACATCAAACAACTCACCTTTATTATTATGCTTGCCATCCGTAATCAAATTTATCTCTTCATATAATCACTATGTAATAATCCCTCTATCGTCATATAATAATGTACACATCATATTCTTTAATCATCATGTTCATCACAATGTGTTATGTATGAACCAAATACATCACTAATATCATGCATATTATCATCACAACATAATTAAACAAATATGTATTAATACACTTACCATCATGTAACAATGCATACATTGTATTATCTAATCATTATGCATTAATACAATAGCATGGCAATACCTTATCATATTCATCATTTAACATAGAAGCATTATTACCCAATATATATCAAGTTTGTTATCATAAGAAGTAGTGAAAACTAACATTATATCACAAGATTATAGGACATTCTTCTTCAATTTAGTTTCTACAATTATCATCTAGTTAATGGGGTTCATTTTATGCCATTTACAACTAAAACAAGGTAAAAACAGCTCCCAACACAGCCTGGCCATGCCCTGTAACACAGCCATGCTTTAGAATGTGCAAAAAGTGTTTCAACTACCATGTCCTGAAACATGGTTGTGCTTCGGGTTTTTCCTGCGTTCCAGATTTCTATCCAGCCTAACCTTCTCTCACTAAAAACGTCATAACTCCCTCATTTTAACTTTGATTAAGGTGATTTTAGTGTCTTTGGAAATCTAAGACAATTATCTTCAATTTTTATGTTTAGAACTTTAACAAATCAGAAACAGAAATAGGTGAAAATAGTGTTTGAACATAGCATCTCTTTCACTCATAAGATCTTATCTCTTTCATTTCAATTCCAATTAAGGTGATTCTAGAGGCATTAGAAAGATACAAAACAAGGCTACAATTCATATATTGAACATATTTCCAAATTCGACATAATATATAACCCCAAGAACCAACCATTCAGAGCATCGATTTTCACCTTTTTAAAGCTAGTTTCAGCAAAACATGTATGATGTATGCATCCAAACTCTCACTCTACATGGCTAAGCACAAATATTCATCATGAATCCTCAAAATTGGATATTTGAATCAATTTTAGATCATTCAAAATACATGAAATTCTATAGAAAGATTAATATTAAACCTACCAAAAACTAGAGATCCTTTCTATTCTCAAACCCTCCTTGTATTTTCTTCTCTTTGATCACTTCTCTCTCTTCCTTTCCCTATAAATTCCTACACTTTCACCGTAGGAAATCAGCTCTTCAAGCATCCAAGATGAAGAGAATAATGGATTTAAGTTTGGACATGCAAAACTCACCTCAAAACTTCTCCTTGCTTCCTTTCTCTCTCTTATTTTCCTTTTCCTTCTCCTCTCGATTCCTCACTCTTTCTCTTCTCCCATGGCCGCAGCCCCTCCTTCTCTTTGTGCTTGGTCGACTTGCTCTCTAATTCAAGGCAAAAAGCTTATTTTAATAGCCACCTTTTCGAATCTTGCTCCTTCTTCTCCTTTGCCACTCATTTCCTTTATTATTACAAGAATGCCACTCAATTACATTCGAACTAGATCCTTGACTAAGGCCTTGTTTAGCTTCCTTCAATTCTCCAAATGCTTTAATTTCTCTATTAAGAAGATACTAATAGGCTTCAGAGTCACATCCAAAACATACCTTAATTCACTTCTTGATGTTCAGTTTTAACCTTAAAGAATTAGAATATTACACTTTCTCCCCTTATATTTTCTTTTTGGCACTTAGTCACTTAAACATTTTTCTAAGGTTTTTTCGATGTTCTATTTCATTCTCTTTCATTCCCTTCACCATTGAGAATTATTTTCCATTTATTAAAATTGGGGATGTTACATATTAAACCTAGAAGTTGAATTGAAGCTTAATAAAATCCTAATAGCTAATGAGTTTGCTAAAGTATTTTCACCAGATATTACAAGCATACCTCCTGAGAGAGAGATAAAATTTTCTATTTATCTCCTACCCGGGATAAGGCTTATCTCTATTGCACCTTATAAAATGGACATGCAGGAACTACATGAACTCAAGAAACAGTTGGAGGAACTATTAGACAAGCAATTCATTAGACCAAGTGTATCATCTTAGGGAGCTCCTGTATTGTTTATTAAGAAGAAAGATGGGAGCCTTAGACTATGTATAGACTATAGACAGCTAAATAAGGTGGCTGTCAAAAACAAGTACCCTCTCCCTAGATTAGATGACTTATTGAATCAACTGAAGGGATCATTCATCTTTTCTAAAATTGACTTGAGATCAGAATACTATCATATTAGGATCAAGGAGGAGGATGTAACAAAAACAACCTTCAGGATTATGTATGGGCACTATGAGTTTTTAGTAATACCCTTTAGGTTGACAAATGCACCTGCAATTTTTATAGATTACATTAATCGCATTTTTTGACCTTACCTAGATCAATTTGTGGTGGTGTTCATTGATGACATCTTTATATATTATAAGAATGAGAAAGAACACGAACAACATCTACGAATCATGTTGCAAGTGCTGAAAAAGAAAAAGTTGTATGCTAAATTGGAGAAGTGTAGATTTTGCCTAACAAAGGTGAAGTTTCTCAGACATGTCATATCCAATAGAGGGATAGCTGTAGACCCTAGCAAGACTTAAAGACGGTTACATAAGTCAAAAGTTTCTTGGGTTTGGTAGAATACTATAAGAGTTTTATACAAAACTTCTCTCGTATAGCCTTGTCATTGAATAAATTGACCAAGGAGGGAAGTCCTTTCAAATGGACTGATCAATGTGAAGCTAGTTTCTAGGACCTTAAGACAAGATTAACCAGCTCTCCTATTTTAATTATTCCAGACCCCACAAGACATTTTAAAGTGTATAGTGATGCTTCAAAGAAAGGATTGAGGTGTGTGTTGATGCAAGACAGGAGAGTAGCTGCTTACGCTTTTAGGTAACTAAGACCCCATAAAGGAAATTATCCAACCCGTGATCTTGAATTAGCAGCGGTGGTGTTTGTCTTAATGATTTGATGACACTATTTGTACGGGGTAACATTTGAAGTATACTATGATCACAAGATTCTTAAGTACCTTTTTGATCAAAAGGAGTTAAATATAAGGCAACGAAGATGGGAATATTTTTTCAATGACTACAAGTTTGAGATAAAGTATCATCTAGGAAAGGTGAATGTTGTAACTGATGACTTGAGTTAAATATCTCTGCACATGGGTCAGAAGATGATGTATGAGATGCTGATGCTTGTGGAGTTTCAAAATTTCAAGCTGGCCACTACTCTTACTCCAAAGAAGCTAATCATCAATTGGTTAAGTATAAAGTGTGCCTTATAGCTCAGATTAAAGAGGATCAAGCTCACAACGAATACTTACAGGATCACATAGTTCAAGATAATTTTTCTATCTTGGAAGATGGAGCAATCATGTATCAGGGAAGGATTTGTGTCCCTCAAGAACAAGAGTTGATGACTAAGATCCTACAGGAGACACATCAGAGTATGTACATAGTCCATCCTGGATCCACTAAAATATATCAGGATTTAAAGAAGATGTACTGGTGGCCAGGGATGAAAAAGGATATTAATGAGTTCATGGCAAAATGTTTAATTTATCAAAAGGTGAAAGTGTAGCATCAAAAGCAAATGGGATTTCTACAACCTCTTGAGATCCCTGAATGAAAATGGGATAGTATTTTGATTGACTTTGTAGTGGATTTATCAAAGACTTCAGTTGGACATGACTCTTTTTGGGTAATAGTAGATAGATTAACCAAATCTACTCACTTTTGCCTATAAAGATTAACTATTCACTAGACAAAATAGCTCAGTTATACGTCTAGGAAATAGTAAGACTGCATGAAATTTTCTAAAATATCGTTTCTGACAGAGATATGAGGTTCATGTTGAGGTTTTAGAAAGCATCGTAAGAAAACTTTGTAACCCAGTTGCGGTTCAGTATTGCCTACCATCCTCAAACTGACGGGTGTCATGTGTAACATCCTGTAAGAAAATAAAATTTATTAGACAATTTTTAAATATCTAAGAAAATATAATCCTTATAAATTCTTTACCTTACGTATATGCATTAGGAAAAACATCTATATCCTACACTCATAATTTTAGCAAGTGGGTAGTAATACATAGCACTATGACAAAAAATCTTTATCCTACACAAATAATTTTAGCTAAGCAAGGAAGATTCAAGGGTTGAAAATTTGCCACTTAAAATGGCAAACCTATCATACTTGATTAAGACAAAAGAAAAAAGAAATGTATCCCTAAATCATAGGGACCTTGTCCCTTATCTTAAGAACATATCATCATAATTTTCAAAATACAAATCTCCTTTTCCTATGCATATCTTGACTAAGGAAGAGGAAGACAAGAACATAAGTTGTTTGTTTTCCAAAAATTCAACCAAGTGCATCCTAATTGTGATAAGGTAGACCCATGATTATGAAAGGTAAATTATTTGACAGTCTATATAAGAAAAACCCACCCTTGTAACATTGGAATTTTGTCCAAGTGAGGGAGAGGAAAAATAGAAGCAAGGTAGAGTGAGGAAAGGAGAGGAAGAAAGGAAGAAAGAGGAAGGAGAAATCTAGAGGACTAAGTGCTCAAGGTAAGTTTAACAATATTTCTTTTTGAAGAAAACTTTTGAAACTTATAATATTTATATGAGATTTTGATCTTAGAACTTTAATGATTGATCATGGATGTTGCTATATCATGTTACATATTATGTATGTTTGAATACTTAGGCTGGTGTAGATAGTTCTGCATAGGTATGGCTATGGGTGGCAAAATATTTAGCTTCTGTTTTTAAATTTCTGGGAAGAATCAGTAAGGAATTTAAAGAAATAGTTAACTTGAAAAATGTAGATTTATGTCTCACAGATTTGTAGCCACTGGAATCACTCAATTTGGAGTTTTTATGACGTAGATATGGTCCGATTAGTAAGCAGTGGTCAGAAATTGGTTAATCAGGGAAGAATATTTTAGGATAGCTTCATTGTTTTAATTTCTGGTAACTTTCTGTAGGGAATTAAAGTAAATGGTTCACATAGTAATTATAGATATATGTGTCACGGATTTTTAGCCACTATAATCACTCAATTTGGAGTTCGTATGACGTAGATATGGTGTGATTATTAAGCAGCGGTCAGAAATTGGTTAATCAGGGAAGAATATTTTAGGATAGCTTCTGTGTTCTAATATCTAGTACCTTTCTGTAGGGAATTCAAATAAATGGTTAACATAAGAATTATAGATATATGTGTCACGGAATTTTAGCCACTAGAATTACACGATTTGGAGTCCATATGAGGTAGATATGGTCTAATTAGTAAGCAATGTTCAGAAAATGGTTAATCAGGGAAGAACATGTTAGGATAGCTTATGTGTTTTACTTGCTGGGAACATTATGTAAGGAATTCAAATAAATGGTTAACATAAGAATTATAGATATATGTGTCACGGAATTTTAGCAACTGTAATTACACAATTTGGAGTCCATATGAGGTAAATATGGTCTGATTAGTAAGCAGTGTTCAGAAAATGGTTAATCAGGGAAGAACATGTTAGAATAGCTTCTGTGTGTTTAATTTCTGGGAACATTATGTAGGGAATTCAAATAAACGGTTAACATAAGAATTATAGATATATGTGACACCAAATTTTATCCACTGGAATTACACAATTTGGAGTCCATATGAGGTAGATATGGTCTGATTAGTAAGCAGTGTTCAGAAAATGGTTAATCAGGGAAGAACATATTAGGATAGTTTCTGTGTTTTAATTTCTGGGAACATTATGTAGGGAATTCAAATAAACGGTTCACATAAGAATTATAGATATATGTGTCACGGAATTTTAACCACTGGAATTACACAATTTTGAGTCCATATGAGGTAGATATGGTCTGTTTAGTAAGCAGTGGTCAGAAAATGGTTAATCAGGGAAGAATATGTTAGGATAGCTTCTGTGTTTTAATTTCTGGAAACATTCTTTAGGGAATTAAAATACATAGTTAACATATGAATTATAGATATATGTGTCACGGACTTTTAGCCACTGGAATCACTTAATTTGGAATTTTGATGAGGGAGATATGGACCGATTAGGAGGCAAAGGTCAGAACTTATCCGAGAAGAAATAACCTATACATTGAGGGATTAATATCGCCTTGATTTCTTAATATTTCGCTAAACTGTTCAACATAATAGTTTTAGATAATTGTTTTATATTGAAATTGACACCAAGATGACCTACATCGGTGTTAAATTGAGGGAGTTATTCTCTTATTAGTAAGAGAATGGTAGATAGGATGAAAACCTGCATCAAGAAAATAAAGAAATAAAATTAATATTTAGAAAAAGAAGAAGAATCTTATAAATGAAAATAATAAATGACTAGTATATGACATAGCCATTGCCATTGTATGAACTTCTTACCATCTTAAGTGTGAAATTTTGACATCGAAATATTTTATAAAGTGATATTTGAAATGGTTATGTTCATGGCATGATTACCAATGATTTTTGGTAATAGTTATATTTTGATGAACATACTTGTTATTGAAAGCATATTTTTGGCTATCATTGTGAAAAGAAAAGAAATGAGCACGGTCACATGGCAATCTGTGTGGTGCACTAGTAGGGGACGCCCTACCAACGGTTATGAATATGTTAATGAGAAAAGAAAGAGAAAGTGTGCCATGTCGGACGGAGCGAGAAAAGCCCATACCGGAGAGTAGAAAATACTCACCCTGACCGGGGTAGCTCGATATGAGAATAAATTAATAGTCATCATATGATATTCTGAAAATAATTAATCATGTCATACATTTCATTAATGTACGATTCTCATGTGCATAGATATAGTACATTCATGTGACCAAAGATATTTATTGTAGTTTATACAGCTGAACATGACGTGATGAGCTATATTGATGATGATTTATTGTTGAACTTATTGGGATTTAATTCTCACTATATTTTCATGTCATGTTCAGAAAATTAGTTATGCAGATTTTTCTATGGCTCTGGCTTTTAGTGTACGTTGGATCGAGTTACTTTATGTTGGGCAGATCCCAAAATGAAATAATATGTTTGTGGTCGAGTTGGTTCAAATCCTGGTAAAGGTGCAACCACCCGCACCTATATCTCTGGAATTGATGAACCAGAATAAATAAGATGTAGTTATTTATGTGTTTGAATTTTGTTATACGTACATTTTGATTAATGACGTGTATGTGAACTCTATATTATATAATAAATAATAAAAAAAAGGTTGTTACATCATGCCCCTAATTTTAGGGCACGTGAAACACATATACCATGAACATATATTTTCCATAAACATGAATATTCCAATCATTTATCATGGAAACAGATACATATAGGTTCTCCCATACATATACCATATAGAAACAAAGTCCATAAACATCAGAGTCACAGCAGAAGCAGGGATCCTGCCTGTAGCATTTCAAAGCATACTCTAAATTTAACATATTATTAACATATGGCACATGATCTCTGGGATCCTGCCTGTAGCATCTCAGAAAAGGCTAGAACCACCCCTGCTAGTTGAGGTATTAAGGTGCACCAGGACTAACATCACCTACTATTAGAAAATAGTGTTTCCAATAGGATTCCTCCATAAATTTAACATATTCACATATTCCATATCATTCAAAACAGAGCTTTCAGTATAATACAGAATCTCAGTCTCAATACAGCTCATCTGTCATAAATTACCCAATCAGGGTTTATGACATATACATGCCCTTTTCTCAAGGCAAATTATATAGCTTTATAAATCAATGCCATATGCATAAATATTCACTTTATCATTTTATGAGAAATACATGTAAAATCAGATGTACCATGAGTTCAGAAATTCATTTTCGAAACTATACTCTTTTTGAACTATATTCCAAATTGTAAACAATTTGGATAATTTTAATGCATTTTAGAAACATATAAAAGTGTAAATATGTTATAAATATAATCAAATACACATTTAAAGATCATGAAGAGTATAGGACAAGTCATAGGAAGAATTACCTACTCACAAGGTAAGGGCTCTAAATTGGGCAGCCCCAAAATGCACTTTTCCAATCTACATTTGACTAAATAGACTTCAAAAACGTGTATAGAGGGTCCAAAAATTTAGAAAATGACTCCAGCAACATGGTCACTATTCATGGCCGGAAAACACTATTCATCGCCGGAAAATACTATTCACTAAGAACAAAAAGTTGTCAGATAGCTGAAAAATTTCATATCCTTAGGTTTATCTAGCTCTTGAATCTATCTACGGTGTCAGATTTCTAATTTGAAGTCTCTTAAAAAGAGTTTCAGAGTTTACCTTTTTATGAGATTTTCTACTTCCGATCTACGGTGATTCTACGGCTGATTTGAGAAATTGTTCGGTCAAAATCGTAGTATTCTCCGTCTTGAATCCAGTGGTACCCTTAGTTTTGAGATCAAAAGCCAATAGGCACTTCATATATAGAGAGGAAACATGGAGACACTATTCACACTATTCATCCTCTTCCTCTGCATTTCAGTTTCTGCTTCGGTTTCCATCTCCACCTCCTCCTTTTCTTTATTCTTTATAATAATAATTATTATTATTATTTAATAATTGCATAATGGAATTTTATTTAAAATATATTTATATAAATACCGTTTTTCATCCTAAAACATCCCAAAAATTTCTAAAAATTTACATTCTCATAAACATTTAGTTAAACTCTTAAATCATGACTTTTCTTAATAAAACTCTTAATAAAAAAATCACAAAATAAATATCTTTATACATAACAAAAGAAAGAATATTTCTAAAAATACAACAAAAATTTATTAAAAGCCAATATAATTATTTTAAGCTAAAAAATAATTACTTTAATTAAAAGTGTATTTGCTTTTAGGAAAACATGCACAGTCATTTTTAAAAAAATATACTTATTTATAATTAAATATTATTTAAAAATAAATTTTGGGATATTTCAACGGGCAGATAGAACAGACCCTTCAAATCTTAAAAGATATGTATAGGGCTAAGTACCTACCTTTAGTAGAGTTTGCTAATAATAATAGCTATCATTCTAATAATAAGATGGCCCCCTATGAGGCTTTATACAGTAGGAAGTGCCGATCTCCACTCTGTTGGTTTGAGGTAGGAGAAAAGAAATTGCTGGGTCTTAATGTAGTTCAACAAACCACTGAGCAAATCAAGGTGATACGAGACAAAATACTTACAGCTCAAAGTCGGTAAAAGAGTTACTACGACAAGAAACATAGACCTCTGGAGTTTGAGGAATGAGACCATGTATTTCTGAAGATTTCCCTTACTACTGGAGTTGGTAAGTCTCTCAAGACTAAAACGCTATGTCCGCAATTTTTGGGACCTTACCAAATTCTGAGGAAAGTAGGGATGTCAGCATATCAATTTTCCTTCCCAACTAATTTGTCCAACCTACATAACATTTTCCATGTATCATAGCTCCAGAAGTATCTTCTAGATTCTTCTGATGAAATACGGGATGAACCAATCCAAATTAAGGATAACATAACATACCAGCTAGTATCGGCATCCATATTAGACACCAACGTGAAGCAATTGAGGAATAAGACCATTCCCCTAGTTAAGGTGTTATGGAAAGGTTTGACTCTTGAAGAAGCAACTTAAGAGCTGGAAAAAGTCATGAGGAAGAAATATCCACAATTGTTCTTATTAAGTAATTTTTGAAATTTTGAGGAGAAAATTTCTTTTAGGAGGAGATAAATGTAACATCCCTAATTTTATTTCTTTTATTAATAAAGGTACATAAATATTTAATTAAGGAAATAAAATTTATTAAACAATTTTTAGATATGTAAGAAAATATAAGCCTTAGAAATTCTTCACCTTATGTGTACGCATAGAAAATGTTTCTAACATTAATGGAATAGGTAAAGAGATAAAACCTAATAGGAAAGATTAGAAATAACGTCCTGAAGAAGAGTGAAATTCTTGGGTAAGGAAGATAAATTTTTCAAAGTAAGTAAAGGTCTTAAAAGTTCAAGAAGATTGGATTAGAGTAATTTTTCCTATTTCAAGAACTAGATTTTTTTATATTTAACATCTCCACCCATACATTTGGGCTTTCACCTATGGACACTCCATATAGAGTTTTCCCACTTCACATGACTTTTTAGTAAGCCCAATGGATAGCCCAAGTAAGAGATATAACATAGACTTGGACTAGGATATAGAGGTTGGACCAATAGCTAAAAAATCATGAAAGTGTGGCTAAGCCCTCCATGAGAAGTAGGAATTTTACCCAAAGCAAAGGAAACGGGCAAGAATGAGCCCAAATCCAAGAGGGAAAAATAAGAATCATGAGATGATATAGTAGTTAAAAATACATGGCATTAGGACAAAACATTTATATCCTACACTCATAATTTCAGCAAGCCATGCGATGATATAGTAGGTAATAATACATGACATTATGACAAAACATCCCTATTCCTACACAAATAATTTCACCCAAGCAAGGAAAACTCAAGGGCTAGAAATTTGCCACTTACAAAAGTAAAGCTATCATACTTGAGTGAGACATATGAAAAATGAAATGAATCCCTAAATCAAAAGGACCTTGCCCTTGTCTTTAGAAGATTTTATCATAATTTTCAAATAACAAATCCTCTTTTTGCTATGCATATCTTGATTAGGGGAGAGGAAGACAAGAACATGATTTTTCTTCCCCTAAAAAGCAACTAAGTGCATCATAATTGTGATAAGGTAGACCCATGATTATGAGAGGAGGACCACTTGATAATATATTTAAGCAAAAACCAAGCTTATAATATTATAATTTCGTCCAAGTGAGGGAGACGAAAAATAAAACCAAGGTAGAGTAAGGAAAAGAGAGAAAGAGAGGAGAAGAGAGGAAAAAAGAAGAGGGAGAAGTCTAGAGAACTAAGTACACAAGGTAAGTTAGCTTAATCTCCATTTGAATCCATCTTTTCTCTTCATCTTTAGGGTTCAAAACTCACCCACCTTCTCTTATTTAAGCTACTAAAAAATCTAAGGGAAGGGAGGAATCTTGACATTTCCTTCAAAAGGAAAGAAGAAAAGAATTCACTAAGTGAGTTAGGGATATCTTTAGGTAGGTTTAACAATATCTCTTTTTGAAGAAAAAATTTAAAATTTATAACATTTATATGTGATTTTGATCCTAAAAATTTGATGAAATTAAAATATTTGCTACTTTGATGATTGGCCATGGATGTTGCTATATCATGTTACATCTTGATCTTGCATGTGATGTAAGTTAGAATACTTAAGTTGGTGTGGAAGGTTCTGCATAGGTATGGTTATGGGTGGCAAAATTTTAGGGTTTGTGCTGCTATTATGTATATTTGAATATGATGAAAAATTGATGAGATATAGTTAGATAGATAAAATGAATATGGCCTTAAACACCTAGAAGAAGACCATGGGAAATTTTTGTTGGGAACACCGTTAATAATACATGATTTGATTTTCTATTTTCTTGAGAAGAGGATGATGGAATATGTTAAATTAAGTGTAAGGAATCTAATTAAAATTTTGAAATGAGTATCCCTATGGTTAGATGGAAATTAGGGAGAAAATGGAAGAGGATTTAATAAAAGGATGAACTAGAACCTTAAGAAGGGTTTTTGTTAGAAATTTGGATTTCAAAGTAACTAAGGAAGCTTATATTTTTGAAATTCTGGGAAGAATCAATTAGAAATTACAAGAAATGATTAACATAAAAAGTGTAGATATATGTCTTAAAGATTTTTAGCCACTAAAATCACCCAATTTGGAGTTCAAATGAGGGCAATATGGTCCAATTAGTATACAGTGGTCAAAAAATGGTTTACCAGGGAAGAATATGTTAGGTGTACTTCTTTGTTTGAATTTCTGGGAAGTATTTATAGGGAATTAAAAAAAATAGCTAACATAAAAAATTTAGATATACGTCTCACAAATTTTTATCCACTGGAATCATTCAAATTGGAATCCATATGAGAGGGATATGGCCAGATTCATAAGTAGTGGGCAAGAACTAGTTAACTAGGGAATAATCTATTGGGTAAGCTTATGTGTTTGAATTTTTGGGAAATATTTGTAGGGAATGAAAAGCAATAGTTAGTATTAAAAATATACATATATGACTAACAAATTTTTAGCTACTGGAATCACTCAATTTATAGTCCATAGAAGGGAGATATGATCAAATGAGTAAGTAGATGTCAGAACCTATCCGGGAAGAAATAACATTGAATTTGATGGAGCAATAACAGCAAGATTGATTCCGATTTCACTAAAATGTTCAACATAATAATTTTAGAGGATTGTCTTATATTTAAAAAGATGCCAAGATCAACTCAATGGGAGTTAAAATGACAAAGTTATGTTCTAATCAGTGAGAGATAAAAATAATATTTAAGAAAGAAGAAAAATCTTATAAATGAAAATAATAAATGACTAGTGTATGCTCTTGCCATTGCTATTGCATGAACTCCTTACCATCTGAAGTTTGTAATCTTGACATGGAAATACTTTATAAAGTGACATTTTAAAATGATTATGTTCATGCCATGATTGCATATTACCAATATTTTTGGTAATCATTATACTTTGATAATAAATTATGGCATGTGAGTATATTGAACATACTTGTTATTGAAATCATATTTTTGGCTATTAATGTGAAAAGAAAAAGAAAAGAAAAGAGACGAGCACAGTCACATGGTGGTCCTTGTGGTGCACTAGTAGGGGATGCTTTACTCATGGCTATGATTATGCTATTGAGGAAAGAAAAAGAAATTGTGCCATGCTAGACAAGCGAGAAAAGCCCGTACCGAAGAGTAGAAAGCAATCACCCTGATAAGGGTAGCTTAATTTGAAAAAAGGTTGATAGCCATCATATGATATTCTAAAAATAATTATTCATGCCATACATGTCATTACTACATGATTTTCATATGTATAGATAAAGTGCATTCATGTAACCTAAGATATTTCCTGTAGTTTATACAGATGAACATGACGTGACAAGCAATATTGATGATGACTATGATTTATTGTTGAACTTACTGGGATTAATTGTCATTCCATATCATGTTCAAAAAACTAGTTATGTAGATTTTTCTAAGGCTCTAGCTTTTAGTTCACGTTAAATCAAGTTACTTTATTTTGGGCAGATCCCATAATTTAATAAGGTGTTTGTAGTCAGGTTGGCTAAGATACTAGTGAAGGTGCAACCACCCGCACCCGTATCTCTAGAATTGGTCAACATAGATGAAAAAGATGTATATATTTTTGTGTTTGATTTTTGTACAGATGTTTTGATTAATGATATGTATGTGAACTCAGAATTGTATCAGTGTTAATGGTAGACCTTAAACCTTGATTATACTTGGTTAAATTAATTGAATGTTATTATGAGTTAAGTAATTAGAAGTAAAGAAATAATGACTTCATGGGACTTTACAAATTTTTTATTTATAAAAATAGAGTTGTTACAAAAGGGATCAAAAGACTAAATCACTTCTACACTTTATATCGTGACAAAAAATTCAACATCTAGGAATATCATTTTCCTTAGGTTCATATCATTAACTTAAATTAATCTTGAAACTTGTAAACTCTAACCTTATACATGAAGTTCAAGCTTGTCCTCTCAAAAACATAATTCATACATATCACCAAGATTCACGCGTTGTCACAATATTCTATCTTGAAATCAGAAGCCTCACCATTCATATATTAAATCTTATGACCAACCATTCATCTCATGTTCGCCGTTAACCTCATACCTCTCAAAACAATAGTGACATAACATACTACATAAATTAACTCCATTACTTCCAAGACAACATATTTTCACTAATCTCATTTCAACCTAAAAGTTACACACATAATTATATACCTAGCATCATCAACCCAATTCAAAAGTCTAACATCAAAATCCAAAATTCAGAATTTAAGACATATACCTTATAAATAAACTACTATTTCAATATTCCATAGTTTGTATTATTTACTCACCAAAACATAAGATTTAAAGTATGATAGCTTCAAAATACCCTCTTCTAATTGTATTTTGGTGAAATTAACCATAAAATTGAGCCTAAAGGGTCCAAAAACTTTGAAAATGACTCAAATGCAAAATTTGGCCTCTAGGAGATAGTTCATCATTGGTCAATGAAAACAAGACACTGTGCACATGCTCCACACATAGGGAAAGAGTCGCTACCTTAGGGGTGTATGTGATTACCGTAAAGTTTTCTAGCCTTGAAATTTTGGCTCCTAAGGTTTTCCCACTGCCTAAATCCATCTATGGAGTTAGGCTTTCATTTTGAACATTCTAAATATAATTTTTGGGACCTATCTCTTAGGGTTTTCTCCTTTAATTTCTAGCTGATTCTCAACTAGTTTAGATAAACCCAATCGGCCAATTTTATAGTCTTCATTATTCTAAAAACATTGGCAGTAATGGTGGCGGTGCTACAATTGGAGGTCTAAAAGTGATAGAAATTTTAGATAGAGAAAATATGGGTTTCTAGAGAGAAAAAGAGGATTTGGAACTCTCCTAACCAACCCCTATGAATTTTGCTGCCATTCTATGTAACGTCTCCTTTTTTTTTAATACATTCATGAGGTCATTACAACTTAATTACTGAATTGCTTACTTCAAGATAATGAATCTCCTTAGTTTAAGCAAGCATAATTGAGACTAAAAAGGCATAATTTGTCATTAATTAGCATCAGGGTATGATCAATCAAAAGAATACCCATATACAAAATATCAAGCATATACATGCCTATGCTTTAATTATTCATGTCTACCCCATCTGAGGACACAGGTGTGGGTGGTAGCACCCCTATTGGGATCACAGTCAACTCAACCACAAACACCTTATTAATTACTGGGATATACCCAAAATAGAGTAACTCGATCCAAAGTACGCTAAAAACTAGAGTCATAGAGAAAATATGCATATTTACTTTTCTGAACATATATGGAAATATAATGAGAATTATATCCTAGTAGATTCAACAATAAATCATAATCATCATCAATATTGCTCATCATGTCAGGTTTAGTTGTATAAGCTACAACAAAATTTTCTCACGTCACACGAATGCACTTTATCTATGCACATGAAAATCATGCAATAATGATATATATGGCACGAGTAATTATTTTCAGAATATCATAAGCAAGTATAATCTTTTTAGTTATCAAGGGCAAGATCAACTATTAAAAAAGGTCTTGGCGTGACAAATTCAACTTCAAATGATGGCTATTAACTATTCTCATCATATATTTTCTTTCTTAGTCAAGGTGAGCGTCCTTCTCTTGCTCTTATCACCTCTAATTGGGCCAACACTACATCCCATCAAGAAAAATCTCATATAATATATTCGTAAATAAGGAATCACCTATCTGGTGCACTACAATAGAAAGCCATGTGACCATTATCTTTTCTTTTCTTTTCACGTTAATAACCAAGATATGATTTTCAACAAATATGCCTAATATTCCCACATGCCAAAAATTCATCAAAGCATAGTCATTTCAAATATCATTTATAACATATAACCATGTCAAAAATTACACATTTAGAATGGTGAAGAATTCATGTAATGGCAATGGCTAGGGCTTAGATCAAGACTTATCAAATCCTCTTTCATTTTTAACTTATAAAGATTCTTCTTCTTTCTTAATTTTTATTTTATTTCTTTATTTTCTTCTATTCTTGGCCTCTAACTTATTCTTTTCTCCTTAAATAAATCCTACTTAAATTATTCTTCAACATGCACCCTTAAATTTCTCCAATGTTTGGTTCATATCTCTTTCATTTGGACTCCCCATTAAGCAATTCTAGAGTCTATGAAAAGATAAGATAGAAATCTAAAATTTTCATGTTAATCGTTTTCCCCAAAACCTATGAAATCTAGGTGTTATCGAGCCCTTAGATTCACTATTATTTCACCTCGGGTGGAGTCTAGCCTTTACTTAGTTATTGAGCCATATATACCTCATATGAACTCCCAATTAGATTATTCTAGTGGCCAAAAATCCTTAAGACATTTATTTACATTTTTCATGTTAACCTACAAATTCTTCCTAGGAACTCTAACACAGAAGCTATCTTCTCCACTATCCTGGATTCCAACCCTTTTTACTTCATTAGCTCCTTTATTATCTTCTTGAAATCTTGGTTAGGCATTATTAGTCTCCAAAATTTTGATTACTTAAATTCCTAATTTCTAATGTTTTAGCTATAACTCTTACTTATTATAACATATTTCATCATCTAATTCTTCCAAAAATAGAATCCAATAAAGCAACATCAAGAATGCTCTAAATCGAAAGTTTCCCTACGTTTTTCCTAGATCTCGATTCCTCACTCATTATATCCAACATATCCTTCTTCCACAATTTTTATTATAGCTAAATCAATTAAAATAGGCATTATAAAAGCCCTAGGATTTTCACCACCTATAGCCAAGAACCACATAAAAATTCAAACCAACTCAAGCAAGGATACAACCATCACAAGTAAGATTTACATGTAGCAAAATATAGAGACATCCATGGTCATTCATCGAAGTATCAAATATTACGAATTTCGTCAAAGTTCTAGGATCAAAACCTCAAATAAATTCTACATATTTTAAAGATTTTCTTCAAAAAGAGATATTGTTAAACTTACTTATAAATATTCCTAGCTTACTTAGACTAGCTTCTCCTCATTCTTTCTTCTTTGGTGTGGTGAAACTCCTTCTCCTTCTTGCTATTCCAGTAGAAATTTCTAGGGGAAGGAGTGAGTTCTAGGTGCTAAAAATGATGAGAAATAAAAGGATTAGATTGGGAGAGTACTTCCTTACCTTGTGCCCTAAGCTCTCCTACAATTTTCTTCCCCTCTCTTTCTCTCCTTTTTCTTCTATTTTCTTTCCTCCCTTAGTTGGCCAAAATTCCCATAATAGAATGGCCAAGATCTTTTAAAGTTTAGGTGGTCAACTCCCCACAATCATGAGTCTTTTTCTTTTCATGTGGGATACTCCTTAAGTTCAACATTATGGCTTTCCATTTAAAGTTTTTCTTGTAGATGATTGACCCAAGCTTCTCTTCCTCCTTTGTTCCAGTTGAAATGGGCATGTCAAATAAGGATAAAATACTTGAAACTTTGTGATTTAATTAGTTTGAGACAAGTGACACAATTCCCTTAAGTCTTATGATTCAATCCCCTTTCTTTTGTCTCACTCAATGGGGCATGATTATGGCACTATTTATAATCAGAATTTTCAGCCTTCCTGCCCTCCTTTGCTTAGCCGAAATGCATGGTAATGAGGTGGATATTTTTCTTCAAAAATCCAAGTGATTATTTGCTTTCTTATAGAAGACTTTTGCAATAAATATTTCCTAACTTGTAAGACTCACCAAATCTGGCTTATTGTTCATCTCATGATGGGTAATCATTGTTACTATTCTACTACTATTACATCATGTATTTCTCATTTTTCCTCTTGGATTTGGGCTTCATTTTCTCCCTTGGGCTTGGTCTCCCTCTCCTTCCTTTCTTGCTTAGGCTGAAATATCCTCTCAAGAGTGGAGGGCTTCGTTCACCTTCACATGGTTTGGGTTATTGGCATATCCTCTTCATCATAGTCCAAGCATATGTCATGACTCTTTATTAGGCTATCCATGTGATTTGCCAATAACTCATTTAGGTGGAAAAATCCTAGTTGAAGTGTCCAAAGTAAAGGTCCAATGGTTTAGGGGGATTAACTCTTCCTTGCCTAAGAATTTTGCTCCTGTTAGGATATTATTTTTTCTAATTCCTTTGATCCCTTAATTTCTCCCCTAATGTCATATAAGTTCTCTTTATGCTTATACATAAAATTAAGAATTTTTAAGGCTTATATTCTATTCATTATCTATCAAAATTTGCTTAATAAGTCTTCATTCTTCTCTTGTTCCCTTAATTAAATATTTTATGTGCCTTATTAATAAAGGGAAAAAGATTAGGGATATTACATTCTACCTTAAAACTGATGCCTTTATAAAATGACCATTTTACCCTTAACCCTAAAACATCCTATTTTAGCACCTAATTTCCCATAAATACCATATAATATATAAAATAATATTATTTGAATTTAATAAATAATTTTTTTTAATTTAATAAAATTCCTCTTAAAAGTATATATAAATCCAACTTAGGGTTTTATACGTAAAAACCCTAATTATGCTCATTTTTCATAAATTTCCTTAGCACAATTTATAATATACTTCATATACATATTAAAATAAAAATACACTTATTCAAGACAAAACAAACTTATTAAAGTAGAACAAAAATCATTTAAGGAAAAGCATAATTGTTTAAAACTAAAATGTAATTCTTTATAACAAAATATAATCATTTGAAAACTACAGGTATCACATTTTTGAATCTCTCTTTGATTGCCTTTTCTGGATTCCACCCTTTGACCCTTTTGAATGATAAAGCTCTAAATTTTTGGCATATAAAGATAATCATATATTGAGTGAAAAAGGTTTAAAAAATAAGGACATATCTAAATATAGCACAGTAGATAATTCTCTTATGGGTCAAAGAAAGAAAAGTTAAAATAAGCTTAAAAGGTGCGACTACGTATAATAATATCAAGGTAGGTTTAAGAAAAAGGCTCAAACTTACAAAGAATGGCCAAATCATATCCTAAATAACAATGTTAACGTAGGATTTCACCTCAAGTAGCCATCAAGCAAGTTTTATAGTTCTGTTGTGATCAAAATATAATTTTGGGTTATATAAATCTTCTCTAATCAATAGATAATTTAATAGTCCAAGGATTATGTCCACTAACTTTTCAAAAATTCAATTAAGGAAAAAAATTCCAAAACAGTCAAAATTGCACGTAATTGCAACTTTTCTATATTTTCCAATAGCTACAAATTTTTTTTGAAAGTATTCAAATCATTGGCTCATTAACCAAGATATATATTAACACACACACACAATCACATAACTTGCCAAACGCAATAAAAATGTAGATATATGGTGAAAATTCAAAAAATTGATACATAAATAGGGTCAAGTCGCGCAAGCATTCATAAGTACAATAATGCATAATATAAATCCTCCCCTATACTCAAACTTTAAATTGTCCTTAATGTAAAAAAATTGAAACCAAATAAAAAGAATAAGAAAATATAAAATAAATTTAGTAATATCTGTGGACATCCATATTCAAAAGTTATCGTCTTTAGCTAAAATTCATCATGGGGTTAGTGGGAACTGGATAGGGGCTCCCATGGTTAGGGCAAGTGCTTGGAGGCTCAATCTACTAATGCACTGCAATAATCAGCATCTCAAATTTTTCCTCAAGGGTCTTCACCTTTTTCCCACAGGTTATCCAAAGTGTATAATGATTAGGGAGGTATAAAGCTATATTTAGCTAAATCCTCTATTCTCTTGGTTTTTTTACTCGATGGTTTAATTCTAGCACCTTACAATTTTGGATGTCAATGGAGGGGATTGGCTGCCTAGGGTGAATTAGGGACTTAATGGTGTGTCAACTCACCCCAGCTGTAACAACTCCATTTATGTAAATGTAACAATTTTTTTTTATATTTGTAAAATTCCATGAAGTTATTACTACTTTAATTCTAACCACTTAACTCGTAATAATAATCACTTTAACCAAGCATAATTGTTATTAACAGTGATACAATACTGAGTTTCCATACACACTATTATTTTACAAACTACACACCATTATTTTACAAACATTTGTACAAAGATACATATTAGTTCTAATCATCTATGTCGACTACTTCCGGGGACACTGGTGCGGGTGGCACGTCCACCAGAATCTCAGTCACATCTATGACAGATACATCTGAAATAACTGGAAGTTGCCCAAGGTAGGGCACCTCGATCCAACGTACAGAAATAATAAGTGTCATAAAGAAAATCTGTATATTTATTCTTCTGAACATGATATGGAAATATAGTGAGAATTAAATCCCAGTAAGTTCAACAATAAATCATAATTTACCATCAATATAGTTCATCATGTCATGTTCAACTGTATAAACTACAGAAAATATCTTTGGTCACATGAATGCAGTATATCTATGCACATAAATAATGATATGTATGACATGATTAACTATTTTCAGAACATCATATGATGGCCATTAACTTATTCTCATTTCAAGCTACCCCAGTCAGGGTGAGTATCTTCTACTCTCTGGTATGGGCTTTTCTCGCTCCGTCCGACATGGCCCACTTTCTCTTTCTTTTCTCATTAACATGATCATAACCGTTGGTAGGGCGTCCCCTACTGGTGCACCACACGGATTACCATGTGTCCGTGCTCATTTCTTTTCTTTTCACAATGATAGCTTTCAATAACAAGTATGTTCATCAAAATATAACTATTACCATAAATCATTGGTAATCATGCCATGAACATAACCATTTTAAATATCACTTTATAAAATATTTTCATGTCAGAATTTCACACTTAAGATGGTAAGAAGTTCATACAATGGCAATGGCTATGGCATATACTAGTCATTTATAAGATTCGTCTTCTTTTTTTATTAAATATTAATTTTATTTCTTTATTTTCTTGATGCAGTTTTTCATCACATCTAACTTTCTCTTACTAATTAGAGCATAACTCCCTCAATTGAACTCCGATGTAGGTGATCTTGGTTTCAATTTCAAGATAAAAAAATTATATAAAACTATTATGTTGAACATTGTAGCGAAATATTAAGAAATCAAGGTGATATTACTCCCTAAATATACATGTTATTTCTTCTCGGATAGGTTCTGACCTCTACCTACTAATCGAAACATATCTACCTCATATTGACTTCAACTTGACTGATTCCAGTGGCTAAAAATCCGTGACACACATATCTATAATTCTTATGTTAACCACTTATTTAAATTCCATACAAATAATTCCCAGAAATTAAAATACAGAAGCTATTCTAACATATTCTTTCTGGATGAACCATTTTCTAACCTTTGACTACTAATAAGCTCATATCTTCCTCATATGGACTCCAAATTGAATGATTCCAGTGGCTAAATATTCGTGCCACATATATCTTTAATTCTTATGTTAATAATTTATTTTAATTCCATACAGATAATTCCCAGAAATTAAAATACAGAAGCTATCCTAACATATTCTTCCCTAATGAACCATTTTCTGACTTTGACTACTAATCGGACCATATCTACCTCATATGGACTCCAAATTGAATGATTCTAGTGGCAAAACATCCGTGACACATATATATGTAATTCGTATGTTAACCTTTTTTTTTAATTCCCTACATATAATTCCCAAAATTTAAAACATAGAAGCTATCCTAACAGATTCTTCCCTGATGAACTATTTTCTGACCTTTGCTTACTAATCAGACTATATCTACCTCATATGGACTCCAAATGGAATGATTCCAGTGGCTAAAAATCTATGACACACATAGCTATAATTCTTATGTTAACCATTTATTTTAATTCCTTATAGTTTGTTCCCAGAAATTAAAACACTGAAACTTAAAATTCTGCCACCCATAGCCATACCCATGCAGAACTATCTACACCAACCTAAGTATTCAAACATACATCACATGCAAGATCAATATGTAACATGATATAGCAACATCCATGACCAATCATCAAAGTTCTAAGATCAAAATCTCATATAAATATTATAAGTTTCAAAAGTTTTCTTCAAAAAGAAATATTGTTAAACTTACCTAAGAATCTCCCTAGCTTACTTAGTGAATTGGTTTTCTTGTTTCCTCTTGAAGAAGTAGCAAGATTCCTCCCTTCCCTTAGCTTTTCTAGCAGCTTAGGTAAGAGAAGGAGGGTGAATTTTTGAACCTCAAGGATGAAGAAGAAAAATGGACTCAAGTGGAGATTAAGGTAACTTATCTTGAGTACTTAGCCTTCTAAACTTCTCCTTCTTCTTCCTTCCTTTCTTCTCCTCTCTTTCTCTCCTTTCCTCACTCTACCTTGCTTCTATTTCTCTCTCTTCCTTACTTGGACGAAATTAAAATGTTGTAAGGGTGGGTTTTGCTTATATAGACCACCAAATAATACACCTTTCATGATCATGGGTCTACCTTATCACAATTAGGATACACTTTGTTGAATTTTTGGAAAGCAAACAACTTATGTTCTTGTCTTCCTCTTCCTTAGTCAAGATATGCATAGGAAAAGGAGATTTTTATTTTGAAAATTATGATGATATGTTCTTAAGATAAGGGATAAGGTCCCTTTGATTTAGGGATTCATTTCCATTTTCTTTTGTCTTAAACAAGTATGATAGGTTTGCCTTTTTATGTGGCAAATTTCTAGCCCTTGAATCTCCATTATTTGGTTGATATTATTTGTGTGGGATAGGAATGTTTTGTCCTAATGCCATGTATTATCATACCACTTGATAAAATTATGAGTGTAGGATATAGATGTTTTTGTCCTAAAGCCTTGTATTATCATGCCACTTGCCAAAATAATGAATGTAGAATCACACCACTTGCTAAATTTGTGTCTTAATGCCATGTAATCTAATCTTTATTATTATTACATTATTATATCATCACCTAATTTATTTTATTTTATTTTTCCTCTTGGATTTGGGCTTATTCCTACCCATTATGGGCTTACTAGAAACTTATGTGAAGTGGAAAAAATTATATATGAATTGTCCATAGGTAAAAGCCCAATGTATGGGTAATGATTCTAAACTTAGTAATTCTAGTTCTTGAATTAGGAAAAATTATCCTAATCCAATGTTCTTGAAAATTTAAGACCTTTACTTGTTTCTAAAAATTTATCTTCCTTATCCAAGAATTTTTCATCTCTTTAGTATGTTCTTTGTAATTTTTTTTATTAGGTTTTCCCTCTTTATTTGTTCTCTTAATGTTAGAAACATTTTTTATGCATATACATAAGGTGAAGAATTTCTAAGGATTATATTTCCTTAGATATCTAAAATATTGTCTAATAAACTTTATTTCCTTAATTATCAATAAAAGAAATGAAATTAGGGATGTTACACCAGCCCTACCACAAATGGCTTTAATCAAACCTAAAATGAAGAGTCCTTTTCTTTTGCAATTGATGTATGCCACAATGGACCGATGGATTAGTTTCCCCACGTCATTGGAAAATTGCTTCATTATGGCATAAATCAATAAGGCCTGACCCTTCTTGACCTCACTCTTCTACAACACCTGTATGAATCGTGTGGATGTGATGTAATACAATGCCTTGGAATTCTTATTCATATATACTTGTTGTGTATATTTTATATTTAACCTCAAGCGCACGGTGTAGTTGTAGCTAGTCTAGCGAGTACGGGTTGTATTCCACAGAGAAAAATGTCAACTACTAGAATTATACGAAGTATGCTATCTAAATCGATGTAATGCGATAGAAAGTTTTTCACAATTAAACTAAAAAGTAATTCAATTAATAAAAGCCTAGGGTTAGGGTTCACCATACTTATGATATTCAACATTCAACATGTACTTGTAAATGCAATTATCTAGGTAATTAGGGTTGGTTTAGCCTTAATTAACTAGCAACCTCTTTCAAGCATTACTAATTGTACCTATATTTATCCAATTACCTACTTTCGTGGTTCTTAGTTTAACCTAGGCCCATTAAGTTCTATGCCAACCATGGAATACAATTAATCGATTTTCTCTTGCCCACTAATTGACTCATTCCTAGAGAACCTTAAACTACTTTTGTGATTAAGATATCCCTAATTAACTATTAGGTTCCGGTTTTAACTTTCACCTTTCAGTTCATCAACTAAATACCTAAGACGTGATAGATTGGTGATCAGGCATTCTACCAACTCTCATTCATGCACATAACAGTTAATCCTAATTAATCTAGAAGTAATCACAATTAGGGTTCCAACATTCAACTCAACAATACAGTATCATCATACCATAAGTGGGTTTACCAAAACGCTAGATCAATATCTACTCACACATCATAGAAACGTAACCCAAAATCATATTCATTAAGTAAATCATCCAAGTTCAATACAATTCAAGAGAAGGAGTAGAAGTAGAAGTAGAGAACTAAAGTAGAAAGATGAAACCTGAATTGTAAAGTGTAAAGATGAAATACAATGCTTCAATTGCTGTAAATTCTACTCTAGAACATGAATTGAACAATGAATCTAGTAAAAATCTAATCTAAGAGTGTTTTCTAAGCCTAAAAACTGAGTCTAAGATGTCTGTATGAGTTTGGATCTTTTTGGTTGCGCTTCCCCATGTATTTATAACAATTTGGCTGATCAAAACCCTAGAAATCACGTGATGTACAAACACGAAGCATGACCGTGCTTCCTGACACGGGCTGGCCGTGCTTCAAGCTGGAAATTTGAGAAATTCTCCACTTTGTACACAGAGCACGACTTAGCCGTGCTTCAAACTGCCAATCTTTTTTCTTGCCAGTTTCTTTAGGGTTGCCTCCTTGCTTCCTCCTTAGCATGTTCCAAGTCTATATGGCTCCTCTTATGAGTGTTTTCTCTTACTTCTTGGCTTCTTTTGCTCTCCTACAAACATAAAACAAACCAAAGTAGTATCGAAAGAAAAGCATAACCAAAAACAAGAGAATAATCACAAGTTTACTTTAAATTAGGGGATAAAATATAATCATTAAACACTTAAATTTTCCCTTTATCAACTACCCTATGCTTAAACCTTTGCTTGTCCTCAAGCAAATAACATGTCAAATCAAAAGGAAGAGAGATGATGCATACAAATTTTAGATGACAGATAAATGCATACAAATGTCAGATAACAGATTAATGTAATACAGGGAATTCTTCACTCAATCAATGTGCACACAACTGATATATGAATAGACATTTATTAGATAGTCTTTGTTTTTCTAAAACTAAACCAACATTCTTCTATTGTATATGTACTTTTATTAGTACCATTAAATGTATGCATCTAATTGATTTTCAGACACTCAAGTAGGACACCACATCCTTTAGATCTCCTTATGTTGCCTTACCCTTATTTCTATTTTTCTCACTCTTTTTCTCACTCAATTTCTTTTATTTCTCATCATTTTTTCTTTCTTTCTCTTGTCTATTTCATTCATCATTTTTCTTATATAAATATGTAGTGAGTGCATTTTGTGCTCCATCGCACTAGGGTAAAGGCAGCTAGGTACTCATACTACGGCCTTTTTGGTGCCTTGAAGGGGTACTCAGAGTGAAAACATTTTGGGTTTTATATTCCTTCATTTTTCACCTCTCCCAGCCTTCGTACTCTCAGTGTTAAAAATCAATAAAGACATACAATTCATAGCATAATAGGAGAGATATTTTTCAAAAAAAAAATTAGAGGTTTAATCCTAGAAGAGAGAGACTAAAATTTAAACTAACTTTTTCATATCTTATTGTGCATCACATGTTCATGAGCTAAAATTAACCTATATTACATTAATCTATCTCTAAAACAGTAAACTATATGATTATGCTATGAAACAAGAGAGATATGATATGTATAGTATATCTATGCAAAAGACAACTAAATCAGCTAGTGAAAATAGCCAGTGCAAATCAAAAGTTCATCCAATGCAAACCATATATTCAGCCAGTGAAAATCAAAAGCCAAAGTCTACTCCCCCATGTTCAAACTTGACATTGTCCCTAATGTCAGTAATAAAGAAAGAACAAGCAAAGGGTTAAGTGACTTACTTGTTCACTAGTCGTCTAGAGGAGGAGGTGGAGGATTCTTGCTCAGGTGCTAGTAGTACCAGCCATTCATCATTCCCTACATGATGTGGATTGATTCTTGCATGGCATGCAGGGTAGCTCTCTGCAATAGTTGCTCCACCTTAATTCGGCTGAACTATGAAAAGATGGAGTCCTGATTCTCTAGAGGAGCATATAATGTACCTGCACGATTAGTAAAATGGGAAGATTGTGGGGGTGGTAGAGCCAAAAGTGGCTCATAGGGGAAGTCATCCCCCTTTAAATCATCATAACCCTTTTTACCCTCTTCTAGAGGGTAGATCCAATTGTCCTCACTACTAACTGTAGTCCTAGTGGGGTTAGGGAGGCAAAATATTTTATGGCCTCTAAGATGTAACCAATAGTCAGCATTTCTTTTCACAATTAATTTCATATGGAAAAAGGATTCTAAATCAATCTTGCTACTGCCAACTATGGGTTGCAAACCTTGGAGATTTGCCACAAATCCTAGCCCTCTAGCTATTATAGTCACTAGTCCCCCAATGACTACTTTTCCATTTATGGCATTACCTACCCTGGCCATCTGTTGGGCCATAAAGGCACCAGTATCCACCTTAGGACCGTGTATCATGGCCCAAAGAAAAGAAAGCTCTCTTTTATTTGCCACCCCATCACTTTCAGCTCTACCAAAAACGGTATAAGCCATCAGGCGTTGTAAATATCTAAAGGTGGGATTACAAAGAAAAAAGGCTTTTGAACTCAATGCATCATATTTCCCCCCAACAAAGATAGAGTTTGAAAATTGTTGAGCAAGAAAACTTGAGGGAATTGATCTATCTCCCCCGGAAGGCAATCTGAATAATGCATTAAATCTAACCAATGATAAAGTAAAAGAACGGTCAAATAATTTAAAGTTAATGCGGCCTTGGTCGACATCTAGACCCCGAAATAGGACCACAGTAACTGAACTAAAAAACTCTAAGGTGGTCCTTGCATAGGTCGGGTAACGTAGGACAATGAATGTAGTCCAACCAATCCTATCAATTAGGTAGCGGACGTCATTTGAAAGACCTAACCAGTCCAAACATTCCCCATCTATGTACCAGGTACTCAACATTCCCCATTTAACTAGAGTATCATATCGTGTCCATTGACTATCATCAACAAACACAATACCATACTCATTGATTTTGTGAGGAAGTTGGGACGGTATTTGAATTTGTTCTCTACGTAGTGGTTGGGATGGGGAGGACGAGTGGCCAGTTCTGAATCTTTTGGGGCCCATGTTAGTTGATATGTAGTGCAAGATATAATGGGGAGTGGGGTAAGCAAGGCCAAAAACTAAATAATTTAGCAATGCAGTCACACTGTAAACCAAGTCACTAAATATTCAGATGCAAAGCAGAAATTAGTCCAGGCAAACCAGGAAATTTTAGCAAGGTGATTTCAATATCAGTTGGTTATCATGCAATTAAAACATCAAGAAATCATCTAGATGTGCAACAAATCAGTTATAGTGCTGATTAAACCAAGCATCCAAAATCCCAAAATTCAGATGATTATCCAAAATCAGAATGCAGGCATTTAGTGAAGTAATGTAGGCAATCAGTGAACTAATCCAGGCAATCGGTGAAGTAATGCAGCCAACCAATTAACCAGCAAATTGAGTGATTACTTTTTCCAAATGCTGTAGTATTTTAGCCAAAATTAATCAATGAGTCCCATGCAAATAAACCATCTAGCAAGTCTAAATAATGGGAAGGAAATTAGGATGCAGTAAGCCAAGCAAGTCCAGAATATTTAAAGCATTAAACTAGCAAATTAAGGCTTAAATTTAGACAGCAAAATAGAGCAATTCAGTACAACCACCAAGTCCCTAAAGTTCAATGCATTAAACCAGCAATTTGAATCCAATTACAGAAAGTAAAAATCTAGCCTAATGCAGAATCAATTACCAAGTGCAGAATGTCCAAACCAGTAAGTCCAACAAGTAGGGAATTCCAATCTAGATAATAAACCACTAGTTAAAAGTTTAGAGTTACCTAGCTGGAAGCATGATGGATAATGCAGCAACAAGCAACTAGTAATTAGTAATGTAGGATGAACAGGGAGCAGAGGAAAAATGGTGACGGGACTTTGGGAATTGGGTGGGAGGTGATACTTGAAGAAGGGTGGGCTATGGGTGAAGGTAGTGCAGGGAGTGTATGGGCTACGAGTATTTGGAAAATTTATGGGTTTGTGTGTGTGGGTGGGGTAGGACTTCAGGTTGCTTGGAGAGGCAATGGGAGGAAGATGGAAAAAGGGTAGGAGGGAGCATGGGAATGGTTGGGATTTTGAAAAACAGAGAGGGAGAGGGAACTAGGTTAGGGAGTTGGCCACGAGAGAAATTTTAGGAGAGTGGTAGGAGTGGAGGAGGGGAGAATGCTGAGGGGTCTCAGGTTCTAGTGTGCTAGTTAGGGCGTTGGTAATGCATAGGGATTCAAGTTTGGGTGTGCAACGAATTGGAGGGGCTGGGTGAGGGTAATACGCTAGGTGTGTTTAGGGTGGATAGAGGATGGGGCTCGGGTTTTCTGGAAGAGTGTTGGTGCAAGGGAAATTTTTAGGATATGGGGGAATGGGTGAAAATGCAGAACATGGAAGGGGGAAGTTTTGGGTTTGGGAATGGGTAGCAGAAGGGATGGAGGGCTTTGGGTTTCTCTTGGCTAGGGCACGGTTTGGGAAGGGGGTTGATAAAGGTTTTGGAGAGGGGGGAGAAGAAATTTGAAGTGGAGCTTGCCTAGGTAAATGGAGGGAAGGAGAGAGAAGAGAGGAACACAGAAGAAGGAACACAGGGAGAGAAGATGCTGAACACAGGATGAAAAGAGGGAGAAAAATCAAAAGAAAATTTGACTTGAGCCTGAAGCATGGCCGTGTTTCTCAGCACAACCTACCTGTGCTTCGGGCTAGAATGCCCAATTCTCCTGGATTAGGCCTGGGTTGAGGAACACAGGTTGGGTGTGCTGGATGGGGACTTAAGGCATGGCTTACCCGTGCTTGGCGCTGGATTTAGAGTTGCTTGGAAAAGGCCCGTGTTGAGCAACACGGCCAAGGGGTGCTTCGACCTGGACGTAGGGCACGATCATGTTCTGTGACACGGCCTGCCCGTTCTTGACGTTAGAAGTGCCAAAATTCCAATTTGATGGGCTACACTTGAAGCACAGGCATGCCTTGTGACACAGGCTGCCCGTGCTTAGTGCTAAAACTTACTTTACTTCAAAATTTGCTGTAGTTTTTAATTCTCTTTGATTTCCTTTGGTTTTCATCCTTTAATTTAACCTTGGGCACATGGGAATGGACCTGAAAATCAGATGAAAACACTCATTAAACTTCTAACCTAAGAAATTAACTAAATTAAAGATAAAAACTAAAACTAAAAGCAAGAAAACAAAATAAAATAAAAAACTTAAAAATTAAAATGTGGGTTGCCTCCCACAAAGTGCATGTTTAAAGTCATTAGCTCAACTTCCTTGCACTTTATTAAATTGATGGGGGCTCTAAGAGAGCTTGGGTGGCTATCTTTTCAACCGATTGTAACGTGACAAAGTGCTTGAGGCGTTGTCCATTAACTTCGAAGGATCCGATGGTTTCATTCCATATTTCCACTACTCCATATGGGAAAACTTAACTCACTTGGAATGGACCAGACCAACGAGAACGAAGCTTTCTGAGAAAAAGTTGCAACCTTGAATTAAATAGTAGGACTTAATCTCCTACTTGAAATTGACGCCTCAAAATGTGCTTATCGTGCCATCTTTTTGTTCTTTCTTTATACAATCTAGCATTATCACAAGCATCAAGTCTTAACTCATCTAGCTCATTCAATTGTAGGCATCTCCTTTTTCCAGCAGCTATCAAATCAAAATTAATTGTCTTCATTACCCAATACACCTTATGTTCAAGCTCTACTGGCAGGTGACAAGGTTTTCCATATATTAACAGAAAGGGCATAGTGCCTATCGGTATTTTATATGCTGTTCTGTAAGCCCATAGTGCATCATCAAGCTTGAGAGACCAATCTTTTCTTGCCTTTGATACAGTCTTCTCTAAGATTGCCTTCATTTCCTTACTGGATATCTCAACTTGTTTGCTTGTTTGGGGATGATGAGCTAAAGCCATTTTATGAGTGACTCCATATTTCTTCAAGAGATTCTGAAATTATTGCTCAGTGAAATGAGAACCACCATCACTTATCACAGCTCGGGGTACTCCAAATCTTGGAAAAATATTCTCTTGAAGAGCTTGGCAAACACTCTAGCATCATTAGTGGGAGATGCCACTGCTTCTACCCACTTAGACATATAATCCACAGCTACTAGGATATACTTATTCCCACATAAGGATGGAAAGGGGCCCATAAAGTCAATACCCCAAATATCAAATATTTATACTTCTAAAATATTGTTTAAGGGAATCTCATTCCTCCTTGATATATTGCCAATTCTTTCACACCAATCATAGGCTTTTATAAAGGAATGAACATCTTTGAAAAGTGAAGGCCAATAGAAACCAGCTTGAAGAATTTTAGTTACAGTTTTTGAGGTGCTAGTATGGCCTCCACAAGGTGAGCAATGGCAATGAAATATGACACTATGTACCTCTTCTTCTAGAATACACCTATGAAAGATGCCACTGCACACCATTTGTAAAGACATGGATCATCCCAGTAGTATGACTAGATATCAAAGAAAAATTTCTTTCTCTTATGGTAGCTCAACCCTTCAGGTAAAATCCTACATGCCAGATAATTTACAAAATCTGCATACCAAGGAACATCGGTATGAGTGACTACAAGGAGTTGGTCATCAGGAAAAGAATCATCTATAGGCAGCTCATCTTTATCATCTTTCATTAAATCTTTCCTAAAACTTGAAAGATGGTTTGCAACCACATTCTCTATTCCTTTCTTATCCTGATTCATAAGATCAAACTCTTGCAATAGAAGGATCCATTTAATCAATCTTGGCTTGGCATCCTTCTTACTTAGCAAATATTTGATGGCAGCATGGTCCGTGTATACAATGACTTCGGATCCCAGCAAATATTGGCAGAATTTGTCAATTGCAAACACTACTATCAGGAGCTCCTTTTCTGTGTTGGAATAGTTTACTTGGGCTTTATCTAAGGTCTTACTGGCATAGTAAATAACATAAGGCTTTTTATCTCTTCTTTGCCCAAGTACAGCTACCATAGCATAGTCACTTGCATCACACATGATATCAAAGGGTAGGCTCCAATCAGGAAGTTGAATGATTGGTGTAGATATTAGTGCCTCCTTTAACCTGCAAAAAGCATGTAAACAATCATTATCAAATAAGAATGGAATGTCCTTAATGAGCAAATTAGTTAAGGGTTTAGAAATTTTGGAGAAGTCTTGGATAAATCTTGTAGAAGCCTGCATGCCCAAGAATACTTCGCACTTCCTTAACATTTGATGGTGGTGGCATTGTTTGGATTGCCTCAATTTTTTGCTTTGTCCACCTCAATCCCTCTCTCAAACACCAAGTGTCCAAGTACTATTCCTTTCCTTACCATAAAATAGCATTTTTCCCAGTTTAGTACTAGGTTGAATTCTTCACATCTTTTAAGTACCTGTGTCAAATTATTTAAACAATTATCAAATGAGGTACCATAGATAGAAAAAACATCTATAAATACTTCCATTATATCTTCAATAAAGTCTGAGAAAATAGCCATCATACACCTTTGGAAAGTGGCTGGTGCGTTGCACAATCCGAGTGGCATCCTTCTATATGCAAAGGTGCCATAGGGATATGTGAATGTCATCTTTTCTTTGTCATCTGGATGGATAGGGATTTGAAAGAATCTTGAATATCCATCCAAATCACAAAAATGTAAATGCTTAGCTAATCTTTTCAACAATTGATCAATAAAGGGCAGAGGGAAGTGATCCTTACGGGTGGCCTTATTTAATTTTTTATAATCAATGCACATATGCCAACCCATAACAGCTCTAATAGGAATTAATTCATCATTCTCATTCTTAATAACAGTCATACCTCTCTTCTTAGGAACTACATGAACATGGCTTACCCATTTACTATCTGAAATATGATAGATAATACCTGCATCAATCAATTTGAGCACTTCCTTCTTGACTACCTCTTTCATGGTTGGATTTAGTCTCCTTTAGTGCTCCTTAGAAGGCTTATGATCACTATCAAGTATAATACGATGCATGAAAATAGATGGACTAATCCCTTTTATGTCATCAATGTTATACCGAATCAATTTCTTAAACTTTTTAAGCACATCTAATAACTTACCAGTTTCTTCAACATTCAAATTAGCATTCACAATTACTGGATATGAAGAGTCAGGGTCCATAAATTCATACCTTAAATTGGATGGAAGTGGTTTGAGTTCTACCTTAGGTGTCTTAATTTCTTTAATGGTTGCTGATTTTTGATTGAGATCCAATTCTAGCTTTTGATTTTGAGGTGAGCATGGGACTTTCATCAAGCATTTGAGCATATACATTAGCTTCTACCTATTCAGCACAAGAAATAGGACTATCGACAAGGCAAAGCTCAAGTGGGTCAGTACAACAAAAACTTACTGCATTATAAATAATATTCTACTCAATTACATCAATCATGCAGCAAGAATCACCTAAAGAAGGGCATTTCATTGCATCATTTAAATTGAACTCAATCTTTTCATTCCCTACATTCAAGGAAAGCTTTCCATCTTTTACTTTGATAATTGCACCTACAGTGGCTAGGAAAGGCCTTCCAAGAATGATGGGGATTTGGTTATCTTCCTCCATCTCTAAAACAACAAAATCAATAAGTATGACAAATTTACCTACCTTTAGAGGAACAATGTAACATCCCGTAAGAAAATAAAATTTATTAGACAATTTTTAGATATCTAAGGAAATATAATCCTTATAAATTCTTTACCTTACATATATGCATAGAAATATTCTAACATTAATGGAATAGGTAAAGAGAGAAAACTTAAGAGGAAATATTAAAAATAAATATACTAAAGAAAGGTGAAATTCTTGGGTAAGAAAGATAAATTTTTGTGAAGTCAGTAAAGGTATTAAAATTTCAAGAAGATTGGATTAGGGTAATTTTTCCTAATTTAAGAGTTAAAGTTACAAAGTTTAGTATCTCTACCCATAAATTGGGCTTTTACCTATGGACACTTCATATAGAGTTTTTCTACATCGCATGAATTTTTAGCAAGCCAATAGGATAGCCCAAGGAAGAAATAAAACATAGACTTGAACTAAGATATAGAAATTGGACCGATAGCCCAAAAATCATGAAAATGTGACAAGCCCATTATGAAAGGTAGAATTTTAACCAAAGTAAAGAAAATGGGCAAGAATGAGCCCAAACCCAAGAGGAAAAATAAAAATAAAAATAAAGTGATAGAATAATGGTGTAATCAAGAATTAGGTGACATGGCATTAAGACAAAAATTTAGCAAGTGGTGTGATATCCTACATTCATAATTTTAGCAAGTGGTATGTTAATACATGGCATTAGGACAAAACATCTATATCCTACACTCATAATTTTAGCAAGTGGGTAATAATACATAGCATTATGACAAAACATCTTTATTCTATACAAATAATTTTAGCTAAGCAAGGAAGATTCAAGGGTTGAAAATTTGCCACCTAAAAAGCCGAACCTATCATACTTGATTAAGACAAAAGAAAAAGGAGACGAATCCCTAAATCAAAGGGACCGTGTCCCTTATCTTAAGAACATATCATCATAATTTTTAAAATACAAATCTCCTTTTCCTATGCATATCTTGACTAAGGAAGAGGAAGACAAGAACATAAGTTGTTTTTTTCCAAAAATTCAACCAAGTGCATCCTAATTGTGTTAAAGTAGACCCATGATTATGAAAGGTAAATTATTTGATAGTCTATATAAGAAAAACCCACCCTTATAACATTAGAATTTTGTCTAACTGAGGGAGAGGAAAAAATAGAAGCAAGGTAGAGTGAGGAAAGGAGAGGAAGAAAGGAAGAAAGAGGAAGGAGAAATCTAGAGGACTAAGTGCTCAAGGTAAGTTTAACAATATTTCTTTTTGAAGAAAATTTTTGAAACTTATAATATTTATATGAGATTTGGATCTTAGAACTTTGATGATTGGTCATGGATGTTGCTATATCATGTTACATATTTTGTATTTTTGAATACATAGGCTGGTGACAATAGTTTTTCATGGGTATGGCTATGGGTGGCAAAAATTTTAAGCTTCTATTTTTAAAATTCTGGGAAGAATCAGTAAGCAATTAAAAAAAATGGTTAACATGAAAAATGTAAATCTATTCTCACGGATATTTAGCCACTGGAATCACTCAATTTGGAGTCCATATGAGGTAGATATGGTCTAATTAATAAGCAGTGCTCATAAAATTGTTAATCAGGAAAGAATATGTTAGGATAGCTTCTTTGTTTTAATTTTTGGGAATTTTCTATAGGGAATTAAAATAAATGGTTAACATAAGAATTATAGATATATGTTTCACGAATTGTTAGCCACTAGAAGCACTCAATTTAGAGTTCGTATGAGGTAGATATGGTTCGATTAGTATGCAGCTGTCAGAAATTGGTTAATCAGGGAAGAATATTTTAGTATAGCTTCTATGTTTTAATTTCTGGAAACTTTCTGTAGGGAATTAAAATAAATGATTAACATAAAAATTATTTTTATATGTGTCACGGAGTTTTAGCCACTAGAATAACTTAATTTGGAATTCGTATGAGAGAGATATGGACAGATTAGTAGGTAGAGGTCAGAATCTATCCGAGAAGAAATAACCTGTACTTTGAGGGAGTAATATCACCTTAATTTCTTAATATTTCTCTAAATTATTCAACATAATAGTTTTAGATAATTGTTTTATCTTGAAATTGACATCATGATCACCTACATTGGAGTAAAATTGAGGGAGGTATGCTCTGATTAGTAAGAGAAGGTTAGATTGGATGAAAATCTGCATCAAGAAAATAAAGAAATAAAATTAATATTTAAAAAAAAAGAATCTTATAAATGAAAATAATAAATGACTAGTATATGCCATAGCCATTGCCATTGTATGAATTTCTTACCATCTTAAGTGTGAAATTTTGACATGGAAATATTTTATAAAGTGATATTTGAAATGGTTATGTTCATGGCATGATTACCAATGATTTTTGGTAATAGTTATATTTTGATGAACATACTTGTTATTAAAAGCATATTTTTGACTATCATTATGAAAAGAAAAGAAATGAGCACGGTCACATGGCAATCTGTGTGGTGTACCAGTAGGGGACACCCTACCAACGGTTATGAATATGTTAATGAGAAAAGAAAGAGAAAGTGTGCCATGTCGGATGGAGCGAGAAAAGCCCGTACTGGAGGGTAGAAAATACTCACCCTGACCGAGGTAGCTTGATATGAGAATAAATTGATAGTCATCATATGATATTCTGAAAATAATTAGTCCTGTCATACATGTCATTATTGTACGATTCTCATGTGGATAGATATAGTGCATTCATGTGACCAAAGATATTTACTGTAGTTTATACAGCTGGACAATATACGTGATGAGCTATATTGATGATGATTTATTGTTGAACTTACGAGGATTTAATTCTGAATATATTTCTATATCATGTTCAAAAAATTAGTTATGCAGATTTTTCTATGGCTCTGGCTTTTACTGTACATTGGATCTAGTTACTTTATGTTAGGCAGATCCCAGAATCAAATAATATGTTTATAATAGAGTTGGTTCAGATCCCGGTGAAGGTTCAACCACCCGCACCTATATCTCTGGAATTTGTCAACCAGAATAAATAAGATGTAGTTATTTATGTGTTTGATTTTATTGTACGTACGTTTTGATTAATGACATGTATGTAAACTCTATATTGTATAATAAAAAAAAGGTTGTTACAAACGTCCTCTAATATACCTACCGGATGAGTAACGGATCGGTCCCCTAACTAGAAGGAAATAATAGTAGGCTTCAAATCACCCATCTGGAGCTTCTTGTATATAGATAATGGCATAACACTCATACTTGCTCCAAGATCAAATAAAGCCCTAGTAATGTGCACATCTCCAATGGAACAAGGTATAGAGAAGCTTCTAAGGTTCTTGAGTTTAGAAGGCAATTCATTTTGGATCAATGCACTACACTCTTCAGTTAATGCAACTGTGGCATACTCCTCAATCTTTCTCTTGTTAGAAAGTATTTCCTTTAGAAATTTAGCATAAGAAGGCATCTGGCAGACAACTTCCAAAAATGGAATATTAATGTGCAGCTTTTTCAGCACATCAAGGAATTTTCCATACTGCTTTTCTAATTTGGCTTTAGCTAGTCTCTGGGAAAAAGGAACGGGTGGCTTGGATGGTTCAGGAGCTTCATATTTAGGCTCTTCTTCCTATTTCCTTTCACAAACTTTTTTCTTCTTCTACAGTTGCTTGTTCAGGTACATTTATAAATTCTTCCTCCTTATCTTCCTCTTTTTCTACTGACTCAACCAATTGCTTACCACTTCTCAAAGTGATAGCCTTTTAATGTTCTCTTGGATTCTCAGGTTGGCCAGGGAATTTGCCCAAGTTTCTGTTTGAAGAACTCGCTTGCTGTGTTATCTGAGTTTCTAGCATTTTATTATTTATAGCAAGTGAGTCAACTTTAGAGGCTAAGTCCTTTATGGCCTCATTCATTGAATGATTCTGGGCTCTAAATTCATCATTATGCTTACTCTGTGTGGTGATGAAATTTTCTATTAGAGCCTCCAAAATTGACTTAGGTTGTGGAAGAGGATTGAATGGCCTCTGATTTTGAAACCCAGGAGGTTGCCTAAAATTACTCTGAGGCTGATTTGTATTTGGCTTGTATGAAAGATTTGGGTGATTTCTCTAGCTTGGATTGTAGGTGTTGTTGTAGGGATTGTTTCTTTGGTTATTCACAAAACTTACCTGCTCACAATCTTGAGGTGCAGAGTTTCTAAGTTGGCATGCATGGGCCACATGACCAACACCTCCACAAATCTCACATGCAGAAGATGGAGAAAGGGAACTAACAACATTGATGCTTAACTTATCTAATTTTTGACACAAGGCATCAACTTTAGAAGTTAGATGATTAAATGCATTAACTTCATACATACCAGAAGGTTTTCTTAATGGCTACCTCTCACTAGACCAAGAGTAGTGATTTTGAACCATATCTTCAATTAACTGATAGGCATCATCCACAGTTTTGTTCATAATGGCCCCTCTAGCTGCAGCATCCACAGACATACGGGTGCTATAAATTAGTCCATTGTAGAATGTATGGACAATGAGCCACTTCTCCAACCCATGGTGTGGGCATATTCTGAGGAGCTCTTTAAATCTCTCCCAAGCTTCATATAAAGACTCACCATTTTTCTAAGCAAAGGTAGTGATTTGATTCCTAAGGTGAGCTGTCTTACTTGGTGTTAAGTATTTAGCCAAGAAGCTGCTGCCATGTAGTTATTGACCCCGATGGAAGAGAATGGAACCATGCCTGAGCCTTGTCCCTCAAAGAGAATGGGAACAGTCTTAGTCTAATGGCATCAGAAGATACTCCATTCAGCTTCAAAGTATCACAATATTCTAAAAATACTGATAGGTAGAAATTAGGGTCCTCAATAAGTGACCCTCCAAATTGATTCTACTAAACCATCTGCAGAGGAGAAGGCTTTAGCTCAAAGTTGTTGGCCTTAACAACTGGTCTGACAATACTGGGATTCAGGCCATGAGCATCCGGAGCGATGAAATCCTGAAGAGAACGTTTATCTCTTTCTGCCATGGTAGGTGCAGAATGTTATGTCTGCTATCTTCTTCTTCTCCTTCGTAGAGTGCTTTCAATTTTCGGATCAAATTCAGTGATGAACTCATGTTCTCTTTGCATAAAAGAGAAACACATTTATAAAGGAAGAAAATAGGCAAAAATCAGCAAGATAAAATTATGCAAAAAAATTAAAAGAGTCATCTAGTCTATCTATTTTGCAATAAATCTAACTAGAAGCGCACGGCGTAGCTATAGCTAGTCCGGTGAGTACAGATCATATCCCACAGAGAACAATGTCAACTACTAGAATTATACGAAATATGCTATCTAAATCAATGTAATGCAATAGAAAGTTTGTCACAATTAAACTAACAAGTAATTCAATTAATAAAAGCCTAGGGTTAGGGTTCACCACACTTATGATATTCAACATTCAACATGTACCTCTAATTACAATTATCTAGGTAATTAGGGATGTTTTAGCCTTAATTAACTAGCAACCTCTTTCAAGCATTACTAATTGTACCTATGTTAATCCGATTGCCTACTTTCGTGGTTCTTAGTTTAACCTAGGTCCATTAAGTTCTATGCCAACCATGAAATACAATTAATCGGTTTTGTCTTGCCTACTAATTGATTCATTCCTAGAGAACCTTAAACTACTTTCGTGATTAAGATATCCCTAATTAACTATTAAGTTTTAGTATTAATTTTCACCTTTCAGTTCATTAATTAATATCCTAAGACGTGATAGATTGGTGATTAGGAATTCTACCAACTCGTATTCATGCAAATAATAGTTAATACTAATTAATCTAGAAGTAATCACAATTAAGGTTCCAACATTCAACTCAACAATGCAGTATCATCATACCATAAGTGAGTTTACCAAAATCCTAGATCAATATCTACTCACACATTATAGAAACATAACCCAAAATCATATTCATTAAGTAAATCATTCAAGTTCAATACAATTCAAGAGAAGGAGTAGATGTAGAGGTAGAGAACTAAAGTAGAAAGATGAAACCTGAATTGTAGAGTGTAAAGATGAAATACAATGCTTCAATTGCTGTAAATCCTACTCTAGAACATGAATTCAACAATGAATCTAGTAAAAATATAATCTAAGAGTGTTTTCTAAGCCTAAAAACTAAGTCTAAGATGTTTGTATGAATCTGGATCCTAGAAATCACGTGGTGTATGAACATGAAGCACGGTCGTGCTTCATGACACGGGCTGGAAATCTAGGAAATTCTCTACTTTGTGCACAGAGCACCGCCTGGTCGTGCTTCTAGATGCCAGTCTCTTTTCTTGCCCATTTCTTCAGGGTTGCCTTCTTGCTTCCTCCTCAGCATGTTCTAAGTCTATATGGCTCCTCTCATGAGTGTTTTCCCTTGCTTTTTGGCCTCTTTTGCTCTCCTATAAACATAAAACAAACCAAAGCATTATCCAAAGCAAAGCATAACAAAAAACAGGGGAATAATCACAAGTTTACTTTAAATTAGGGGATCAAATATAATCATTAAACACTCAAATTTCCACTTTATCAATACTCGATGCAGATAAACAAGCTAATTATGTGTATTCACCTTCCACCTGTCCCTTAGCCCATAAAACTCCATTAATACTGCATTCATACTAGGCTCACCCTTGATGAAGGTAATAAATCGGTCATCTTCTATGTTAAGCAATAAGTAGTACTCATTGATTGATTTAGGTGTGTAGACCACTAGCCTTCCTGAGCGTAAGCCATGTGATGCTCATATAAAGTGGCATTAGAGTAAAACTCTAGTACTACTAGCACCAGTCCTACCTCTAGATGCTTATAGAACAAACATAATAACTCATAGTCCCTCGCCATTGTGTTATCTCTCATGGGTAGGAGCATGTCATCCATATCAAACCCACACACTTAGATGAAGGTTTTATGAACCACTACATTGATATGGTGGTTATAAATCGCTTCTTAACAAATAATCTTTTGTTAAATAAGGCCTCTGGCTCAATTTTCTTCTTCTTTTTAGATAGCCCAGTTTGGATGTTTTAGGAAACATTGATTGGTGGTGAGTGATTTGGTTAATGGCTAATGTGTTTAGGTTAGGGATTAATGTTTGGGGTAGTGGTCAATGTTTAGGTGTGTTTTGGCTAGGGAATGGTGGTTGGATGTGTCAACAGATCTGTGAAGTGGCTAGTTAAGATGTTGCTACTAGTTCAAGTATTTCTACAAGCAGGTGGTGCGCAAGTGAATGTAGTCAAGCAAAAATCATTCAAATTGTTCTTAATTTGTGTCTAAGTTAATACAATTTGATAGTATAACACAAATATTGCCAAATTCAACCATATTATGAATGAAAAACATACTAATTAAGGTTCAGTCCATGGATTTTTATGAAAGGTGGGTTAGGTTTTGGTTTTTGGAATATTTGAATCATTGGTGTATTTCTAGGGAATTTTGGGTTGCATTTATTAAGGATTTGGTGTTTGGGGACTAGTTTGGGTATGAATTTCAAGTGGAAATGTGGATTTAGGGCATTTGGGAATTATTAAAGCTTTGCTCTTAATGGTTCTTGGTTTCCAATTGAACAAGTTCATTGCCTCCCCCAATATAGTTTATCAAATTTGTAAACTAGCACTGCAATGTTATGGCAAAGCCACTGTGGCATTTCTACTCTCTAGAAAATGGAAATCTTTTATAGCATGTGGGCATTGCAATGTTTATATGGGATTGACGTGGCATTTTTGCTCTTGGGATTTTGGAAAACTTTTCATAGCACGAAAGCACTGCGGTGTTGATATGGAACCAACATGGCACTTTTTTTCTCTATTTATTGAAAACTTTGTTGTAGCCTTTAGTGCCATAGCATTTGAGGATGACAGGCACAACGTTGCACCCTATTTTTTGAATTTTGTATATTTTATTTTATTTTTTTCAAATGAAAATAAATAAACCAAGTTGGTTGCCTCCTAACTAGTGCCTTTGTTTAATGTCATTGCCTTGACCTAAAAACTACCCTATTCTTAATTTTTTATATTTAACTTGACACTGAATTTTTGAGAGAAGATTAAATCTTGAATTTCCAATACATTATGAACAAACAACTCAGAAATAACAAGAGGTCCAAACCAAGAGAGATTTGACTTTCCTTTTAAGGGTTTAGTTCCAATGTTAGATAGTGCTTGATGCAATTTTGTGTTAGGATCCAGGCCTTTAGGATTGGTAATTTTTTTAGCTAGTGCCATTTTTCCTTAAGAATCTTTATCAATTCCTCATCCTTTTGAGAACCCAAAGTTTTTGAAATTATGATGGGGTGACTTATCATTATTTATGAATTTCAAATGATGTGGGAGCGGTTTTGAATTTTGTAATATTCTATATTTTTTCATAGCATATTTTGCTCTAATAATTATGTTTTGTGAAATGTTTTCATTTAAAAAGTAAATATGTTCTATTAATTATGCTTTGTTTTATTTTACTAATATGTTTTACACAAATATTGGGTGATAATCTTATGATTTTAAATTGTAAAGCAAAATTTATCTAGAATCTAAAATATATTTTTTTCACTCTAAAAATTTTATGCATGGAAGTTTTAAAAATGGATCTTTATGCATTAAAGATTTTGTCATTGAAATTTCTAAAAAAAATTCACTTCGTAAAACTTGTCTTATTTGGATTCCCCAATTGCCCTTTTTTTAATGAAAAATTCAAAGTTTACCATTATAAAAATCTTGGTGGAGAAAAGTCAATTTTTCCCTCATCTTTTTATTTTCTTTCCTTTTCTCTTTCTCCTCCTTCCTGGTCATACAGCTTCTCCCAAAGCATATAGTATTGATGCATTCTTGACTTCTTCCTCTCATCATTTGGCCGAATTTATGAGATAAGATGTTCCATTATGATGTAGCATGAAGCACGACATGATTTCAATCATGAAACTACTTGAAAATGCAATAGATATGATCCTCAACTAGCTTGGTGAAAATAGAAAAATATATAATTTTTTGGATTTTTTTTGAAATTTTTGGGTTCATAATCATGTTTCGGAGGTAGAATAACTCTTATATACAAGTTTTTCAGATCAGGTAGCATCATTTGGGGCCCTAAATCGTGACATTTTTCTTTGATGAATAATGTAATGAACAATGTTTTGTGTCTACGTCAACAAGTTATGAACAATAACCGTGAGGTGAATTTTTGAGCCTTGATTATTCTAGGTTGAAGAGCACAAAATGGAGGTTCAAAAAGCCCATATGGTTTGGAGAAAAAGCTAAAAAGAGCTAGCTCAGTTGGAGCTCAAAGATGGTGAGTAAATAATATAAAGTATAAAAAGTGATAGAAATTCTATATCTAAAACTTATGTATGCATGTTTTAATGGTGATTTGGTAGTTGAATTTTATTTATATAAATACATATATATTCATGGAAGTGATTGTGTTGTTACAAATGGTTTATGGTAGACATAGTTAAGGATTTAATAGTATAAGGAAGTGTGTATGATAAAGTGAGTATTATAGAATGTAACTAAAGTGTGTTATCATATGTGAAGGTAGGGGAGGTGGTTCTGGTATCGGGATCTCCATGACATTCACCACCATGATGTCCTATAAAATGGTGAATTGACTAAAATAGGATATTTCCACCATCTGAAACTCCAAAACAAACTACAGGAAGACTACTAGCATCTTAACTGCTTTTATCTAAACATAACACCAAACAATAATGAGAACAATATCTTAATAGGTTCAACATTAAATACATATAAAAATTAAACAATACAATTTTATGTTTAGTTGTGTAAGCTACAGAAAATATCAATCTTTTATGGCAAAGGCATAATAATCATAGATAATATGAATAACTATATTATGTATAAATACTTAATAATTGTAGTTGAATATAAAGAACATCATGCATAGAGGTTGTTTATTCGACATCTGTCTCAATCTCAGTAATATGGTAATATAAACCTTCACCCATCTACTACTCACATACCACTATTACCAGGTCAAAGTGGACGTATTCCACCTTAACTCACTCAAGGCTAATAGGGCATCCTCTATTCAGTACCGTCTCTAGCCATACGACCCCTTCCAGTCACCTTGCTATTGCAAGGTGTTGGTATCGGAAGAATGGATGCAATGTCAGAACGCAAGTGCACGTGTCGTGACCAAGTAATAAAATGATGAGTGAGTATCGTCCCACGAGGAGTGAACTAAAACTATTATAGAAAATTTTGACGTGTGAAATGCTGTAGCAAAAATAAGTTGGTTCACAAAATTTATATAGAGGTAGAGCAACTGAATATGATTATAATTAAGATGAGGGATGCCAGGGAGTAAAAAAAGATGATATTAGGTGGTATAGGGTTGCTTCAGGGTTGCCATGAACTGCTGCACTCATATTTGCTCTAGGGATTGCTGCAGCAATTTTCTTAGTGCCAAGTTTATTCTTGAATGGGGTCTTTCTAGACTTCCATTCCCTGCAATTCTGGGGTTCAGACACACATCCTTGTGTCAATCCTAACCCTTGAATTGTGTATGAAGTCCAACTATTGGGCTAATGGGGTACCATATATCCGTATATTGGCTGACCCTACACACTCAACTCTTTTTCCAACCTCTACTACCCTTCCAGGAGAATATTGGACTTAATCTTCCTCTATCAAACTTCCGTTATCAGGGGAAATTAAAATATACACACGGTTGAATGTTACAGCAATGCTGCAGCAATTCATTGATACTAAAAATGTGCATGTGTTCATTACAACCCTTCTACAACCCTAGCAGGAAACTAGCCCAGCCTCATAGCTACACTGGTTACAAATATTAGAAAAGTACTCGTATGCATCCCAAGTGATACAACTAATAATAAAACAACAGATGCAGTTTCTTGCTAAACAGTAAAAATCTCAACAGGGATCAAGGAAATTCTGGAACTGCAGACTCTTTTGTACTCCAATGCTTTATCATGCAGTATCAGTGCACCCTAGGCTGAGGTGTTTCTCACCACCCTATCTTGTCAGGGATTTTTGGGTTCTTTGTCTCTCTGTATTTTTCTTCTCCCCACTATCGCATCCTCCTCGTTCCTCTGCTTTCTCCCTTTTTATAGTCAGGACTTGTGGTCCCAGTAAAGTGGCCTGGTTTTGCTGCTATTCTCCTTGCTATGCAGCCAGCATCTCTGCGTGCAGCCTTTTTCTCAACTTTTAGTAGTGGAGGCTATTCTATACCAACCATCAGCCTGCAGTGTCAATTGGTTGCTACTTTCTCCTGCTAAGTGGTGGCTGCACCTGCTGCGCAGCTCTGCTCCCCTGCCACCTGCACCATATCAAACAGATTCAGTGCATCGTATGAAAAAGGGACTAGCTCACTCAATATCACTCGATTTGCTGCCATGATTGCTGCATATGCATACTAAATTGTTACAACAACAAGGTGGATGATATTGTATCTAAGGGAGTCATCACATTCAATTAAATCCGGGAATAAGAGTGCTTAATAAGTCAAAACAGTATAGTAAACACACTCGGAAAGCACAGAAAAAAACTACAATAAATTGAAGTTATCAAATCCCCCTAAACTTAAAGGGTTGCTTATCCCCAAGCAATTTGCTCTATTCACGACACCTCTTCTAATAAATTCCAGCCCCTTTCTCCTACATAATTCCATATGGTCTTGCTGCTAGCTCTCAACTCTCAGGATTATTTCCATATAAGGAACACCACAAGCCTTCTTCCTAATCACAACCAAAACCTTCTTTGAAGTTGTGTGTGTGACATGGACAGTTTCTCGAAGAGCCACTTAGGTCAAGCTCAGCCAGAGTTCCTAAGATTTTCATGCTTATATATCGAGCCTCCTTACTTAGGACAAGTTGGCATACTTTATGGGCACAGCCAGGGCAACAAATATGGGGGTAGCTCACTAATTTCCTTTCTCTCTTCCTTCTTTTTTTTACAGCATAGATATTATTCTAGCAGAGGTCATTAGTTCCTTTTGACACGAATGCCAACATGTAAGGTGCAGGCACCCGATTACTCAGCCTTATCACCCTTAAGTAGCAGGCCACTCATACTCTATGTCCCTGTTTTACACAAGGGTACACATTGAGCTCATGCATACCCCTAGTTACTAAGGAACTACAGAGGCATTGAAGTGTCTAAATTTCTCTCTTTTCTTCCATTTTCCCCCAAACTTAATCCTTTCTGACAATAAGCTTATGCCTCTTTCATAATTCTGCAAGAGACTCTCAATATTAGTTCTAAAAACTTAAGTCCAATTTTTGAAAATTCACCAAATTTTTCTTGACAAACTGCCAATGGTCTTGTGCTCATTAGAAGAAGGTTCTGTGTGTGATTGGGTAAGTGTGCAGATCTCCTATTCTGGTTTTTAGTGAAATTCCCAATCCTCCTCATGGAGTATCCCAAAACTACAGCAGGTTATGAAATGTGCAGACTCTTCTCTCTCTCTACATCCCTTTATATATATATATATATATATATATATATATATATATATATATATATATATATATATATATATATATATATATATATATATATATATCTAAAATAGACAGTAAGACAGACAACAACAAGTAATAGTAACACAGTCAAGCAGAAGCACAAATAAGCCAAACCACGAATAAACAGAAACCCAAATCAAACAAGTCCAAGTCCAACTTATGCTTCAGCAAACACTATAGTAATAACTAAAACAATACTAATTCAATTCCCCAACAGATGCCACAGCAAATATTTAGGTGACCCCCCTTAAGCTTAATGATGAGTAGTGTCCCCACTGTTGATTAAATTGCCAAAACCATACGAGACACCAATCAAAAACAAGAGCAGAGTAAAAGAAATTCTAAACGCAGCAGAGAGGGAAATAAGAAACAAGGGAACTTCCTGAGGGTGATTGCAGGGGTGCTACAGGGCATTGACCCCTAGAAGACCTTGAGGAGCTTCAGAGTCCACTCCTTCGTTGTGTTGATCTGTGCGGGATTTGGATTTTGCCCTTCCCCTTCTTGATGGTAGCTTCCCTCTTTGCTAGAGGCTCATCATCCCCCGAAGACTCCATGGCCTCATGAGGCTTTGGTGGGAAATGTTATTACTCTTGGCTGTGAGAGGAGTCTTGAGACTCCTGGTCCCCTTTTGAATGAGGTTCTGGGGTTCTCTGCTCTTTTCCATGCGTGTAGTGCAGTATGTCTGAGGGGAAGTCTGGGAAAGGGTATAATTGCCAAAAATTTTGCTCTAATGTTCTCTGGAGGGCAATGTCCTTCTGCTGTTGATACTGCCAGAAGGTGTGCTGGTTCTTGAGGAGTAGAGATTGCTTCATCAAGATTGTATTTTGCTGCTGGAGTAAGAGTTGTAAAGTCTGGTCTACTGGGTGAGGGGCCGGAGTGGATGTAGCTTGTTCTGCTGTTAGTGGAGGTGCTTGTGGGGCAGCTGGTGGGTTTGGAGCAGCTTTCTCTTAGACAATCCAGGCAATGGTGATGCTGGTAATGGGGCTGACCCCTTAAGTGTCTCCTCATCAATTGAGATTAGCACTCGACTATTCTGGCACAGCAGAGTGATGAGGGAAGGGAAGAGTAAGCTTCCCTTTCTCCGGTTGGCACACACTTTGATTTGTTCACTGATAACTCTGCCCACATTAATAGGCTGACCCGAGATGATAGCATCAACTATTGCTACCCTATCCCTGCTCACTATTTGCCCATGTGTGGAGAGCAAAAGACGAGTTTTGAGAAAGTGGTACCACACCTTCGCTGCAGGTACCAAGGAGACTCGATTAATAGTGTTAGCACCTTGTGGAGATCTGTCCCAGGTGGTGCCTGGGATGCACACCCAAGTGAGCATTGCGTCCTAGTCTTGGTCCTTTAGAGCCTCTATATATTCTTCGTACTCGTCTTCCTCATCCGGTAGATTATAAGCCTTGTTAATGGAGGCTTGGTCGAACCGAACCCTAGTCTCCCTGACTCCTATCCACTTCTCATTGTCTTGCGAAAAATTAGCATATAATTCCCTTACGAGAGGGATAAGGGCAGTTCGCAGGTGACTGGCAAACGTTTCCCATCCCTTCTGCTTGACCACAGTTGCAACGTACATTGGTAGTCCTAAATCCTCCATTGTGGTGAAGGTGAAACTCTTTTCTGCGCAGAAACTTTGCAGCAGGATTTCTTCATTGTGTCTCTGCTTGTTCTCCTCGAAGGTGAATTTCTTCACCTTGCTCGCCTTCCTTGCCACCTTTTTAATCCTCGGCATTGTTGGTTGTGGGGGCTAGGAAATGTAGGTCTTCTGGTGTGAAAGGGGCTCCGGTAACTATAAGGGTTGAGAGAATGAGAGAAGTCTTAGAAGGTGAAGAGGTTAAGGGAGTTGCAGAGGTGTAATGAGCGGGGTAAGGATGTAGGTTTGTGACTTATGGGTTTCTGCCAATTTTCTCGCCCCACTTTTTGCTTTTGGCAACTCTTTTTTTTTATAGAGTGGGACTCCTTTATTTAGGGCTAAACACATTTGCTGCAGCAACTTTTGCAGCAAAAACTGGCTTACCTATGATTTTACTACAACAGAGGTGGCTTGCTTAAAATCTTGCTACAGCAAAGCAAAGACCAACTTTCACACAGTTTTGCTGCAGCAAAGCAAGAACTGGCCTAGAGAGTGCTATGTTTTCCAACCTATGTAAAAAACATGAATGCTATTAGATTCATGATTTGAACTATCTAAAAACTATCAAATTAATCAACAACAAATTTAAACATGGGTTGCCTCCCATGAGCGCTTGTTTTAGAGTCAACAGCCTGACTTCTTCCCTATTCATCCTTCTTGTAGATGGATTGAGGTGTGTTGTCTATCCACATCACCTCCCAGATAGTGCTTGACTCTTTGTCCGTTAACTCTGAATTTCCTCCCTTCCTTTTCTTCTTCCAGTTCAACAGTTCCAGAAGGGAAAACCTTGCTAATGTGAAAAGGGCTAGACCAATGAGATTTCAATTTCCTAGGAAACAAGGTCAGCCTAGAGTTGTACAGTAGTACTCTCTGTCCCACTTCAAAGTTCCTTGGTTGTATCTTCTTGTCATGCCATTGTTTTGCCTTCTGCTTGTATAATTTGGCATTCTCATAAACCTGACCACGGAATTCATCCAGCTCATTTAGCTGCAGTATCATTTTCTCACCAGCAGCTTCCAGATTCAGGTTTAGCTTCTTCACTGCCCAATATGCTCGATGCTCTAGCTCTACTGGTAGATGACAAGCCTTCCCAAACACCAGCTTGTATGGTGACATGCCCAGTGGTGTTTTATAGGCTATTTTATAGGCCCATAATGCATCATCCAACCTTAAGGACAAATCCTTCCTAGTGGGGCCCACTATTTTCTCCAGGATTCTCTTGATCTCTCTGTTGGAGACTTCAGCCTGCCCACTCATTTTTGGGTGATAGGGTGTTACCACCTTGTGCCTTACTCTATATTTAGCTAGTAGTGCTCTGAACTACCTATTGTAGAAATGGGTCCCTCCATCACTAATGATGGCTCTGGGGGTTCCAAACCTTGTAAAGATGTTTTTCTTCAGAAATCTGGTCACCACCCTTGCCTCATTAGTTTGAGTTGCACTTGCTTCCACCCATTTTGAGACATAGTCTACGGCTACTAGGATGTATTGATTCCAAAAACTAGAAGGGAATGGGCCCATGAAATCTATTCCCTACATATCAAATAGTTCCACCTCTAGGATGTTGTTCAGTAGCATTTCATGTCTTCTAGATATATTCCCTATCCTCTAGCACCGGTCGCATTGCATCACGAAGGAGTGGGAGTCCTTGAATAGAGAAGGCCAGTAGAACCCGGCCTGTGGTACCTTGTTCGCAGTCCTCACTCCACCAAAGTGGCCTCCATAGGGGGAAGCATGGCATTGCTGCAAGATTTGCTCCATCTCTTCGCTGGGGATGCATCTTCTTATCATATGATCTGCTCATTGCTTGAAAAGGTACGATTCATCCCAGTAATATGAGTTCACCTCATGCAAAAATTTCTTCTTCTGTTGCAAAGTCAAGTCTGGTGGGAGCATGCCACTCACAAGGTAATTTACATAATCAGCATACCATGGCACACCATCTTGGGACAGGAGGTAGAGTTGTTCATCTGGGAATCTCTCGTGAATTTGATTTTCTCCTGAGCTATCCCCTTCCAGTCTAGAGAGATGGTCTGCCACTTGATTTTCAGTTCCCCTTCTATCCTTGATCTCCAGGTCGAATTCTTGAAGCAAAAACACCCACCGAATGAGCCTGGGCTTGGAATCCTTTTTCTTAACCAGGTGTTTGATGGCAGAATGGTCTGTGTGCACTATCACTTTTGCTCCTACCAGATATGATCTAAATTTTTCAAAGGCGAAAACTATTGTAAGCAACCCCTTTTCTGTCACTGTGTAGTTTAGCTGGGCCCTTTGCAGTTTTTTGCTAGCATAATATATAGAATGAAATAGCTTGTTCCTACGCTGCTCGAGGATAGCTCCCAATGCTACTTCACTAGTATCATACATTAGCTCAAATGGAGAGGTCCAGTCTGGTGCCATGATAACTAGGGCTGTACTTAACTTCTTGAGATCACAGAATGCTGTCATGCAACTTTCATCAAAACAGAAATTTCTGTCCTTCTTTAGCAGACTGCATAGAGGTTTGGCAACCTTGGAAAAGTCTTTAATGAACCTCTTATAAAATCCTGCATGGCCAAGGAAGCTTCGAATGCCCTTCACAGAGGTGGGAGGAGGTAGCTTCTCTATGATTTCCAACTTGGCCTTGTCAACCTCAAGTCCTTCTTGAGAAACTTTATGTCCAAGCATAATCCCCTCTTTTACCATAAACTGGCATTTCTCCCAGTTCAACACCAAGTTTGTTTCCTCACACCGTTGTAAGACTTTAGCAAGGTTTCCCAAACATAGGTCGAAAGAGTACCCGAAGACTGAGAAGTCATCCATGAAAATTTCCACAAACAGTTCAGCCATGTTTGTGAAAATTGCCATCATGCATTGCTGAAACGTTGTTGGAGCATTGCAAAGCCCGAATGGCATTCTTCAAAATGCAAAGGTACTATAGGGACAAGTGAATGTGGTTTTATGCTGATCTTCAAGTGCTATAGCGATCTAGTTGTACCCTGAATACCCATCCAGGAAACAATAGTATTCTCTTCCCGCAAGTCTATCTAGCATTTGGTCAATGAATGGTAGAGTGAAATGATCTTTTCTGGTGCTTTTGTTCAGTCTCCGATAGTCCATGCAAATCCTCCAACCAGTCACAACCTTGGTGGGGATGAGCTCATTGTTTTCGTTTTCCACCAAAGTCATACTCCCTTTCTTAGGAACACATTGGACTGGACTCACCCAGGAACTGTCTGATATGGGGTAGATAATTCCAGCATCTAGCCACTTGATGATTTCCTTCTTTACCACCTCCTTCATTATTGGGTTGAGCCTCCGTTGGGGTTCTATGGACCTTTTTTCATTGCTCTCCAAAAGGATCTTGTGTATGCAGAATGAGGGGCTGATTCCTTTAATATCAACATGTGTCCAACCAATAGCCTTTCTGAATTTCTTCAATGTCAGGACCAGTTTCTCCTCTTGTTCTCCTATCAAAAGTGCTGAGATAACCATAGGAAGAGTGGTTATCTCTCCTAGATACGCATACTTGAGGAGTGCTGGCAGTGGCTTCAGTTCCACGACTGGTGGTTCCTCCACTTATGCCTTTAGCAGCCTTGATTCTGGTGGGGTCACATCTAATGGCTCCTTCATTGGCCCTTGCTTCCTAATGCCATGCCTGACATCAATCCAGGCCCATTCCTTCTCATCTTCCCCTTCTGAATCTGAGTTATCTGTCCATGTTACTGGTGATGGGCCCTTGCAGCATTTTTCTAACTACTCTGATGCTAACGTGTCTATCATAGACACAACTGCACATTCTTCTTCTTCACTGGGAAACTTCATGGTTTGGAGTACATTGAATGTAACCTGCTCATCCTGGACTCTCAAGTTTAATTCCCTTTTTTGAACATCAATTAATGTCTGGGCAGTTGCTAGGAATGGTATGCCCAAAATAATTGGTACCTCTGCATCAGCTTCATAGTCCAGTATTATAAAGTCTACTGGGAAGATGAATTTGTCCACCTTAACCAAGACATCCTCGATTTTTCCTTTTGGATGTGCTATGGATCTGTTTGCTAGTTGCAGTGAGACTGTGGTATGCCTTGCTTCTCCAATTCCTAGCTTTTTAAATATGGCCATTGGCATGAGGTTGATGCTTGCTCCTAAGTCACAAAGTGCCTTGCCAAAATACTGGTTCCCAATAGAACAAGGTATGGTGAAACTGCTTAGATCCTTAAGTTTGGGTGGCAGCTTATTCTGCATCACAGCACTACATTCTCGAGTGAGAGCAACAGTCTCAAACTCACCAAATCTTCTCTTCTTGGTCAGGATGTCCTTCATGAACTTTACATAATTTGGCATCTGCTCTAATGCTTCCACCAAAGGGATGTTGATGTGTAGTTGTTACAGGACATCTAGGAATCTTTTAAACTGCTGGCCATTCTGTTGTTTTTGAAATCTCTGAGGAAAGGGGGGAGGTAACTTAGTTTGCTGCATGTTTTGCTATGGGATAGCTACAATATTTTGCTGTGGCATAGCTGCAACATTTTCTCCAGAGATGACTGCTTCCTCACTTACCTCCTCCTCTTACTTCTGCTTGTCTTTCTTCTTCTCCGGGGGTACAGTGGGGTCTTTCTGGTCCTGCCCTCTTGCTTTTGGTGCTTCCACCACCTTTACACTTCTCAGGGCTATAGCCTTGCAGTGCTCTTTCCCTTCTCTCCTAGGGACTTTAGTATTGCTTGGAAGTGTCCCTGGAGGTCTGCTTTTTAGTTCATTGGCAAGCTGTCCCACTTGGGTTTCTAGATTCCATAATGAGGTAACTTGACTCTGGATCAGAGCATCATTTCTTGCTATATATTCCTTCAGCAGGGATTCCAGTGAAATGGGGGTTTCACTAGGCTGCTGTCTTTGCTGCTAAAAGCCAGGGGGCCTGTGGTCTTTGTGGAGTAAAGTTACTCTCCTATCCCATACCATAGTTACTCCAGGAAACATTTAGGTGTTGCCTCCATCCTGGGTTATACGTGTTGGAGTAGGGATAGTTATTGCGATTCATATTTCCCACATAGAACACTGATTCTGGGTTTGAGGGACAAGTTTCAAATAGATGGGGTCCGTTGCACAGTACACAAGATGGTCCATTCTCCTGGGCTGCATTAGCTGCTTGAAGGTAGATCAATTGCTGGTTTTTTATGACATTAACTAGTGAAGCCAACTAGGCTATAAGAAAAGTAACTTCACTCACTTCATGCTTGCTCGCTATTTTCTTTCTAGTGGAAACTATGTCCATTGGCCATTGATAGTTGTTGCTAGCCATTCTTTCGAGCAGCTCATGCACTTCATTATATGTTTTCGACAATAGTGCTACATTAGCTGCTGCATCCACTATGGTGCGGGTTTGAGAATTAAGGCCATTGTAAAAGGTCTCCATCTGAATGCAGTAAGGGATTCCATGATGGGGGCATCTCTGTAACAACTCTTTATACCTCTCCCAAGTCTCATACAATGATTCACCTTCCAATTGCTGGAAAGATGTGATGTCATTCCTCAATCTGGCATTCTTGGTAGGCGGGAAGTATTTTAGCAGAAATTTCTCTGCCAAATCGTTCCAGTTAGCAATAGAGTCGGGTGGCAAAGAGTTTAACCACACTCCAGCTCGATCTCTTAAAAAGTAAGGGAACAGTTTTAGCCTGAGCACTTCTTCTGTTACCCCATTCATTTTGAAAGCATCCATGACTTCCAGGAATACTCTCAGGTGAAGGTGAGGGTCGTCTATAGGCATTCCACTGAACTGCCCTGTAGTCTGCAGCTTCTGGAACATTATTGGCTTGAGCTTAAAATGAAGAGCCTCAATTTCTGGTCTCACAATGCTCGGGTTCAACCCATTCAAGTTTGGACATAAGCATTTAAGACCCTATCTCTATCATCCATGTTGTCAGCACCGTTCTAATTGGCCATTTATGCCTGCTGCTGAGGTCCTTACTGTCATCTCCTTCTTCTTAGAAGCGTTCTTTCTATCTCTGAATCTAGAGGTAGAAGCTCCCTGTCAGCCCGGCTCATGCACTGTGTTACCTGTTCAACAAGACACCAATGTGACTAATAGATGTGACTAAAAATACTTCACACAGTCAAGTAACTAATAATAATTTTTAAGTTGACACTCCTTGGCAATGGCGCCAAAAACTTGTTGGTATCGCAAGAATGGATGCAATGTTAGAACACAAGTGCACGTGTCGTCACCAAGTAATAAAATGATGAGTGAGTATTGTCCCACGAGGAGTGAACTAAAACTATTATAGAAAATTTTGACGTGTTGAATGCTGTAGCAAAAATAAGTTGGTTCACAAAATTTATATAGAGGTAGAGCAACTGAATACGATTATAATTAAGATGAAGGGTGCTAGGGAGTAAAAGAAGATGATATTAGGTGGTCTAGGGTTGCTTCAGGGTTGCCATGAACTACTGCACTCATATTTGCTCTAGGGATTGCTGCAGCAATTTTCTCAATGCCAAGTTTATTCTTGAATGGGGTCTTTCCAGACTTCCATTCCCTACAATTTTGGGGTTCAGACACACATCCCTGTGTCAATCCTAACCCCTGAATTATTCATGAAGTCCAACTATTGGGCTAATGGGATACCATATATCCCTATATTGGCTGACCCTACACATTCAACTCTTTTTTCAGCCTCCACTACCCTTCCAGGAGAATATTGGCCTTAATCTTCCTTTATCAAACTTCCGTTATCAGGGGAAATTAAAATATACACATATTTGAATGTTACAGCAATGCTGCAGCAATTCATTGATACTAAAAATGTGCATGTGTTCATTACAACCCTTCTACAACCCTAGCTGGAAACTAGCACAACCTCATAGCTACACTAGTTACAGATATCACAAAAGTACTCATATGCATCCCAAGTGATACAACTAATAATAAAACAACAGATGTAGTTTCCTGTTAAATAGTAAAAATCTCAATAGGGATAAAGGAAATTCTGGAACTGCAGACTCTTTCGTGCTCCAATGCTTCACCATGCAGTATCAGTGCACCCTAGGCTGAGGTGTTTCTCACCACCCTATCTCGTTAGGGATTTTTGGGTTCTCTCTCTCTCTGTATTTTTCTTCTCCCCACCATCGCATCCTCCTCGTGCCTCTGCTTTTTGCCCTTTTTATAGTCAGGCCTTGTGGTCCCAGTAAAGTGGCCTGGTTTTGCTGCTATTCTCCCTGCTCTGCAGCCAGCATCTCTGTGTGTAGCCTTTTTCTCCACTTTCAGTAATGGAGGCCGTTTTTTACCAACCATCAGCCTATAGTGTCAGTTGGTTGCTACTTTCTCCTGCTAGGTGGTGGCTGCACCTATTGCGCAGCTCTACTCCCCTGCCACCAGCACCATATCAAACAGATTCAGTGCATCGTATTAAAAAGGGCCCAGCTCACTCAATATCACTCGGTTTGCTGCCATGATTGCTGCATATACATACTAAATTGTTACAGCAAGAAGGTGGATTATATTGTATCTAAGGGAGTCATCACATTCAATTAAATCTGGGAATATGAGTGCTTAATAAATCAAAACAACACAATAAACACACTCAGAAAGCACATAAAAAACTGTAATAAATTGAAGTTATCACAAGGGCTATCTCAATGATTCCATCTAATTCTGTCTTACATATATATTTCTTTTTCCATACTCATCCATATGCATCACATCATTCTTTTTATTTCACCAACATATCAAGTTTGAATTAAGTAATTCTTCACTAGTATCATGTTGATCATCATCATCACAATGGGATTTTGCACTAACGAAATTTACCATTACATAATTTAATACATTAATTATAGGGCATTCCTCTCTGATTTGGTTTCTCTAATCACCATATAGTTGGTGAGATTCATTTAATGCAATTTGAAACATAAATAGGCCAAAACCAGCACTGAGCACGGCCTGACCGTGTCTTGAAACACAGTCATGCTAGGTGTTTTGCGTCTTCCTAACCCGCACAAAACAAGGTTGTGTTCTGGGTATGAAGTTTACCCTTTTTCTTTGTTCTATTCCACTCCATGTATATGCCAAACCAGCCAAAAGTATTTCCATATATGTATACACAAAGAAAGGTTAATTAGGCTTAATACTCCTTAGATTGCTTCTCTTACCTTTCCTTATCATGATCAACCACTATTTATATGGTCATACCCAATGCACACTCAAGCCACATCAAATTACACCAAGCTCTATACATATAGATATATAACTAAAAACATGCAAAACTTTGAAGCAAAATTTAATGTTAAACCTATAAAAAGCTGAGGTATTTTCTCCATTCTCAAACTCCCTTGGGCTTCCTTATCTTACGGTCACTATTTTCTCTTTCTTCTTTTACAAATTTCTACATTTCCACCATGAAAATTAGTTTTTTGAAGCACTTAAGATAAAGATGAGAGTGGACAAAGACTTGGATGCACAAGAATCACCTTGGTTTTCTTCTTGATGTCTTTCTTTCTCTTCCTTTCTCTTCTTCCTCTTTTCCCTTTGGCCTCCGCAAATTTTTGCCTCCCTTCCCCTTAGTCGACTTCCTCATAAAATGTAACAACTCCTATTTTTTTACATATATACATTTTTTTTTAAATCCCATGAAGTCATTACCTCTTTACTTCTAACTATTTAACTCATAATAACATTCAATTAAATTAACCAAGCATAATTAAGGTTTATGGTATACCATTAACACTGATACAATTTTAGGTTCACATACACATCATTAATTAAAAACATCAGTACAAAAATCAAACACATATATGTTTACATCTTATTCATCCATATTGACCAGTTCTGGGGATATGGGTGCGGGTGGTTGAAACTTAATCGGGATCTTAATCAACTCGACCCAACGTACGTTAAAGCTGATCATAAAGAATATCTACATATTTAGTCTTCTGAACATGATAGGAAAATACAGTGAGAATTAAATTCCAGTAGGTTCAACAATAAATCATAATTATCATTAATATAGGTCATCATGTCATGTTCATTTGTATAAGCTCCAGTAAATATCTTAGGTCACATGAATGTACTTTATCTATGCACATGAAAATCGTACAATAATGACATATATGGCATGAATAATTATTTTCAGAATATCATATGATGGCTATCAACTTATTTTTATATCAAGTTGCCCCGGTCAGGGTGAGTACTTTTTACTCTTCGATACAAGCTTTTCTCGCTCAGTCTGACATAGCACACTTTCTCTTTCTTTTCTCATTAACATAATCACAGCTGTGTGTAGGGCGTCCCCTACTGGTGCACTACACAGACCACCATGTGACCGTGCTCATCTTTTTTATTTTCTTTTCCTTTCATGTTAATAGCAAAAAATATGATTTCAATAACAAGTATGTTCATATACTCACATGGCATAATTTAACATCAAAGCATAATCACTACCAAAAATCATTGGTAAAATACAATCATGTCATGATCATAACTATTTTCGAATATCACTTTATAAAATATTTCCATATCAAAATTACACACTTAAGACGGTAAGGAGTTCATGCAATGGCAATGGTTAGGGCCTACATTAGTTATTTATTATTTCCATTTATAAGATTATTCTTTTTTAAATATTATTTTCATCTTTTCATTTTCTTTATGCTTGGCCTCTAGTTACTTTCCTCTTACTTATATCATTTTCAACACATGTTCTCACAAATTTTATAGGGCATTCTTCTCCAATTTGGTTTATATTATTATCCTATAGTTAATAAGGTTCATTTAGGGTAGAAAAATATTAAAAATAAACTTTATCGGTTCCCAACATGGCTTGGTCATGTTTTAGGACATGGCCATGCTTGAAAAATATTTCAAACGTACTCAAAAATAGCCTTGAACATGTTCTACCCGTGCTAAAGCAACCCAGAACACAAACTGGTCGTGTTTTGTGATCTTTCCTCACTTATTCCACCATATCGCCCTCATATGAACTCCAATTGAGTTGATTCCAAAGCCTATAAATCGCTAAGCCAATTGTCTACAATGTTCATGTTTATTTTTTCTTCATATTCATTACAAATTATTCCCTAAAAATTGAAAAATAAAACTCTTACATTTACCACCCTAGATTCTAGACTGATTCTGACCTCTACTCATTAATCAGCCATATCTCTCTCATATAGACTTCAAATGAAGTGATTTCAGAGCCTATAGATTTGTGAGACATATATCTATATTTATTTTTTAACAATTTATTTTAATTCCCTATATAATACGCCCAGAAATTCAAACACAGAAGTATAATTAACAGATTCTTCCCTGGTTAGCTAGTTTCTTACCACTGCTTATTAATCTGATCATATCTCTCTCACATGGAATCTAAATTGAGTGATTTTAGTGTCAACAAGTTCGTGATAGATATATCTATGTTTTTTATGTTAACCATTGCTTTCAATTCCCAACCTATTGTTCTCGAAATTCCAAAAACAGAAGCTTCCTTGGTTACTCCGAAATCCAGTTTTCTTAGCCTAGCCTTTCCTAAAGTTCTAGTTCATCCTTTTATTCTTCCATTTTTCTTCCAAATTTCCACCTAACCAAAGAATTACTCATATCAACATTTAATTAGATTTCTTACTTCATTTAACATATTACATCATCCACTTCAAAAGAAAAAGAGAATTAAATCATGTATCACTAAGGGCCTTTCCCAACAGAAATTTCTCATATTCGTCTTCTAAATTTTTAAGGCCATACTCATTTTATCTATATAATCCAATAAATCAATTTTTCAAATTAGCCATTGAATTATCGTAGATCTGAAGTAGAAAATCTCAGAAAAAGGTAAATTCTAAAACTCTTACTTAGAGACCTCTAATTGAAATTTTGACACCGTAGATGGATTCAGGAGTTAGATAAACCTTAGGATATGAACTTTTTTTAGCTATCTGACAACTTTTTGTTCGTCGTAAATAGTTATTTCCGGTAGGTGAATAGTATTTTCCTATGAGTGAATAGTATTTTCCGGCGGTGAATAGTGACCAAGCTCTTGAAGTCATTTTTTAAGTTTTTGGACCCTCTGGACACGTTTTTGAGGTCTAATTGGTCAAATTCAGATTGGAAAAGTACATTTTAGGGCTGTCCAACCAGGAGCCCTACCCTGTGAGTAGATAACTCTTTCTATAACTTGCCCTATGCTCTTCTTTAACTATAAATGTATTATTATTTCTGTTTATAAATTATTTATCCTATTATAAGTTTTTGAAATGTGTTAAAATATCTGTTATACTTACAAACTAGAACATAGTTCAAGAAGTGTGTGGTTTTAGAAATGAATTTTGAAACTCATTGAATATGTGGTTCTAAATGTATTTATCATTATTTGATAAAGTGAATATTATGTGCACAATGCATTGATTTGTAAAGCTATATATTTAACATCCCGTAAGAAAATAAAATTTATTAGACAATTTTTAGATATCTAAGGAAATATAATCCTTATAAATTTTTTTTACCTTACGTATATGTATAGAAATATTCTAACATTAATGGAATAAGTAAAGAGAGAAAACTTAAGAGGAAATATTAAAAATAAATATACTAAAGAAAGATGAAATTCTTGGGTAAGAAAGATAAATTTTTGTGAAGTCAGTAAAGGTATTAAAATTTCAAGAAGATTGAATTAGGGTAATTTTTCCTAATTTAAGAGTAAAAGTTACTAAGTTTAGTATCTCCACCCATAAATTGGGCTTTCACCTATGGACACTTCATATAGAGTTTTTCTTCTTCACATAAATTTTTAGCAAGCCAATAGGATAGCCCAATGAAGAAATAAAACATAGACTTGGACTAGGATATAGAAATTGGACCGATAGCCCAAAAATCATGAAAATGTGACCAAACCTATTATGAAAGGTAGAATTTTAACCAAAGTAAAGAAATAAAATTACTATTTTAAAAAGAAGACGAATCTTATAAATGAAAATAAAATAAAAATAAAGTGATGGAATAATGGTGTAATCAAGATTAGGTGATTTGACATTAAGACAAAAATTTAGCAAGTGGTATGATAATTCAAGAATTTAGGACAAAACATCAATATCCTACATTCATAATTTTAGCAAGTGGGTAATAATACATAGCATTATGACAAAACATCTTTATCCCACACAAATAATTTCAACCAAATAATGGAGATTCAAGGGCTAGAAATTTTCCACTTAAAAAGGAAAATCTATCATACTTGATTAAGACAAAAGAAAAAGGAAATGAATCTCTAAATCAAAGGGATCTTGTCCCATATCTTAAGAACATATTATCATAATTTTCAAAATACAAATCTCCTTTTCCTATGCATATCTTGACTAAGGAAGAGAAAGACAAGAACATAAGTTGTTTGTTTTCCAAAAATTCAACCAAGTGTAATTTAATTGTGATAAGGTAGACCCATGATCATGAAAGGTAAATTATTTGATGGTCTATTTAAGCAAAACCCAACCTTACAACATTAGAATTTTCGTCCAAGCGAGGGAGAGGAAAAATAGAAGCAAGGTAGAGAGACGAAAGGAGAGGAAGAAAGGAAGAAAGAGGAAGGAAAAGTCTAGAAGACTAAGTACTCCAAGTAAGTTTGTTCTTTTTGAAGAAAAGTTTTAAAACTTATAACATTTATATGAGATTTTGATCTTAGAACTTTGATGATTGGTCATGTATATTGTTATATCATGTTACATATTGATCTTGCATGTTATGTATGTTTGAATACTTAGGCTGGTATAGAAAGTTCTGCATAGGTATGGCTATGGGTGGCAAAATTTTAAGCTTTTGTGTTTTAATTTCAGGGAATTATTTGTAGGGAATTAAAATAAATGGTTAACAAAAGAATTAAAGATATATGTGTCATGGATTTTTAGCCACTGGAATAACTCAATTTGGAGTCCATATGAGGAAGATATGGGCCGATTAGTAGTCAAAGGTCAGAAAATGGTTCATCAGGGAAAAATATGTTAGGATAGCTTATGTGTTTTAATTTCTGAGAATTATCTATAGGAATTACAATAAATGGTTAACATAAGAATTAAATATATATGTGTCACGGATTTTTATCCACTGGAATCATTCCGTTTGGAGTCCATATGAGGAAGATATGAGCCGATTAGTAGTCAAAAGTCAGAAAATGATTCATCAGGGAAGAATATGTTAGGATAGCTTCTGTGTTTTAATTTCTGAGAATTATCTGTAAGGAATTAAAATAAATGGTTAACATAAGAATTAAATATATATATATATATATATATATATATATATATATATATATATATATATATATATATATATATATATATATATAGATATATATATATATATATATGTCACGGAGTGTTAGCCACTGGAATAATTCAATTTAGAGTTCATATGAGGTAGATATGTTCTGATTAGTAAACAAAGGTCAGAAAATTGTTAATCAGGGAAGAATATGTTAGGATAGCTTCGGTGTTTTAATTTCTGGGAACCTTCTATGAGGAATTAAAATAAATGGTTAACATATGAATTATAGATATATGTGTCACGACGTTTTAGCCACTGGAATCACTTAATTTGGAATTCTTATAAGGGAGATATGGACAGATTAGTAGGTAGAGGTCAAAACCTATCTGAGAAGAAATAACCTGTACATTGAGGGAGTATTATCACCTTGATTTATTAATATTTCGCTACAATATTCAACAAAATAGTTTTAGATAATTGTTTTATCTTGCAACTGACACCAAGATCACCTACATCGAAGTTAAAATGAGGGAGTTATGCCCTGATTAGTAAGTGAAGATTTGATATGATAAAAACCTGCATCAAGAAAATAAAGAAATAAAATTAATATTTAAAAAAGAAGACGAATCTTATAAATGAAAATAATAAATGACTAGTATATGCCATAGCCATTGCCATTGTATGAACTTCTTACCATCTTAAGTGTAAAATGTTGACATGGAAATATTTTATAAAGTGATATTTGAAATGGTTATGTTTATGGCATGATTACCAATGATTTTTAGTAATAGTTATATTTTGTTGAACATACTTGTTATTAAGCACGATTACATGGCAATCTGTGTGGTACACCAGTAGGGGACGCCCTACCAACGGTTATCATTATGATTATGAGAAAAGAAAGAGAAAGTGTGCCATGTCGGACAGAGTGAGAATAGCCCGTACCAGAGAGTAGAGGATACTCACCCTGACCGGGGTAGCATGAAATGAGAATAAGTTGATAGTCATCATATGATATTATAAAAATAGTTAATCCTGTCATACATATCATTATTGTATGATTCTTATGTGCATAGATATAATGCATTCATGGGACCAAAGATATTTTCTATAGTTTATACAGCTCAACATGACGTGATGAGCTATATTGATGATAATTTATTATTGAACTTACTGGGATTTAATTCTCACTATATTTCCATATCATGTTCAGAATATTAGTTATGCAGCTTTTTTCTATGGCTCTGGCTTTTAGTGCACATTGGATCAAGTTACTTTTTGTTGGGCAGATCTCAGAATCAAATAAGATGTTTGTGGTCGAGTTGGCTCAGATCCCAGTGAAGGTGCAACCACCCGCACCTGTATCTCCGAAATTGGTCAACCAAAATAAACAAGATGTAAATATCTATGTGTTTGATATGTTGCATGTACGTTTTGATTAATGACCTGTATGTGAACTCAATATTGTATAATAATAAAGAAAAAAAAGGTTGTTACATAATTGGTATCAGAGAAGGACGATCCTAGATGGCCAGTCGGTGGTTGGTTATCTGAATCGATCTTTTAGTATCTTGAGTATATTGTGGTAGTGCTGTGTAGGGGAGCAGTGATTTCATATAGGTAAGAAATTACTAGTGTTTCTTATCTATATGCCGAGATGGTGTTATGACTGCTGTTAAATATGTTTTTTTTAAACTAACTATTGGGCTTGATCACCTCAATAGCAGCATAACTTTATTTTTTCCACAGTAGGAAATGGCACCACCAAAGAGGAATTCAACAAACAATGCGGAGGAAATCCTGCATAACCTTGCCACAGCAATTCGGGAATTTGATATTGATTTACTCCTTAGAACCTAACTAGCATCTATATCCCTACATAGAATGATATCGATTGAATTTTAAAAAAAAATTAGTTACAAGACTTGTTAGACAATGTATTTAAATGCCCCAGTACTTTTATTTGGAGTGCTCCAGTTCTATCTGTGAAAAAGAAAGATGGATCACTATGACTATGCATAGATTATAGACAGTTAAATAAGGTGAAAGTGTAGAATAAAAACCCATTACCTCGTATAGATTACCTCTTTGACTATTTATAAGGTGTTCAATATTTTTCCACAAATTGATTTGGGATATAAGTAACATTTATTAAGGATAAGAGAAGAGGATGTACGGAAATTTTATTTTAGGACTTATTATGGGCATTATGAGTTCTTGGTGATGTCATTTAAATTGACAAATATTTTAGCTACATTCATAGATTTAATGAATAGTAATTAGGTCATCCCTGGATCAGTTTGTTTTTATTGATGATATACTAGAATATTTCAAAAGTTCAGAGGATCATAAGCAACATTCAAAGATAGTTTTACCAACTCTAAATGAGTATGGTTGGTAAATATGGTATCCAGGTAGACTCTAAGAAAGTAAAAGTAGTACAATAATAGCTACGTTTTACTACATTTAAAGATGAAGATCCAAATCCAATTTACGCTTCTTGCAGTTATCTGTCGTCCATTCTATTTGGGTCCTAGTTGGATCAGGTACATGAACATATGCTTGTAAAGCATCAATCAACTCCCCAGCATTTGAAGCTGAGATGAGAATTCGTCGTGCTGAGTGTGAGATGAACCTTTGTTCCACAGCATGATCAAGGAAAGACAACAAACCATCAAAGAAGTGGTTAACATTTAACAAACCTATCGGTTTGTGATGCATATTTAGTTGTGCCCAAGAGACTATTTGGAAAATTTCTTCTAAAGTACCAAAACCCCCTGGTAAGGCAATGAAGGCATCAGCATTGCTCATCATTCTAGCCATCCGTTCATGCATGGAAGCTACCCTAAACTCTTCCCCAATTGTCTTTGCTACGATGTTAGATGCAGCTAGAGCTGTAGGAATAATACCTAGAACTTGGCATCCTCCTACACGGGCAGCTGTAGACACACACCCCATTAACCTACGGTTACCTCCACCATAGACTAAATGAATTTTTCTTCTGGCTAGTACCATACCCAGGTTTTGTGCAGCTTTCACATACTCTCCATCTTTTCCAGGACTAGAACCACAAAAGACAGAAATATTTCGAAATTGACGAAATGTGATTCCCTTCATAGTTGCACACACCTTGACTTGGAGTATGAAAGTAAAGATATTAACGTGTGCATTTATAGAACTTGGAGAATTGCATACTTATGATAGCTATGTGAATAGGCCGGGAATAATTAGAATAGTTATGTGAGTGATTGGTGGATATCAGCTAAATTGAAGGTGAAATTTTCTAAAATGACGACAAGCATGTATATGTATAGTAGTTGTGATAGTCTCTCATATTAGGCATATAAAGAGAATAAGGTTAAGATATCATCAGAAATTTATCTTTGTTGTCTTTGATGAAACCTTGATATCTTGATTCTTGTAGAGAAGTTGTAGGTGATAGGTGTAATTGAAAAACAAAAGAAAGTGAAAATGTAAACAAGTTAGTTGTTGAAGAAGGACAATCGAATGATTTATTTTGTTTTTCCAATATTTTTCCCAGTCGACTATTGGTATTATTAAGTCGACTAGTTATTTTGAGAAATTTTAATTTGGACTGGTTATTTTACAGTTAATTGATTACATCTATTTTGAAGCACTCAACTGTATCCTACCAGTTAACTACATATTCTTTGATTTTCATAGACCTTTATAAGCTCAGAAATGTTTATTTTTCCATGTGATAACTTTCCACCGAATACCAACAGATTTAGAGTAGATTTTGGCACATATATTCAAACCTTGCGGCCACCAATTTTTGCCGATATAACAGCTAAATTTTTGTTTTCAAATTTTCAACAATTACGGCCACCTATTTTAACTCACTCTAATGTTTTGTCCAAACTTTTGACTTTCTATTTTAGCACAGTTCTTTATTATACTTTTCGTCTGTTCTACTGCATTGTCCTACATTAATATTGGGCATTAAATGCAAGATTCTTTTCTTACATTAAAAGAAAAGTTAATTTATTTTCCTTGAAACTCAATTAGTATGGTGACTAAGTTGTTAGTAGGTTAAAGTAATGAAAAGTTTGAAAAGAATGGACGGATGATGGTCTTATGGTGTTTTGACGAATGTAATCAAGAGAATTAGTGGTGTTGAAGTTATTGAGGAATAAAATATAGAAAGTAGGATTTAAGTTAGTCTTTGAACTCTTAATTTGGAAATATAGAGAATATTCTGAGAACCATGTCCGAAAATAATGTAAGTGATCAAGATATTTGTGTTAAAGGATTATATCATGCTAAATTGAGTCTAGTATCTAGGATATGAATTATGTTGGAATTGAGAATTCATGTATGAGTAATTGTTAGGAAAAATCTTCTTGAAATGATTTGGGTGAATTAAATGGGATTGACATAAGCTAGAATGAGGTGCTTTTGGATATGATAGATTAAGATGATGATATTCAGGGGATGATGTTGATATATGAAAACCAAAAAAAAATGACTTGATAGAAGTTTGGAATAAAAAAAGATAGTTACCCAATATGAAGGTGAATATGTTCCTTTATATCTGTGTTTTCTAATATTGATCCATAGATATATCCATGCGAGCTAGAGGATATAAAGTGAAGAACTTATGGATGAAAGAAATCCTTATGGTTAAGTTATATGGCAAAATCACTTAAGTGAATAGACATTAAAAAGTAAAGATGATATACAAAAAAGATATCCTTAATTATTTGGGTAATAAAGTTGATAACTCTGAATTGTGCTTTAATTACATTCCCTACATGTGGTAGGATGGGTTAAAATTCGGGGACCGAATTTCTTAAGGGTGGAAGAATGTAACATCCCATAAGAAAATAAAATTTATTAGACAATTTTTAGATATTTAAGGAAATATAATCCTTATAAATTTTTTTTACCTTACGTATATGCATAGAAATATTCTAACACTAATGAAATAGGTAATGAGAGAAAACTTAAGAGGAAATATTAAAAATAAATATACTAAAGAAAGGTGAAATTCTTGGGTAAGAAAGATAATTTTTTGTGAAGTCAGTAAAGGTATTAAAATTTCAAGAAGATTGAATTAAGGTAATTTTTCCTAATTTAAGAGTAAAAGTTACTAAGTTTAGTATCTCCACCCATAAATTGGGATTTCAACTATGGACACTTCATATACAGTTTTTCTTTTTAACATAAATTTTTAGCAAGCCAATAGGATAGCCCAATGAAGAAATAAAACATAGACTTGGACTAGGATATAGAAATTGGACCGATAGCCCAAAAATCATGAAAATGTGACCAAGCCCATTATGAAAGGTAGAATTTTAACCAAAGTAAAGAAAATGGACAAGAATGAGCTCAAACCCAAGAGGACAAATGAAAATAAAATAAAAATAAAGTGATGGAATAATGGTGTAATCAAGATTAGGTGATTTGACATTAAGACAAAAATTTAGCAAGTGGTATGATAATACAAGAATTCAGGACAAAACATCAATATCCTACACTTATAATTTTAACAAGTGGGTAATAATACATAGCATTATGACAAAACATTTTTATCCCACACAAATAATTTCAACCAAATAATGGAGATTCAAGGGCTAGAAATTTTTCACTTAAAAAGGCAAATCTATCATACTTGATTAAGACAAAAGAAAAAGGAAATGAATCTCTAAATCAAAGGGATCTTGTCCCATATCTTAAGAACATATTATCATAATTTTCAAAATACAAATCTCCTTTTCCTATGCATATCTTGACTAAGGAAGAGAAAGACAAGAACATAAGTTGTTTGTTTTCCAAAAATTCAACCAAGTGTAATTTAATTGTGATAAGGTAGACCCATGATCATGAAAGGTAAATTATTTGAGGGTCTATTTAAGTAAAACCCATCCTTACAACATTATAATTTTTGTCCAAGTGAGGGAGAGAGAAAATAGAAGCAAGGTAGAGTCACGAAAGGAGAGGAAGAGAGGAAGAAAGAGGAAGGAGAAGTCTAGAAGACTAAGTGCTCCAAGTAAGTTTGTTCTTTTTGAAGAAAAGTTTTGAAACTTATAATATTTATATGAGATTTTGATCTTAGAACTTTGATGATTGGTCATGTATGTTGCTATATCATGTTACATATTGATTTTGCATCTGATGTATGTTTGAATACTTAGGCTGGTATAGAAAGTTCTGCATAGGTATGGCTATGGATGGCAAAATTTTAAGCTTCTGTGTTTTAATTTATGGGAATTATCTGTAGGGAATTAAAATAAATGGTTAACATAAGAATTAAAGATATATGTGTCATGGATTTTTAGCCACTAGAATCACTCAATGTGGAGTCCATATGAGGACGATATGAGCCAATACCTAGTCAAAGGTCAGAAAATGGTTCATCAGGGAAGAAGATGTTAGGATAGCTTATCTGTTTTAATTTCTGAGAATTATCTATAGGGAATTAAAATAAATGGTTAACATAAGAATTAAATATATATGTGTCACATAATTTTAGCCACTGGAATCATTCAATTTGGAGTCCATATGAGGAAGATATGAGCCGATTAGTTGTCAAAGGTCAGAAAATGGTTCATCAGGGAAGCATATGTTAGGATAGCTTCTGTGTTTTAATTTCTGAGAATTATCTGTATGGAATTAAAATAAATGGTTAACATAATAATTAAATATATATGTGTCACATATTTTTAGCCATTGGAATCATTCAATTTAGAGTTCATATGAGGTAGATATGTTTCGATTAGTAAACAAAGGTCAGAAAATGGTTAATCAGGGAAGAACATGTTAGGATAGCTTCGGTGTTTTAATTTCTAGGAACATTATATAAGGAATTAAAATAAATGGTTAACATATGAATTATAGATATATGTGTCACGGATTTGTAACCACTGGAATCGCTTAATTTGAAATTCTTATGAGGAAGATATGGACAGATTAGTAGGTAGAGGTCAGAACCTATCAAAGAAGAAATAACCTATACATTGAGGGAGTAATATGACCTTGATTTATTAATATTTCGCTACATTGTTCAACATAATAGTTTTAGATAATTGTGTTTTCTTGCAATTGACACCAAGATCACCTACATCGGAGTTAAATTGAGGGAGTTATGCTCTTATTAGTAAGAGAAGGTTAGAGATGATGAAAACCTGCATCAAGAAAATAAAGAAATAAAATTAATATTTAAAAAGAAGACGAATCTTATAAATGAAAATAATAAATGACTAGTATATGTCATAGCCATTGCCATTGTATGAACTTCTTACCATCTTAAGTGTAAAATGTTGACATGGAAATATTTTATAAAGTGATATTTGAAATGGGTTTATGGCATGATTACCAACGACTTTTGGTAATAGTTATATTTTGTTGAACATACTTGTTATTGAAAGCATATTTTTGGCTATCATTGTGAAAAGAAAATAAATGAGTACGGTCACATGGCAATCCGTGTGGTGCACCAGTAGGGGATGCCCTACCAACGGTTATGATTATGATTATGAGAAAAGAAAGAGAAGGTGTGCCATGTCGGACGGAGCGAGAATAGCCCGTACCGGAGAGTAAAGGATACTCACCCTGACCAGGGTAGCTTGAAATGAGAATAAGTTGATAGCCATCATATGATATTCTAAAAATAGTTAATCTTTTCATACATATCATTACTGTATGATTCTTATGTGCATAGATATAATGCATTCATGTGATCAAAGATATTTTCTGTAGTTTATACAGCTGAACATGACGTGATGAGCTATATTGATGATGATTTATTGTTGAACTTACTGGGATTTAATTCTCACTATATTTCCATATCATGTTCAGAAATTTAGTTATGCAGCTTTTTTCTATGGCTCTGACTTTTAGTGCACATTGGATCAAGTTACTTTATGTTGGGCAGATCTCATAATCAAATAAGATGTTTGTGGTCGAGTTGGCTCAGATACCAGTGAAGGTGCAACCACTCACACCTGTATCTACGAAATTGGTCAACCAAAATAAACAAGATGTAAATATCTATATGTTTGATATGTTGCATGTACGTTTTGATTAATGACGTGTATGTGAACTCAATATTGTATAATAATAAAGAAAAAAAAAGGTTGTTACAATATATTTGTGAAAATGATGCATGTCATATTATAAATGAGATTGAATGGCAAGCGTAAAGCTCATGCCGAGTTGCTTGATAAAAATGACAAGCGTAAAGCTCATGGCGAGTTGCTTGATAATTTTACATGTATTTATATGTATTGATTAATATCGGCTTGTGGTATGGCTTGTGACAAATAGAATAGGGGACACCCTATTAGCCTGAGTGAGCTAGGGCAGGGCCGCTCCAACTGGGTGACAGTGGTAATGTGAGGAGGCAGGAGGGTGATGTACTCATATTCCCTGATCACTTATTGTGACTAGGGTCGAGGTCACTTTGCGTATAGCAAATGAGTTATATTTTCATTGCATTGACCAGATTGTCGAGTGAGGCAGGTGCATTAAAAGTGATAATTTTATCTCTAAATTTTAATATTTTACTATAGCTTATACAGCTGAGCATAACAACATTTGTTTAATGATCATACTGTGCAGCATATGGTTTTGGATATCTGAATATCCTTTGATTTGAGAATATTTGAAATACGGGTTTCATATGAATGTACTTCTGAACTGTATTTTCAATGTGACTTATTTTAAAACATAAGTACATCCATATGCTGACCTAACATGTCATAGGAGGAATTATTTGCTCACTGAGTTGTCAAACTCACTACACGATATTTCCACATTTTTCAGATAAGAATATCAGAGTCTGATTCGGCAGATAAGTGATATATTCTCTGGGTGAGTCAACGTTGCTTTCAAGACTCACGGTCTTTGAATTATACTGTGTTTGTATTCTAGAGTGCTCTGAACGCTACAGGCAGGATCCCCGTTTCTGTTGTACTTTGATGTTTATAGACTTGGTCTGTATATTGTGTATACATGAGAGATCCTATATGTATCTGTTCCCATGATAAAGAATTGAATTATGCATATTTATAGAAAATATCTATTTGTGAAAATAAATAAAAAATTTATTTTACGTAACGTAAGTTAGGGGCGTTACAAGTTGGTATCAGAGCATTAGTTTTCCCTGTGGCTAACAGAGCAAAGAATTCTGTAGTAGGACTTTGAGTATGGGTATGTAACTGCAGACATATTTATACTCACGGTGCTATTATGGAATTCTATAGGGTGTCATCCTTTTCTTCCTTCTAACTCTTTTCCTTAAATATGTGAGGTTTAAACATCTATGCATATATCCTAGATGGTACCTTTTGACGGAAAGTGATAAAGAGAACCCTCTTGGAAAATTAGCTAAAAATAAGAAAATTCTATCCGAACACAATAGGAATGGCTTGTTTGGATGTCAAGAAGATTTGAATTGATTGTTTGATTTGCTTATGTGAAACAATATGACGAATGGTTAATATAATATTGATGGTGGGTTATAATGTGATCGAGATTGTCAACTCCAAGATAATGATTTAAAATAAAGTCAGTGTTTTAGAAATAGATTTAAATCTGTTTTTGGATGGATGAGTTGAAATCTATATATATAAATGGATTTGGTAAGTTATGGGTGGATTGAATTTGAGAGCAGAGAATCTATGAAGATAATTCAATGATAGATTTTGTTGATATAAAGGATTCAAAAATAGTTTAGTTTTCAATAATATTATGTACAAACATTATGAGAAAGGAAAGTGTGCCTATAGAAATTTGGTTTGCAAAATGGGCAATTCATGTGAAGGACCCTTGGATAGACATAAGCTTTTCATGATTGTTTGTTAAGACATTGCATAAGCATGTTAAAGAATGAAGTCAAAACGGGTTGAACTTGTTTAAGTGTTTTGAAGTGCGATCTAGCTGATACAGTATAAAGATATCATCAATAGCAAAAAATATTAGTAAATGAGTTGCAATTAGTGAGCAATCATGGAAGCAAGTACCCAGTAATTTAATTTCACCTTTAGCGACCATAAGGGGTGCTAAGGATATTTGACAATGGTGAGAGATGATGATATAAAATATATTAATGTAGATCAAGTTCTAGTAGTTAGGAAATTTCCTGATGTGTTTTCAAAAGAATTACCTAGAGTACCCCCGACTAGAATTTGATATTGATATACTTCTTGAAACCCAACTAGTATTTATATCCCTATATAGAATGATATCGATTGAATTTAAAAAAAAAATAGTTACAAGACTTCTTAGATAAGGGATTTAAATGCCCTAATACTTTTATTTGGAGTGCTCCAGTTCTATTTGTAAAAAAGAAAGATAGATCACTATGACTATGCATAAATTATAGACAGTTGAATAAGGTGACAATGTAGAATAAATACCCATTACCTCGTATAGATGATCTGTTTGATTAGTTACAAGGTGCTCAATATTTTTCAAAAAAAATGATTTGAGATATGAGTAACAGTAATTGAGGTTAGAGAAGAGGATGTACGAAAATTTTCTTTTAGGGCTCATTATGGACATTATGAGTCCTTGGTTATATTATTTAGTTTGACAAATATGCTAACTGCATTCATAGATTTAATGAATAGTAATTAGGTCATCCCTGGATCAACTTGTTATTTTATTTATTGGTGATATACTAGAATATTTCAAAAGTTCAGAGGATCATAAGCAACATTCAAAGATAGTTTTACCAACTCTAAGGGAGTATGGTTAGTAAATATGGTATCCAAGTAGACTCTAAGAAAGTAAAAGTAGTACAATAATAGCTATGTTTTACTACATCTAAAGATGAAGATCCAAATCTAATTTGTGCTTCCTACGGTTGTCTGCCGTCCATGCTATTCGAGTCATAATTGGATCAGGTACATGAACATATGCTTGTAAAGCATCAATCAACTCCTCAGCACTTGAAGCCGAGATGAGAATTCGTCTTGCTGAGTGTGAGATGAACCTTTGTTCCATGGCATGATCAAGGAAAGACAACAAACCATCAAAGAAGTGGTTAACATTTAACAAACCTATCGGTTTGTGATGCATATTTAGTTGTGCCCAAGAGACTATTTGGAAAATTTCTTCTAAAGTACCGAAACCCCCTGGTAGGGCAATGAAGGCATCAACATTGCTCATCATTCTAACCATGCACTCATGCATGGATGCAACCCTAAATTCTTCTCGAATTGTCTTTCCTATGATGTTAAATGCAGCTAAAGATGTAAGAATAATACCTAGAATTTGGCATCCTTCTACATAAGTAGCTGTAGAAACACACCCCATTAATCCACGGTTACCTCCACCATAAACAAAATGAATTTTTCTCCTGGCCAGTATCATACTCAGGTTTTGTGCAGCTTTCACATACTCTCCATCTTTTCCAGGACTAGAACCACAAAAGACACAAAATTTTTTAAATTGACGAAATGCGATTACCTCCATAGCTGCACACACCTTAACTTGGACTATGAAAGTAAAGAAATTAATGTGTGCATTTATAGAACTCAGAGAATGGCATACTTATGATAGTCATATGACTAGGCCCGGAATAATTAGAACAGTATGTGAGTGATTGGTGGATATTAGCTAAATTGAAGGTGAAATTCAAAAATGATGGCAAGCATGTATAAGTACAGTAGTTGTGATAGTCACTCATATTAGGCATATAAAGAGAATAAGGTTAAGATATCACCAGAAATTTATTTTTTTCTTGTTGTCCTTGATGAAGCATTGATGTCTTGATTCTTGTAGGGAAGTTGTAAGTGATAGGCGTGATTATAAAAAAACAATAGTTAAAATGCAAACAAGTTAGTTGTTTAAGAGGGACAATCAAATAATTTATTTTGTTTTTCCAATATTCTTGCCAGTCGACTATCGGTATTATTAGGTCAACTAACTATTTTGAGAAATTTTAATTTGAACTAGTTATTTTACAATTGATTGATTACATCTATTTAGAAGCAATCAACTGCATCCTACCAGTTAACTACATATTCTTTGATTTTCACAAACTTTTATAAGCTCAGAAATACTTCTTTTCCATGTGATATTATTCCACCGAATGATAGTAGTTTTGAATTAAATTTTGGCACATAAATATTCAAACCTTCCGGCCACCGATTTTTGCCGATATAACGGCTAGATTTTTGTTTACAGATTTTCAAGAATTACGGCCACCGATTTTAATTTTATTTTAATGCTTTGTCCAAATTTCTAACTTCATATTTTGGCACCATGCTCTATTAAGTATTCTACATTTTTTGCTGTATTGTCCTACATGAATATTTGATATTAAATGTAAGATTCTTTTTCTATATTATAAGGAAGGTTAATTTCTTTTCTTTGAACTCTTAATTTGGAAATATTGAGGAATACTATGAGAATCATGTCCGAAAATAATATAAGTGATTAATATATTTATGTTAAAGGTTTCTATTATGCTAAATTGACTCTAGTATCTAGGATATGATTTATGTTGAAATTGAAAATTCATGTATGAGTAATTGTTAGGAAAAATCTTCTTGAAATGATTGGTTGAATTAAACAGGATTGATATAAGTTAGAATGAGGTGCTTTTAGATATGATATAGGAAAGGTTTGATATTTTTGATAATGAATTTATTGGTGATAATAAAAGGGTATAGAGTTACTATCATGAGGTAAGTTAGAATTGTTAGACATGTGCCAATGGTACATAAACGTTAAAAAGTAATGGTAGATTTATTGCTACGTATGTTTAACATATTGATTAATGGATTTTAGGATAAAAAAATAGATAAAAATTTAGATGATGATATTCATGGGATAATGTTGACATTTGAGAATCAAAGATAACTTGATAGAAGTCGGAAATAAGAAAAGATAATTACCCCAATATGGACGTGAATATGTTCTTTTATAGGTGTATTTTCTAATATCGACCCATAGATATATCCATGTGAGCTTGAGGATATAAAGTGAAAATGATTAGAAAATGAATACAAATAATTCAATACATGCCAAAAGTCTAAAGGAATCATGCATGTTAAGCACTAGAAATTATCAGTTGGTGACCACATATTTTTGAAGGAATCACCAATGAAAGAGGTAATGAGGTTTGAAAAGAAGTACATATTAGATTCTTCTTATGTTACCTAATTCCAAGAAATTAAATTGAACAAAAATTTGGCTTAACTATGGGTACAATTGATGTTTATTGTTGATCGACAAGTGAAGAACTTATGGATGAAAGAAATCCCTATGGTTAAGTTATATGGTAAAATCACTCAAGTGAATAGAAATTTTAAAAAGCAAAGATGTTATACAAAAAAGATATCACCAATTATATGAGTAATAAGGTTAGTAACTCCGAATTATGCCTTGATTTCATTCCCTACATGTGGTAGGATGGGTTGAAATTCGCGGACCGAATTTCTTAATGGGGGAAGAATGTAATATCCCATAATTTTTATTTTTAAATAACAATGTTTTGTTATAAAAAATATATTTTTATTTGTTTAAAAATGATTATGTTATGCTAAAAGTAAGTCTATTTGTAATTAAAATAATTATTATTTTGCGTGAAATAATTATATTGGTCTTTAATGAATTTTTGTTGTATTTTTAGAAATATTCTTTCTTTTAATATGTATAAAGATATTTATTTTGAGATTTGTTTTATTATGATTTTTATCAAGAAAAATCATGATTTACGAGTTTAATTAAAGTTTTATGAGAATATAAATTTTTAGAATTTTTTAGGATAGTTTAGGATGAAAAACGGAATTTATATGCATTTATATAAAAGAAAATCCTATAATTAATTATTAAATTATTATTATTATTAAAAAAATAAAACGAAAGAAGGAGGAACAAGGATATCGTCTGCAAATCGAAAACATAAAAATGAGAATATGAATAGTGAGTGAATAGTAACTTTCAACTTTCTCTCTAGATTTGGAGTGCCTATTGGCTTCCGATCTCAAAACTGAAGGTGCTATTGGATTCAGGACGAAGAATACTACAATTTTGACCGATCAATTTTTCAAATTAGCCATTGAATTGCCGAAGATCTGAAGTAGAAAATCTCAGAAAAAGGTAAATTCTAAAAATCTTACTTAAAGACCTCTAATTGAAATTCTGACACCGTAGATGGATTCAAAAATTACATAAACCTTAGGATATGAAATTTTTCAACTATCTGACAACTTTTTGTTAGTCGTGAATAGTGATTTCCAGTAGGTGAATAGTATTTTTCGGCGAGTGAATAGTGTTTTTCCAGCGGTGAATAGTGACCAATCTCCTGGAGTCATTTTCTAAGTCTTTGGACCCTCCGGACACGTTTTTGAGGTCTAATTGGTCAAATTCGGATTGGAAAAGTACATTTTAGGGCTGTCCAACCAGGAGCCCTACCCTGTGAGTAGATAACTCTTTCTATAACTTGCCCCATGCTCTTCTTGAACTGTAAATGTATTATTGTTTCGATTTATAAATTATTTATACTATTATAAGTTTCTAAAATGTGTTAAAATATCTGTTATACTTACGAACTAGCACATAGTTCAAGAAGAGTATGGTTTTAGAAATGAATTTTGGAACTAATTGAATATGTGGTTCTAAATGTATTTATCATTATTTGATAAAAGTGAATATTATGGGCACGATGCATTGATTTGTAAAGCTATATACTTGTGAAAGTGATGCATGTCATATTATAAATGAGATTGAATGGCAAGCGTAAAACTCATGGTGAGTTGCTTGATAAATATGACAAGCGTAAAGCTTATGGCGAGTTGCTTGATAATTTTACATGTATTTATATGTATTGACGAATATCGACTGTTTGTATGGCTTGTGACGATACCGAATAGGGGACGCCCTATTAGCCTGAGTGAGCCGAGGGAGGGCCGTTCCAACCGGGTGACAGTGGTAATGTGAGGACGCAGGAGAGTGATGTACTCACATTCCCTGATCACTTATTGTGACTAGGGTCGAGGTCACTATGCGTATAGCAAATGAGTTATATTTCCATTGCATTGACCAGATTGCCGAGTGAGGCAAGTGCATTAAAAGTAATGATTTTATCTCCAAATTTTAATATTTTACTATAGCTTATACAGCTGAGCATAACAACATTTGTTTAATGATCATACCGTGCAGCATATGGTTTTGGATATCTGAATATCCTTTGATTTGAGAATATTTGAAATATGGGTCTCATATGAATGTACTTCTGAACTGCATTTTCTATGTGACATATTTTGAAACATAAGTACATCCATATGCTGACCTAAGAGGTCATAGGAGAAATTATTTGCTCATTGAGTTGTCAAACTCACTACACGATATTTTCACATTTTTCAGATAAGAATATCAGAGTCTGATTCGGCAGATAAGTGATATACTCTTTGGGTGAGTCAACGTTGCTTTCAAGATTCACGGTCTTTGAATTATATTGTGTTTGTATTCTAGAGTGCTCTGAAGGCTACAGGCAGGATCTCCGTTTCTGTTGTACTTTGATGTTTATAGACTTGGTCTGTATATTGTATATACATAAGAGATCCTATATGTATCTGTTCCCATGATAAAGAATTGAATTATGCATCTTTATGGAAAATATCTGTTTACGGAAATAATAATAAAAACATTTATTTTACATAACGTAAATTAAGGGCGTTACATTATCAATCTAATTATATTCCAACAATTTTTCACCACATTCAAATATACATAACAGTAGTAAAAAAGGCCCTAAATTTTTGCCACCTATAGCCATATCTATGCAGAACTTTCCATACCAACCAAAGTATTCAAAACATCAATCACATGCAAGATCAACATGTAACATGATATAGCAACATCCATGGCCAATCATCAAAGTAGCAAATATTGTAAATTTAATCAAAGTTCTAAGATCAAAATCGCATATAAATGTTACAAATTTCAAAGCTTTTCTTCAAAAAGAGATATTGTTAAAATTACCTAAAGATCTCCCTAGCTCACTTAATGAATTCTTTTTCTTGTTTTCTCTTGAAGGAAGTTGCAAGATTCCTTCATTCCCTTATCTTTTCTAGCAACTTAAATAAGAGAAGGAGGTTGATTTTGGAACCCCAAGGATAAAGATAAAATATGGATTCAAGCGGAGATTAAGCTAACTTACCTTTCGTACTTAGTCCTCTAGATTTCTCCTTCTTCTTCCTTCCTCTCTTCTCCTTTCTTTCTCTCTTTTTCTCACTCTACTTTACTTTTGTTTTTCCTCTCCCTCACTTGGACAAAATTATAATGTTATAAGGGTGGGTTTTTCTTAAATAAACTATCAAGTGGTTCAGCTTTCATAATCATTGATCTACTTTACCACAATTAGGATGTACTTGGTTCTATTTTAGGGAAAGACAACTCATGTTCTTGTCTTCCTCTCCCTTAGTCAAGATATGCATAGCAAAAGGAGATTTGTATTTTGAAAATCATGATAAAATGTTTTTAAGACAAGGGACAAGGCTCCTTTGATTTAGGGATTCATTTCCTTTTTCTTTTGTCTTACTTAAGTATGATAGCTTTGCATTTCTTGGTGGCGAATTTCCAACCCTTGAGTCTCCCTTGCTTGGTTGAAATTATTTTTCTACGATAAGGATGTTTTGTCATAATGCTATGTATTATTACCTACTTGCTGAAATTATGAATGTAGGATATAGATGTTTTGTCCTAATGCCATGTGACCTAATCTTGATTATTATTACACTATTATTTTCTCACATGATTCTTATTTTTCCCTCTTTGATTTGAGCTCATTCTTGCCCATTTCCTTTACTTTTGCTGAAATTCTACCTTTCATTGAGGACTTGGTCACATTTTCATAATTTTTAGGCTATCGATCCAACTTCTATATCCTAATCCAAGTCTATGTTTTATCTCTTGCTTGGGCTATCCAATTGGCTTGTTAGAAACTCATGTGAAGTAGAAAAAACTTTATATGAAGTGCCCATAGGTGAAAGCTCAATGTATGGGTGGAGATGTTAAAATTAGGAACTCTACCTCTTGAATTAGGAAAAATTACCCTAATCTAATCTTTTTGAAATTTTAAGAGCTTTACTTACTTCTCAAAAATTTATCTTCCTTACCTAAGAATTTTTCCTCTCTTTCATAACTTATTTCTAATTTTTCCTATTAGGTTTTCTCTCTTTACTTATTCCCTTAATGTTAGAAACATTTTCTATGCATACACATAAGATGAAGAATTTCTAAAGCTTATATTTCCTTATATATCTAAAAATTGTCTAATAAATTTTATTTTCTTAATTAAATATTTATGTACCTTTATTAATAAAATAAACGAAGCTAGAGATGTTACATAAAGACATCAAGAAATTATTAAAAAAACCCACTTGATCAAGAAGCTAACTTTCTCCTTTCCAACGATATCCCTCAACTAAATCAAAATTACAAATTTGCCATCCTATCATATTCCAACTATCCCTTAACTAAGGCCATATTCAGCTTCTCAAATAAATCCAAATGCTTTAATCTTCTCTTAGGGAGAACACTAATGGACTTTAAAATCACCCTCTCCACATACTTTAATTCACTTCCTAATGCCTGGCCTAACCCTAAGAGGTTAAGAAAATTACAATTTACCCTTTTAGATTTTCTTTAAAATATAAATTCTTCTTTTTTATTCACAAGAGATAACTACTTAAGAAAAAGAAAGACCAACTCTTTTTGGCTTACTTTATTTAAATTATGCTAGCCATACTTTTCCTTTCTTGATATTTATTGAAAATAAAGTCGGGGATGTTACAATTCTCCCTCATAAAAAGGAATTTTGTCCCAAAAATTTAGGGCATACATATTTTCAAAGAGTTGAGGATACTTCTGTCTCATGTCATCTTCACTTTCCCATATGGCTTCTTCTTTAATCAAACCCTACAAAGTTATCATCACCAAAGGGATGGTCTTGTTCCATAGCTATTTTACCTCTCTATCTAAAATTGTCATCGATTATGGCTGGTAAGTTAGATTTTCATCTACAGTTATTGATTCTTCCTAGATTGAGTGCGATGGATCTAGGAGGTATTTACGAAGTTGAGAAATGTGAAACACATCAAGAAGATTTGATAGATGTGAAGGAAGTACAATTTGGTAAGTCGATGACCCTAATTTTTTAAGAATTTGATAGGGCACTAGGTATTGTGGGTTCAGCTTCCTAACTTTCATTACTTGACCGATGCCCGTAGTAGGAGAGATTTTTAGGAACAGATGTTCCCCTTCTAGAAATTGCAGCGGTTTCCTTCTTCTATTAAAATAGCTCTTCTATCAACTTTAGGTCGTTCTTATTTTCTCTCGAACTATTTGAACCTACTCAGAGGTATGTTACACTAACTCTAGACCCAATAAGTTTCTTTCCTCCACTTCATACCAACATAGAGGAGATTTACATCTTCTGCCATACAAAACTTTGTAGGGTGCCATTCTGATGCTGGTATGATAGCTATTATTGTACGCAAATTCTGTTAATGGCAAATATTTGTTCCACCATTTTCCTTGTTCCAGAGTACAGGCTTTGAGCATATATTCAAAGGTTTTTATGGTTCTTTTAGTTTGGCCAACGGTCTGAGGATGGTATGCATTACTAAAACATAATTTAATGCCAAAACCTTCTTGTAGGGCTCTCCAAAATCTGGAAGTGAACCTAAGGTCTCTATATGAAATTATGCTATTAGGGATTCTATGTAATCGAACAATTTCTTTCACATACAACTGAGCTAGTTTATTAAGTGAGTAATTGACTTTAATGGGTAGGAAATGTGCAAATTTTATTAATATGTCCACTATTACCCATATTGCATCATAGCATGTCTTGATATTAGGTAGCCCAACAATAAAATCCATGGATATGTTGTCCCACTTTCATTCAAGGATTTTTAATGGTTGTACCGTTCCAGAGGTTTTATGATGTTCTATCTTCACCTTTTGACATGTTAGGCACTTACAAATGCAGCAATATGTTTCTTCTTTCCTGGCCACTAGTATAATTAATTCAAGTCTTGGAACATTTTTGTAGATCCAGAATGAAATGTATACTTACATTGATGAGCTTCCTAGTCTTCAAATTATCTCCTTATGGTACACATATTCTTCTTTGATACATGATAATTCCATCCTCTGACACTGTAAAATTAGGTTGCAATTTTCGGATTTGTAAAAATTAATCCTGCAGCTGTGCTTCCTTAATCAATGTATTCAATTCGCATTCGATTCACAGTTCACTAATAATTAAGCCTAGAAGGATAGACAAAACCGATAATTTCAAATTTCTAAATTCCTCTATTAATTGCATCTCTTTTATCATCATTTGAATCATGTGCAACAACTTCTGGCTTAGCACATCAGGTACTACATTTTCTTTTCAGTGGTGGTATTTTAATTCAAATTTATAATCATTGATGAATTCCATCCACCTTCTTTGTCTCATATTTAATTTCTTTTGATGAAAAAGATATCTTAAGCTCTTGTTGTCACTATATATCTCAAACATAGTTCTATACAGGTAGTGCCTCCAAATCTTTAGAGAAAAGACTATTACAGCTAACTCCAGATCATGCAGGTGGTAGTTCTCCTCATGTGGTCTCAATTTTTGGGAAGTATAGTAAACTACTTTGCTTCCTTGCATCAAAACACAGTCTAAGCCCTTCTTGGAATCATTAGTGTAAACTTTAAAATGTCCAGTGGGATCAAGAATGACTAGAACTTAAGGGGAAGTTAATCTAATCTTGAGCTCTTGGAAGCTATCTTCACATTCTTGAGTCCATTTAAAAACAATTCCCTTTCTGGTTAATCTAGTTAGGGGTGGGCCTATTTGAGAAAATTCTTATATAAACCTTTTGTAATATCCTGCTAAACACAGAAAAGCTTCTAATCTTAGTTATTGTCTTTGGCCTATCCTAATTTAGTACTGCCTCCATCTTATTGGGGTCTATTGACAAACCATCCTCAGAGATGATACGGCCTAAGAATTTCACCTCCTTTAGCCAAAATTCACATTTTTCCTGCTTCGCAAAAAGTTTCTTCTCCCTTAGGATTTGGAGCACTAGCTGAGATGCTAACCATGCTCCTCCTCACTATAGGATTATATTAGAATATCATCTATAAACACTATAACAAATTGGTCCAAATAGAGTCTAAAAATACCATTCATATAATCCATAAAAAACTGTAGGTGTATTCGTGACTCCAAAAGGCATTACCAAGAAATCATAGTGCCCATATCTAATTTTTAAGGCTATTTTTGGGATGTCTTCATCTTTAACTCTAATATGATGATATCTTAATCTCAAATCTATTTTCGAAAAAATGGTGGCTCTTTTTAGCTAATCCAACAAATCATCTATCCTAGGCAACATATACTTATTTTTGATAGTTGCATTGTTAAGCTATCTATAATCAATACACAATCTCAAACTATCATCTTTCTTCTTCACAAATAGTACAAGTGCTCCTTAGGGTCACACACTAGGTCTAATAAAATTATTCCCTAATAACTCTTCAATATGCTTCATAAAATCTTTTAATTCCATAGGAGACATTAGATAAGGTTTAATAGAAATAGCCTTGCCTCCGACGCCATAGCAATAGAAAACTCTACATCTCTCTTTAGTGGTGGTTTTGAAATTTTAGGGGGGAAAACTTTTGGAAATTCACAAACTATTAAAATTTCAAGCAACTCTTGTTTTACTTCTGGACTAATAGAATACAAAAGGACATAACTTGAATTAAATTTTTTTAACTCCTTGTAGAATTTTTGAGCACTAACGATACTTCACTTTTGTTCCTCCAGAGAATAAGAAGAAACTCAAGAGTTTTACTGTCACAATTCAAGATGACTTGGTTTTACTTAACCAATCCTTGCCCAAAATGATGTCTATGCCATCCAAGGGTAAACAAATCAGATTCACTACAAATGGTCTTTGGCACACCATAATCGTGCAATTTAAGCATATAAAAGAGGTAATTATTTTTTCTCTGGTAAGTGTCATCACAGCTAATTCATTCAATAAATCAGAGATAGGATATTGTAACTTCTCCATACATTTTGTCATTATAAAAGAATGACTGGCACTTGGTAGTGCCATTAACTACTCTATCAATCAAAGAAAAATCATTGATGTAGCTCGTACCTTATATCAAGTTAGGGGCTCATTTCACTTTAGCACCACTCAAAGTTAAAATCCTTCCTTTTTTCTATTGTGTTTGTTTTGACCCTTTTTCAATTTCTAGAAGGCATCATCGCACCAGGTTCCCTTCTGCCTACAAAGAAAAAAAGTAGTTAGGCTAAAATAGCAAGGTTTACTTCCATGTGATCGGCCACACTGTACACACTTATTTATCACAGGTTTTTATAGGAAAGGTTTGAATCCCATAGCTAAAGGCTATTTACCTCCTATATTATTCTTTCCTTTCATGTTCTTACCATAATTCGAAGTCTCTCTTCCTTTTCTATGAAGTTTTCCTTTCCCTTTCTTCCTCTATTGTCTTTATATGCTTCTTTGGTAGTCTACATTTATTAATTAAGGGAGCAAACTCTCGAATTTCCAACGCCACCAGATTACTTCTAATTTTTGAATTTAATCCCACCTCAAACCTTACTGCCTTCCATGCTTTGTTTGGATTATAGCCTAGATAAGTTGCAAATTTGGACAATTCTTCAAATTTAGTAGCATACTGATCAATAATCTAGTTGCCTTGCCTGAATTAAAGAAATTTAACTTTCTTCTCTGCTCTCACACTGCTGGGAAAATACTTATCTAGAAAAGTGTCTCAAAACAACTGCCAAGTAATTTGTCTACCCTGATGGATTAGTAGTTCTCTGGCTCGTCTCCACCAATATTCTCCTTCTATTTTTAGCATATACATAGCAAAGGTGGCGTTCTGTTCATCAAGGCAATTCAAAACTTCAAAAATCTTTTCTAGCTCTATGAATTACCTTTAAGCTATTATGGGGTCATATCTGCCCACAAATGAAGGAGACTAAGTCCTTATTATCATTCCCTACTTTCCTCTAATTGCCTCCCACCTTACCCTGATTGTTATTATTTTGGATGTGCTACAATATTTCATTCGTGGTAGCCAATTGATCTCGAATAGTCATGGCTAAATCGTCTAGGGTAGCTTCCACAACATTTGTCAAGTTTCTCCTTGGTAGTGCCATTAACTACTCTATCAATTAAAAGAAAATAAGTCATTATTAAGGTGATCTAGCTCAATAGGAAGTTAAAAATTGTAGAGTAATCATCACATCACTTAAGCATACAGATAGGAAACACTAGTAATTCCCTAACTGAGGTTATATGTTATCCCTCCACATTATAACCACAAACTTATTTAAGATACCCATATATCGACTTAGGGGACCATCCACGCCCGTAGTCGCCTAGGATCTACCTACTATAATACCAATTTTGTAAGAACTGGTTTGTTTTTAGGCTCTTGAAATTTATATCAAAAATATTATAATGAAAACATCAAATAGTGGACAAGTGTAAAAAAAACAACGTCTATCTCATTATCGTCAGACCAAAAGGTTACATCAATGATTAGTGTTTATACAAGAGTAACCTTGGTTATTACTCATGTTATCAAAATAGGGAAGTACCAAGGGTTACTTGTTCAAAAGGTACACTAAGTCACATAGCTACATAATTTACATTCTACTACTATTAGATCCTACTCAGAACATCACCCTTGAGGTGCAAAGGGCGGGGGAGGTGGTGCTAGTATCAGAATCTCTATGATGTTCACCACTATGATGTCCTATAAAATGGTGAACTAACTCAAATAGCTATTTCCAACATTTGAAACTCTAAAACTAACGACAGGAAGACTCCTGGCATCTGAATTACTTTGATATAAACATAACACCAAATTTTAATGAGAACAAAGTCATAATAGTTTCAATATTAAATAAATCATATAATAATTAAACATCACAATATTATGTTCTGCTGTATAAGCTATAGAAAACATAAATCTTTTATGGCAAAGGCATAATAATCACGGATAACATGAATAACTATATTATGAATAAATACTTGATAATTAAAATGTAGTATAAAGAACATAGATAGTGGTTATTTATCCGACATTTGTCTCAGTATCAATAATAGGGTAATATGAGCCTTCACCTATATGCTACTCACATACCACTGTTACCAGGTCAGAGTGGCCATACTCTCCCTCGGCTCACGCAAAGCTAATAAGGAATCCCCTATTCAGTACCATCTCAAGCCTTACGTCCATGTCCCATTAACTTGCTATTTCAAGGGTCATCCTGAAGATTTCATCTAATTTTGTCTCACATATATTTTCTTTTTCCCATACTCAACCACATGCATCACATCATTCTTTTTATTTCACCAACATATCAAGTACGAATTGTAATGACTCTATTTTTTTCTTATGAAGTCACCAAATCTTATTACTGAACTACTTACTTCATAATAATTACTTTCTTTAAGCAACATAATTAAGATTAAATGGGCATAATCTATCATTAACATTAATGTTACCATGAGTTTACATACATGCATCATAATATCCTAGTGCTAACTGAAATACATATATATCCAAAAGCAAGAGAAACACTAGAACACTATGCCCAAAAGAATAAGTCTGCATCTGGGTATGGTTAATCAAAAGAATACCCGGTTAGAAAAGTTAGGCATATACAGATCTACGCCCTAGTCAACCATAACGACCTCGTCTGGGGACACTGGTGTGGGTGAGGGCATCTCCACCGAGATTTCGGTCTAGTTCACTTATGGCACATTCATTATTATTGAGATTTACCCAAAATAGGGTAACTTGATCCAACTTATACTAAAATGCTAAGTCATAGAGAAAATATGCATATTTACTTTTCTGAACATAACATGGAAATAATAAGAATTTATATCTCAATTGGTTCAACAATAAATCATAATCATAATCAATATAAATCATCATGTCATGTTAAGTTATATAAACTACAGTAATTTTTCATGCCAAAAAATGCACTGTATCTATGTATATGAAAATCATGTAGCAATGATATGTAGGGAATGAATAATAATTTCAAATAATATTCATCATGGGCATGCTTCACTATTCAAAATGTCATTGTCATGATCAACTGTTTTTCAAAATATCATGGCATGTCAAAATCACAACTTTATCATATAATGGCTATTAAATATTCATATCAAGTGTAGCTACCTCGGTCAGGGCAAGTGTTATCTACTTATTCAGTATGGGCTTTTCTTGCTCCGTCCAATATGGTAAAATTCTCTTTCTTTTCGCATTAATAGCCAAGATATGATTTCAACAACAAAGTATGCCCAATATGCCCATATACTACAAATATCAAATCATCTTCTTTTGTGAAACTTAGTTATACCAAATAAAATAACATGTATGGGATGGTAAAGATTTCATTCAATGGCAATGGTTAGGTCATAAATTTAAGACTTACCCAAAAGTCCTTTATTTAGATCATAAAGTTATCTTATATTTTTGGGAATCTTCTTCTTTCCTAATGTCATTTCTATTATTTTATTTCTACAATTTTATTGGCACCCTTTTACTTATAATATCATTTATACTCCATATGGTATTTTCTATCAAATCTTCAAAAAAATCCTAATATTCCTTTTTATTAGAAATTTCCACTTATTTAAGTATTAAGGCCCAAAAGACAATCTGGATTTTGGGGGTCTAGACCTTTCTTCACTGTTTAGGCCATATCTCTCTCATTTAGACTCCCAATTAAGTAATTCTAGAGCCGACGGTAAGGTAAGACATAAATATACAATTATTATGCTAATAATTTGGGTAGAAACATACGAAATCTGGTTGTTATAATGCCTTCAATGTTACAATGATTACTTCTCAGGTGAGTTTTTGACCTTTGCTTACTAATTGGGCCATATGTTGAGTTCCTAATTGAGTGATTCCAGTGTCCATAAAACTAGGAGACACAAATATACACTTTTTGAGTTAATCATTTCTATAGATTCAGAATGGAGTTTTCCCAAAAATTTGAAAACAGAAGATCATCCTCACTGTCCCTACTAGGCTAGTCAATCTTCCCTCATTAACAACTATTATGGTCATCACCTTAAATTTTTCCCTAAGCTAAGTCTTAATGTTCCAGATATTTTTTATGTTCTTAATTACTTTTGTTCATTCATTATGGAATACATAATCATCCCTTAATCTCCATTGACAAGATTTTCTAGCAAGCAAACATAGGCCTCCAAAACCGAAAACTTCCTTAGCAAATTCCTAGGGTTCTGTTTCCATCTCTTGTAAAGCTTTTCTACATTTTTATTTCTTTGAATTTTTCCTAGACTATGGTTTGTCAATCCAACCTTTTAACTGAATTCTTTGCATTTATTATAACATATTCCATCATCCACTTATTCCAAAAAAATTAGAATCTTTAGCAAGCAACATCAAGCATGTTTCACGAACTAAGATCACAAAGTTTTTTTCCTAGATCTTAAACCTTCACTTATTTCATCATTATATCCTACTTTCATCAAATTTACCATAGCCAAAACACTTAAAGAAGATAATATGGTAGCCCTAAAATTTTGCCTCCCATAGCCAAGTCATGCAAAAATTCAAACCAACCCAAGCAAACATACAACCATCACATGCAAGATTTATATGTAGCTAGACATAAGAACATCCATGGCTAAACATCAAGAGTAGAAAATATTACAAATTTCATCAAAGTCCTAGGATCAAAGTCCCATATAAATGTGTCAAAATATCAAAGTTTTTTGTAAAGGAAATATTGTTAAACCTACTTACAATTCTTCTTATGCTTACTTAGCTAGTGTTTTCCACTTACTTTCTCCTTGAAGTGGAGAGATTTTCCCCCTTACCCTTGCTGTTCCAACAGAATATATGAAAGGAAAAGAGTAAGTTCTAAGCCCTAAAGTTAAAGAGAAAGAAGGGATTAGGGTTGTGATCATACTACCTTACCTTGTGCCCTTGGTTTTCCTTTAACTTCTTCTCATCTTCCTTTCTTCTCCTCCATTTCCTCTCGTTTGCTTCAACCTTATCTCTGCTTCCTCTTGGCCAAAATGCTCCTCAATGGAGTATCCAAATACTAAATAATTTTTAGGATCAAAGGTCTACAATTATGATATCATTTTCTTTACTTATGTAGCACTTTTTTAGTACATCAGCATGGCTTGCTTTAAATGTTTCTTATAGGATACTTGCTTCGGTTTCTCCCTCCTTTTGCTTCAACTGAAATGGTGTAACAACTTTATTTATTTATTTATTATTATACAATATATAGTTCACATAGAATATAGAGTTCACATACACGTCATTAATCAAAACGTATGTACAACATATCAAACACATAAATATCTACATCTTATTTATTCTGGTTAACCAATTCCAGAGATATAGGTGCGAGTGGTTGCACCTTCACCGAGATCTGAGCTAACTCGATCCAACATACACTAAAAGCCAGAGCCATAGAAAAATTTGCATAACTAATTTTCTGAACATGACATAGAAATATAGTGAGAATTAAATCCCAGTAAGTTCAACAATAAATCATCATCAATATAGCTCATCATGTCATGTTCTTCTGTATAAACTACAGCAAATATCTTTGGTCACATGAATGCACTATATCTATGCACATGAGAATCGTACAATAATGGCATGTATGACAAGATTAACTATTTTCAGAATATCATATGATAACTATCAATTTATTCTCATATCAAGCTACCCCAGTCAAGGTGGGTATTTTCTACTCTCCGGTACAGGCTTTTCTCGCTCCGTCCAACATGGCACACTTTCTCTTTCTTTTCTCATTAGCATAATCATAACTGTTGGTAGGGCCCCTTACTGGTGCACCACACGGATTGCCATGTGACCGTGCTCATTTATTTTCTTTTCACCATAATAGCCAAAAATATGCTTTCAATAACAAGTATGTTCATCAAAATATAATTATTACCAAAAATCATTGGTAATCATGCCATGAACATAACCATTTCAAATATCACTTTATAAAATATTTCCATGTCAAAATTTCACACTTAAGATGGTAAGAAGTTCATACTATGGCAATGGCTATGTCATATACTAGTCATTTATTATTTTCATTTATAAGATTCTTCTTCTTTTTTAAATATTAATTTTATTTCTTTATTTTCTTGATGCAGGTTTTCATCCTATCTAACCTTCTCTTACTAATCAGAGCATAACTCCCTCAATTTAACTCCGATGTAGATGATCTTGGTGTCCATTTAACGATAAAACAATTATATAGAACTATTATGTTGAACAGTTTAGGGAAATATTAAGAAATCAAGGTGATATTCTCCCTCAAAGTATAGGTTATTTCGTCTCGGGTAGGTTCTAACCTCTACATACTAATCTGTCTATATCTCTCTCATAAGAATTCAAAATTAAGTGATTTCAGTAGCTAAAAATCCGTGCCACATATAGCAATAAATTTTATGTTAATCAACGATTTAATTCCCTATAGAATGTTCCCAAAAATTAAAACACAGAAGCTATCCTAAAATATTCTTCCCTGATTCATCAATTTCTGATCACTGCATACTAATCGGACCATATCTGCCTCATACGGACTCCAAATTGAGTAATTCCAATGGGTAAAAATCTGTGACACACATATATATATAATTCCTATGTTAACCATTTATTTTAATTTTCTACCAAATGTTTCCAGAAAATAAAACACAGAAGCTATCCTAACATATTCTTTCTTGATTAACCATTTTTTGACCACTGCTTACTAATCAGACCATATCTACGTCAAATGGACTCAAAATTGAGTGATTTCAATGGCTAAACATTTGTAAGACATATAGCAATAATTTTTATGTTAATCATTTATTCTAATTCCCTACAGAATGTTCCCAGAAATTAAAACACATAAGTTATCCTAAAATATTCTTCCCTAATTAACCAATTTATAATTACTGTATACTAATCGAACCATATTTGCCTCATACAAACTCCAAATTGAGTGATTCTAGTGGCTAAAAATCCGTGACACATATATCTATAATTCTTATGTGAACTATTTATTTTAATTCCATACAAAATGTTCCCATAAACTAAAACACAGAAGCTATCCTAACATATTCTTCCCTGATTAACCAATTTCGGAACACTTCTTACTAATCGAACCATATCTACCTCATATCTACTCCAAATTGAGTTATTTCAGTTGCAAAAAATTTGTGAGATATAGATCTACATTTTTCATGTTAACCATTTGTTTTAGATCCTTGCCCATTATTACCAGAATTTTAAAAACAGAAGCTTAAAATTTCGCCACCCACAGCCATACCTATGCAGAACTATCTAGACCAGCCTAAGTATTCAAACATACATAATATGTAACATGATATAGAAACATCCATGACCAATCATCAAAGTTATAAGATCAAAATCTCATATAAATATTATAAGTTTCAAATATTTTCTTCAAAAGGAAATATTGTTAAACTTACCTTGAGCACTTAGTCTTCTAGACTTCTCCTTTCTCTTTCTTCCTTTCTTCCTCTCCTTTCCTCACTCTACCTTGCTTCTATTTTTCCTCTCCCTCACTTGGATGAAAATTTTAATGTTATAAGGTTAGGTGTTGCTTATATAGACTATCAAATAATTCACCTTTCATAATCATGGGTCTACCTTATCACAATTAAGATGCACTTGGTTGAATTTTTTTTGGAAAACAAACAACTCATGTTCTTGTCTTCCTCTTCCTTAGTCAAGATATGCATAGGAAAAGGAGATTTGTATTTTGAAAATTATGATAATATGTTCTTAAGATAAGTGACAAGGTCCCTTTGATTTAAGGATTCATTTCCTTTTTCTTTTGTCTTAATCAATTAAGATAGGTTTTCCTTTTTAGGTAGCAAATTTCCAACCCTTGAATCTTCCTTGCTTAGTGATGCGTTCCACTGAACCAAGAAACGGAGTGTTTGGCGAAAGCAAGGATCGTCTTGAAAATTCAATGGATGTTTGGTAGCCACGAGTTGCCTCGATAAGATCGGATTCAGTTCTTTGCCCAGGAACTAAGGGAAGCTCTCAGTTTAGGAGAAAACTCAATCTTTATTAATCTTCAAAATTTTAATTACATGAACTTGAAGAACTCTTAAATAGACAATCACATAATTTAATGTCTGAATGAATTCTAACCATTTAGCATGTCTCTTATGCAACTTACCTTGGCACTTCAAGAATTTCAAACTCTTATTATCTGAATGAATAATGAATTCTCTCAGCCATAGATAATTCTGCCAAGTTTGCAAAGTCCTCATCAATGCATATAACTCCTTATCATAAGTAGGATATTTCAATGCTATGAATTCCTGTATCAAAGACACAACCATACTAGGCAAAGAAAGGTTATGAGTGTTAGTAAAATAAATATCCTTGTACATTAGCACAAGAAGGTTTGGCTTGTATACCAAAGCACTCGTCACCTCACTTTTTAATGCAAAAACACTCACTTTTTATTTTTCTCTTTCTCTGGCTCAAAATTCTCTTTCTTTTTCTGCTCACATATCTCAATTTTGGCCTTACTCTCTTTTTTCTTTTGCTCACATACCTCAACATCTCTCTCTTTTCTCTCACTGTCAATTTTCGTTTTACTATATTTCTTCTCTTTTTCTTGCTCACATCTCTCAGCCTCTCTTTCTTTTCTCTCACTCTCAATTTTGGCCATACTATCTTTCTTATTTTTTTCTTGTGTTTCTCTCAACTTACACTCTTTTGTAATCCTCACTTGATCAGCAAAAGCCTCAGCTGGCTTTAGTGGTATTAAAACAAAAGTTTGATTATGCATGGTCAATGTATATCGATTCTTGTAGCTATCATAATTAACCCTTCTATCAAATTGCCATGGACGTCCTAACAACAAGTGTCCAACATGCATCGGTACTACATCACAAAGCATCTCATCTTTGTAGTTACCAATAGAAAAAGATGCCAAAAGCTGATTTGTCACCCATATCTCTCCACTATTATTCAACCATCTTAGCCTATATGGCCTAGGATGTTTTAATGTGGGTAGACCCAATTTATCAACCATCAAGGTAATAGCTACATTAGTGCAACTCCCACTATCAATAATCAAGCTACATATCTTGTTATTCATGTGGCACTTAGTTTGGAAGATTTTCTCACACTGTTCATTATCAATATCATCATTAGGCTGCATATTAAGAGCACGTCTAATAACCAATACTTCTCTATTCACTAGCTTACTAATCTCCATATTATTGCAATCCTCCATTAGTGGCATATCATCCTCACTAGAATGCTCACTCTCTATACGTCCCCTTTCTTCCTCACCAAAGCCAAACTGTTTGGAAGGCTTAGGTTTGGATAATGACACAAAATTATCTAACTTCATATGTATCAACTTAAATTGCTCCTGAACTGCCTTCATGTAAAATTTAAGATCAACTTTAGGTTGATCTATTTTAGTGCTCATGTTTGTCTCACAAACTTCACGTGTTTGCACTCAATTTACTCTCTTTCCCTTAAAGCTCTTAAACAAGAACCTGATCAACAAACTTGTCAAAGAAAACAAGTGAATTCAGAATGATAAGAATAAATTTTTAGACAATGACAACCCTAGGAACTGAATTTGAAAAAAATATAAGGGATACTAATATCAGTATGCTGTTTTTTTTTTGCTTTGTTTTTGGAATGAATTTCTCTTCCCTCTTTTTTGAATGAACTTCAGCTCACCTCTTCTTCTTTTTTGAGCGAATTTCTATTTTTTTTACGAATTGTTTTTTGGAAGAAGAGACCAAATTCAACAAGGACTAGGAATCTGATTTTTTTTTCAAAATTTAAATTTTAAGAAGCAGAAACTAAATTGCGCTAGGATTAGGAAAAGGAAATTAACTAGAACTAGGACTCTTTTTTTTTCAAAGAACTAGAAGAACATTAACTAGAACTAAAACTCTAATTTGACCTAAAGAAAGGTAGAAGAAGAAGAAAGACTCTAGAAAACAAATAAAAAAGAAAAGATAGGACACCAACCAAATTTCAAGGAGCCAAAGCTCTGATACCAAATGATGCGTTCCACTAAACCAAGAAATGGAGTGTTTGGCAAAAGTAAGGATCGTCTTGAAAATTCAATGGATGTTTGATCGCCACGAGTTGCCTCGATAAGATCAGATTCAATTTTTTGCCCAAGAACTAAATGAAGCTCTCACTTTAGGAGAAAACTCAATCTTTATTAATCATCAAAATCTTAATTACATGAACTTGAAGAACTCTTAAATAGACAATCAAACCTAACCCTAGTAGAAAAGCCAGAAGGCCTTAAACTTCTAATTGTACTTCTAATAGAATATGACCTAAATAACACTAGTTAATTGGCCCAACTAAACTAACAAAAATAAACACATAATTAAACTACTATTTGGGATGCATAAAGAATGGGCCCAAATGCTAATAATATCCATAACAAAATATTTTAAACTAAAGCCCATAATACATCTTTAGTCCATGCATATTTGGGCTAGTTGTCTTCAAGATCCAATTAGCTTTACATGGCCTCTAGACTGTCCTCTTTAATGTCATCCTCAAGGCTGCAAAGTATGGCCCACTTGATGTCTTGACTTGTCCCAATAACTTCCTCTTTAGCCTGCACATCCAAGATCAAGCCTAGTAAAGCTTCTTTGGCCCGGTTCGCCCTTCGCCCTGCTCCTAATCATTGGACCGCCTATCTCTTGCAAAGGATCTTGGGAATGGTTTATAGTAGCTTTGACAACACCTTGATCTCTGTCACTTAGCTAAAATTATTTGTGTAGGATAAGGATGTTTTTCATAATGCTATGTATTATTACCCACTTACTAAAATTATGAGTGTAGAATATAGATGTTTTGTCCTAATGCCATGTATTATCATACCGCTTGCTAAAATTATGAATGTAGGATATCACACCACTTGCTAAATTTTTGTCTTAATGTCATGTCACCAAATCTTCATTACACCATTATTTCATCACTTTATTTTATTTTTATTTTTATTTTTCATCTTGGGTTTGGGCTCATTCTTTCCCATTTTCTTTACTTTGGTTAAAATTCTACCTTTCATAATGGGCTTAGTCACATTTTCATGATTTTTGGGCTACGGGTCCAATTTCTATATCTTAGTCCAAGTCTATGTTTTATTTTTTCCTTGGGCTATCCTATTGGCTTGCTAAAAATTCATGTGAAGTAGAAAAACTCTATATGAAGTGTCCATAGGTGAAAGCCCAATTTATGGGTGGAGATACTAAACTTAGTAACTTTAACTCTTAAATTAGGAAAAATTACCCTAATCCAATCTTCTTAAAATTTTAATACCTTTACTTTCTTCAAAAAAATTTATCTTCCTTTCCCAAGAATTTCACCTTTCTTTAGTATATTTATTTCTAATTTTTCCTCTTAGGTTTTCTCTCTTTACCTATTCCATTAATGTTAGAACATTTCTATGCATACAGGTAAGGTGAAGAATTTCTAAGGATTATATTTCCTTAGATATCTAAAAATTGTCTAATAAATTTTATTTCCTTAATTAAATATTTATGTACCTTTATGAATAAAAGAAATGAAATTAGGGATGTTACTTTGAATACATGCAACAAAATTAGGGATATTACAAATGGGCTCCTTAAATGGGAAATAAAATGCTTGAAATTTTGTAATGAGGTAGGCTTGAGACAAGTAGCTAAACATCCTAAAAGCTTGTGATTCATTTCTTTACTTAAGGCTCACTCAATAGGACATTATAAGGGCTCATTAATTCACCATAAGAGGCACCATTTCTTGGAATTTTTTTTAGCTTTTCTCCCCTCTCTAGCTTGGTTGAAACACGTGTCATGGGTGAGAAATTTTCACTAAAATTCATGTGATAATTTTCCTTGTTTGCTACTCATTTGTTTTACTTATTGCACACTCCATAGGCTTACTTGTTTTGCACTCAAAAGAAGGTTATGATTGATCATCATTATAGCAAACTATTTCCCCATGTAAGGCTCCATTTCCTTCCTTGGATTTTTGGCTCTCCTTTTCTCCCTTCATGCTTAGCTAAAATTCTAACTAAGTTTGGGAGACTTGCCTTCACATGCACGTGACTTAGGTTTTTGACCCATTCCCTTTGACCTAGTCCTCATTCATGATGTATCTCTTTATTGGCCATCCATGTGGCTTGCCATATACAAATGTGTGGTCACAAATTTTGGATGAGGTCTCCATGAGGTGGCATCCTTGGTGGAAGTCAATAGTATAGGGTGAGGTGTCGAGCTTGGGAAATTTAGCTTTGAATTAAGAAAATCCCTATAATACAACTTCTTGAAACTCCAAAACCTCTATCCAACTTCTAAAATTTATTCTTCTTACCTAAGATTTCGCCCTTCCTCAAGACTTTTTTTTCTAATTTTGCCTCCTAGGTTCTTCCGTTTCCTTTTTCCCTAGTGTTATAAAAATTTCCTATGCATACACATTAGGAAGTCCTAATGTACATTTTATTCAATATTTCTCTCAAATTTCTTGGTAAGTCTTTATTCTTTTCTTTGTTCCCTTAATATTAATATTTTACATGCCTTATTAATAAATGAAAATTAGGGATGTTACATGTATCAAGTAATTCTTCATTAGTATAATGTTGACCATCATCATCATGATTGGATTACGCACTAACCACATTCATCAGTACATAATTTAATAAGTATGTATTAATACAAAATGCGTATTATAGTTTCACATAATGAAGAATAATAAAGCTAAAACTACAATACATTAATTATAAGGCATTTCTCTTTGATTTGGTTTCTCTAATCATCGTCTAGTTGGTGAGATTCATTTGATTCAATTAGAAACATAAACAGGGCAAAAATAGCCACGAGCATGGCCTAGTCGAGTCCTGGAACACTGCCATGCTGGGTGCTGCACATCTTCCTTACTAGCACAAAACATGGTCGTGTTTTGGGTAGAAGGTTCACTAATGTGTTTATAATTAAGCATGATTTTAATACCTTTAAACTAAACTTTTATTTGATTTAATTAAAATATGATTAGGAATTAGATGAGTTTTTTTTTGTGTTGTATGAAAAATGGAAGAAGAAAAGAGGAGAAAAAGATAAGAATTTCATGGAAAAATGATGAATTGTAGCGATTCTAGACCTTTCAACACTAAGTACTTTAGCCAATTCGGGATATTTTAGAGTGTTACAAAGCTTGAAAATTAGAATGGCAATCCAACATGATGAATCCTGATCTTTGGTCACTAATTTGGACATATATCCCTCAGTTTAGCTTCAATTAAGGTGATTCTAGCGGCTATGGAAAGATAAGATACATGTTTACTACTTCTACAAATTCATAAAAAATCAGTGCTGAGGTGCCCGTAATTAAGTGTCGCAGCATTACGAAAATGGCTGGTGGATGGTGTTCGTACCACAGCGGCGCTCTCTGTCACAACACCATTTTTAATGTAATTTTAAGGTATTTTTCACCCTAATTGAAGCCCAAAAGCCTAGGAACAACTCTAGAAGAAATCTTACTTGATTTATAACTCTCCCAACTTATAAATAAGAGGCAAAACAAGCATGAAAGAAGATCTAATCCATCCAAGGATTCAAGGATCAAATTTTCCAAGTTTCTTCTTCTTCTTCTTTTCTAAGTTTTCTTATGGCTCTACATCTCTAGTTTCCTTTTTGTTGGTTGGGGAAGATTGAAATCTTAAGGATCTTTTAAGCATTGTGAGATGTGGATTTGAGTTTATTATATCAATTTTAATTGAGTATGGATTATTCATCAATTCTTATTCCCATGATTGTTTCAATTGATATCTAGGGTGCACACTATTGATTTTATTGTTTCAATCTACTACTGAATAATGTTTTGAACAAATTTTTCATTATTATGATTTAAGAGGCAAATAGGATTAATAATTTTGGATTATGAATTATTAAACCTATGGTGAAAGATTGACTAAATTAAATATAGTCGACGTGTCTATGTTTGTTTAGCTCTACTAGCTTCTCTAATTCTTCATGTGGTTAATAAGTTATACTTTACTGATGTGCTAAAGAATTACTTGTTAATTAGGATTAATTAAGACGATCGTCATCAATTACTAAAATCAAGGAGAAACAAGGATAGAATCCCAATGATAGATATTCAATTAAAGATTGATTATGTTGTCAATGATCAATACAATTCATTGATGGTGGATAACAACCGAAACAAAAACTTTTATTGTTAACCACTCTCTTTTATTTTTTTTGTAATTATTCTCTTTTACTTTATTATTTTACTTTCATCATTTAATTCCCCATTATTTGATTCATAAAAGAAAATACCAGTCGCTGTGGGATCGACCCTTACTCCTACTATTACAGGTTAATTTGAGAGGTATGGTATTAAATTTAGAGTATGTAACATCCATAATTTCATTTCTTTTATTAATAAAGGTACATAAATATTTAATTAAGGATATACAAATTCTTAAGCAATTTTTAGAAATCTAAGAAAATTCAAGCCTTAGAAATTCTTCACCTTATGTGTATGCATAAAAAATGTTTCTAACATTAAGGGAATAGGTAAAGAGAGAAAACCTAATAGGAAAAATTAGAAATAACATCCTAAAGAGAGGTGAAATTCTTGGGTAAGGAAGATCAATTTTTGGAAGTAAGTAAAGGTCTTAAAATTTAAAGAATATTGGATTAGAGTAATTTTTCCTAATTCAAGAGTTAGAATTCCTAAGTATAACATATCCAGCCATACATTTGGGCTTTCACCTATGGACACTCCATATAGAGTTTTTTCACTTCACATGAGTTTAAGTAAGCCAATTGGATTGCCCAAGCAATAGATATAACATAGACTTGGACTAAGATATAGAGGTTGGACCAATAGCCCAAAAATCATGAAAGTATGGTCAAGCCCTCCATGAGAGGTAGAAATTTCAGCCAAAGCAAAGGAAATGGGCAAGAATGAGCCCAAATCCAAGAGGTAAAAAAAGGAATCATGTGATGAAATGGAATAATAATCAAGATTAGGTAACATGTCATTATGACAAAACATCTATACCCTACACTCTTAGTTTCAGCAAGCCATGTGATGATATAGTAGGTAATAATACATGGCATTAGGACAAAACATCTATATCCTACACTTATAGTTTCACCATGCCATGTGATGATATAGTAGATAAAATACATGGCATTCTGAAAAAAGATCTCTATCCTATACAAATAATTTCAGCCAAACAAGGGAGATTCAAAGGTTGAAAATTTATCACTTAGAAAGGCAAACCTATCATACTTGAGTGAGTCAAAAGAAAAAGAAAATCAATCCCTAAATCAAAGGGACTTTGCCCCTTTTCTTGAGAACGTTTTATCATAATTTTCAAATAAAAAATCCTTTTTTTGCTATGCATATCTTGACTAAGGGAGAGGTGATAAAAGGGAAACTTAAGTGCTTAATGATTATATTTTATTCACTAATCTAAAGTAAACTTGTGATTATTCTCTTGCTTTTGGTTATACTTTCCTCTGGATACTGCTTTGGTTGGTTTTATGCTTGTAGGTGAGCAAAAGAGGCCAAGAAGCAAAGGAAAACACTCATGAGAAGTGCCATATGGACTTGGAACATACTTAGGAGGAAGCAAGGAGGCAACCCTAAACAAATTGGCAAGAAAAGAGACTTGCATCCCCTAACAGGGCTAGGCCGTGCTTGGTGCACATGAAGCACAGCCAGGCCGTGCTTTGTGCAAGAAGTAGAGATTTTCTTAGATTTCCAACTCGAAGCACGGCCAAGCCGTGTCAGGAAGCACGATTGTGCTTCGTGTCCATACACACGTGTTTTTTACGGTTTTCAGCAGCTAAGATGTTATATATATATAGGGGAAATGCAGGGAGAGACGTCCACACTTATTCAGACTTACTTTTACTCAGTTTTAGGCTTAGGAAAAACCATTATATTAGGTTTAGATTAGGATTAGTGTTTACTTTCATAGTTTTAGGTTAGATTTGAGATTGATTCAGCATTGTATTTCATCTTTACATTCTACAAATCAGGTTTCATCTTTCTACTTTAGTTCTCTACTTTTACTCATTCTCTTGAATTGTATTGAACTTGAATGATTTACTTAAGGAATATGATTTTGGTTTATGTTACTATGATGTGTGAGTAGACAGTGATCTAGGGTTTTGGTAAACCCACTTATGGTATGATTATACTACATTGTTAAGTTGAATGTTGGAACCCTAATTGTGATTGCTTCTAAATTAATTACAATTAACTATTATGTGCATGAATAAGAGTTTGTAGAATTCTTGATCACCAATCTATCACGTCTCAGGTATTTAATTGATGAACTGAAAGGTGAAAGTTAAAATCGGAACCTAATAGTTAATTAGGGATATCTTAATCACGAAAATAGTTTTAGGTTCTTTAGGAATGAATCAATTAGTGGGCAAGAGAAAACCGACTAATTGTATTCCATGGTTGGCATAGAACTTAATAGACCTAGGTCGAACTAAGAACCATGAAAGTAGGCAATTAGATTAACTTAGGTACAATTAGTAATGCTTGAAAGAGGTTGCTAGTTAATTAAGGCTAAATCATCCCCAATTACCTAGATAATTACAATTAGAGGTACATGTTGAATGTTCAATATCATAAGTGTGGTGAACCCTAACCCTAAGCTTTTATTAATTGTATTACTTATTTGTTTAATTCTAACAAACTCTTATCGCATTACATTGATTTAGATAGCATACTTTGTAAAGTCTAGTAATTGACCATTGTTCTCTGTGAGATACGACTCGTACTCGTGGGAGTAGCTACAGCTACGCCATGTGCTTGCGATTATTTATACAACACACAACAAGTTTTTTGCGCAATTACTGGGGAACAATAGTCAATATCAGATACTTTGCGAAATAGCTAGACTATATCCTTTTCCTTTTTCTTTTTTTTGCATATTTTATCTTGCTGATTTTTGTCTCTTTTCTTCTTTTGTAGGTGTGCAGCTATTTTATATGAAGAGGTCATGAACTCTTTGTTGACTTTGATCTAGAAATTGAATGCACACTACGAAGGAAAAGAAGAAGACAATAGCAAGATCCCGTTACACCTACTATGGCAGAAAGAGATAATAGATCTCTTAAAGATTTCACCGCCCTAGATACATATGGCCTAAACACAAGCATTATCAGACCAGTTGTTGAGGCCAATAACTTTAAGCTAAAACCTTCTCTTCTACAGATGGTTTAGCAGAATCAATTTGGAGGGTCACCTACTGAAGACCCCAATCTCCATATTTCAGTCTTTCTGGAGTACTATGACACCTTGAAGCTGAATGGAGTATCTTCTGATGCCATCAGATTGAGATTGCTCCCTTTCTATCTGCTGGATGTAACACCTGATTTTTGTTTTAGCGCAAGAGACCAAAATTATATGTAAACTAGGCAACATATATATATATATATATACATACATTCATGAGTCATACACATCAGAGTTTAGCAACTTATATATATATACAACCATATGTAACCCGAGGTACTGAGCATACATTCCAAAAGGCAGAGTACCGTGGGGTTACATCAAAACAATGGGTTAGCCCATTTACATAACCAGAGTTAGCTATACATAATAAGTTATCCTATGGCCCAGCCTTGGCCGTCAACCCTAGGGTACTACTGGTGAAGGAGGTGGACCAGGAGCAGGGACCTCTATCATATTAATCACCATCAGGTTCACCACAATCGTGAATTGTCCCAAGTAAGGGACATCGATAGTCTACAGCTCCAAGAGCAGTGTCAGCACAACAAATGCCATATCTACTGATCTGAACAAAGCATTAAAACATAACGAGATATGAAATCCCAGCAAGATCAACATCCTAAACATATAAGTATAGGAAAACTCACATGCTATGTCCAACTAGATAAGCTATAGAAAATATTTTCTCTTTTTATGCAATAAAGATACAATAAAATACATGCTAGCCTTTTATAGGTTATGCATCAATATCATGGATGCTAACAAAATATGTATTTGTAAATTACCTGTGCCGTTGTCCATGGTCTATACCACACTCAGTGGCTCATCGTCACTCTCAATGGCTCATAGGCTGATAATCTCACTCTATTGCAATCCTCAATGTGGCGTGAGCCTTACCCCTCCAGCTACTCACCCACCCTTTGAGAACCATTGGTCGGAGGGTCCTTCCTGTATTAACCACTCTAGGCTATAGGGCATCCCCTATCCCAGTACCATATCCAAGCCACGACCCTTCAGTCACCTTACCTCGTAAGGTGCCACACTCTCGGGTCAACTTAATGGGTAAGGGTCATCTTGGACTTGTCAGTCTCCTCAATACAGCAAGGGAGACACCTGTTTCTAGGCCACCTTACTTCAAAGAGGATCATTCTGACTTATCAGTCACCTCAATATAGCAAGGGAGACACCTGTTTTCAGGCCACCTTGCTTCAAAGAGGGTCCTCTTGACATAGCTTAAGTCTTTTATGTCTCTCCAGCCACTTAGCATAACAAGAGTGTGCGCATTAATAGATATTCAGCACATAACCCAACTCATTCTCAAACATGCTACAACAACTCATCATGGATGAATAGGCATGTATTAATAACCTTTCATAATATGCATACACTAATAACTCACTTGCATACAAACAAGTAGTTTACAAATATAGCATTCATGCATCATTTCTCATGCTTTACACACATGATTTATCAATCATTCATGATGAAATAATTATGGCACATGCAAGTTGTAACATCCCGTAATTTTTAAATATTTTTCTTAGAAATTCTTTGCCTTACATATATGCATAGAAATGTTCTAATATTAATGGAATAGGTAAAGAAAGAAAACCTAAGAGGAAATATTAGAAATAAACATGCTAAAGAAAGGTGAAATTCTTAGGTAAGGAAAGATACATTTTTATGAAGTAAGTAAAGGTCTTAAAATTTCAAGAAGATCGGATTAGGGTAATTTTTCTTAATTTAAGAGCAAAAGTTACTAAGTTTAGTATCTCCACCTGTAATTGGGCTTTAACCTATGGACACTTCATATAGAGTTTTTCTACTTCACATGAATTTTTAGCAAGCCAATAAGATAGCCCAAGGATGAAATAAAACATACACTTGGACTAGGATATAGAAATTGGACCGGTAGCCCAAAAATCATGAAAATGTGACCAAGCCCATTATGAAAGGTAGAATTTTAACCAAAGTAAAGAAAATGGGCAAGAATGAGCCAAACCCAAGAGGAAAAATAAAATAAAAATAAAATTAAAGTGATGAAATAATGGTGTAATCAAGATTAGGTGACATGGCATTAAGACAAAAATTTAGCAAGTGGTGTGATTCTACATTCATCATTTTGGAAAGTGGCATAATAATACAAGGCTTTAGGACAAAAACATCTATATCCTACCCTCATAATTTTAGCAAGTGGTATGATAAGACATAGCATTCGGACAAAACATCTCTATCCCACATAAATAATTTCAACCAAATAATGGAGATTGAAGGGCTAGAAATTTGCCACTTAAAAAGGCAACCTATCATAATTGTTTAAGACAAAAGAAAAAGTAAATGAATCCCTAAATTAAAGGGACCTTGTCCCTTATCTTAAGAACATATCATCATAATTTTCAAAATCCAAATATCCTTTTCCTATGCATATCTTGACTAAGGAAGAGGAAGACAAGAACATAAGTTGTTTGTTTTCCAAAAATTCAACAAAGTGTATCCTAATTGTGATAAGGTAGACCCATGATCATGAAAGGTGAATTATTTGGTGGTCTATATAATAAAACCCACCCTTACAACATTATAATTTCTTCCAAGTGAGGGAGAGGAAAAATAGAAGCAAGGTAGAGTGAGGAAAGGAGAGGAAGAAAGGAAGAAAGAGGAAGGAGAAGTCTAGAAGACTAAGTGCTCCAAGTAAGTTTAACAATATTTCTTTTTGAAGAAAACTTTTGAAACTTATAATATTTATATGAGATTTTGATCTTAGAACTTTGATGATTGGTCATGGATGTTGCTATATCATGTTACATATTGATCTTGCATGTGATGTATGTTTGAATACTTAGGTTGGTGTAGATAGTTCTGCATGGGTATGACTATGGTTGGAAGAATTTTAAGGAATAAAAATAAATGGTTAACATAAGAATTAAAGATATGTGTGTCACAGATTTTTATCCACTAGAAGCATTCAATTTGGAGTCCATATGAGGAATATATGAGCCGATTAGTAGTCAAAGGTCATAAAATGGTTCATCAGGGAAGAATATGTTAGGATAGCTTCTGTGTTTTAATTTCTGCGAATTATCTGTAGGGAATTAAAATAAATGGTTAACATAAGAATTAAAGATATATATGTCACGGATTTGTAGCCACTAGAATCATTCAATTTGGAGTCTATATAAGGTAGATATGTCCCGATTAGTAGTCAAAGGTCAGAAAATGGTTCATCAGGAAAGAATATGTTAGGCCAGCTTCTATATTTTAATTTCTGGGAATTATTTGTATGGAATTAAAATAAATGGTTAACATAAGAATTATAGCTATGTGTGTCATGGATTTTAAGACACTGGAATCATTCAATTTGGAGTCCATATGAGGAATATATGAGCCGATTAGTAGTCAAAGGTCAGAAAATGGTTCATCAGGGAAGAATATGTTAGGACAGCTTCTATATTTTAATTTCTGGAAATTATTTGTATAGAATTAAAATAAATGGTTAACATAAGAATTATAGCTATGTGTGTCATGGATTTTAAGCCACTAGAATCATTTAATTAGGAGTCCATATGAGGAAGATATGAGCTGATTAGTAGTCAAAGGTCAGAAAATGGTTCATCAGGGAAGATTATGTTAGGACAGCTTCTGTATTTTAATTTCTGGGAATTATCTATATGGACTTAAAATAAATGGCTAACATAAGAATTATAGATAGGTGTGTCGTGGATTTTAAGCCACTTGAATCATTCAATTAAGAGTCCATATGAGGAAGATATGAGCTGATTAGTAGTCAAAGGTCAGAAAAATGGTTCATCAGGGAAGATTATGTTAGGACAGCTTCTGTATTTTAATTTCTGGGAATTTTCTGTATGGACTTAAAATAAATGGTTAACATAAGAATTATAGATATGTGTGTAATGGATTTTTAGCCACTGGAATCATTCAATTTGGAGTCCATATGAGGAAGATATGAGCTTATTAGTAGTCAAAGGTCAGAAAATGGTTCATCAGGGAAGAGTTTGTTAGGACAGTTTCTGTATTTTAATTTCTTGGAATTATCTGTGTGGTATTAAAATAAATGGTTAACATAAGAATTATAGATATGTGTGTCACGGATTTTTAGCCACTGAAATCACTCAAGTTGGAGTCCATATGAGGTAGATATGGGCCAATTAGTAGGTAGAGGTCAGAACCTATCCGAGAAGAAATAACCTATACATTTAGGGAGTAATATCACCTTGATTTCTTAATATTTCGCTACATTGTTCAACATAATAGTTTTAGATAATTGTTTTATCTTGAAATTAACACCAAGATCACCTACAACAGAGTTAAATTGAGGGAGTTATACTCTGATTAGTAAGAGAAGGTTAGATAGGATGAAAACCTGCATCAAGAAAATAAAGAAATAAAATTAGTATTTAAAAAAGAAGATGAATCTTAATAAATGACTAGTATAGCCATAGACATAGCCATTGTATGAACTTCTTACCATCTTAAGTGTGAAATTTTGACATGGAAATATTTTATAAAGTGATATTTGAAATGGTTATGTTCATGGCATGATTACCAATGATTTTTGGTAATAATTATATTTTGATGAACAAACTTGTTATTGAAAGCATATTTTTAGCTATCATTGTGAAAAGAAAAGAAATGAGCACAGTCACATGGCAATCCGTGTGGTGCACCAATAGGGGACGCCTTACCAACGGTAATGAGAAAAGAAAGAGAAAGTGGGCCATGTCGGACGGAGCGAGAAAAGCCCGTACCGGAGAGTAGAGGATACTCACCCTGGCTGGGGTAGCTTGAAATGAGAATAAGTTGATGGCCATCATATGATATTTTGAAAATAGTTAATCCTGTCATACATATCATTACAATTCTTATGTGCATAGATATAATGCATTCATGTGACCGAAGATATTTTCTGTAGTTTATACAGCTTAACATGATGTGATGAGCTATATTCATGATGATTTATTGTTGAACTTACTGGGATTTAATTCTCACTATATTTCCATATCATGTTCAGAAAATTATTTATGCAGCTTTTGTTTCTAAGGCTCTGACTTTTAGTGCACATTGGATCGAGTTACTTTATGTTGGGCAGATTTCAGAATCAAATAAGATGTTTGTGGTCTAGTTGGCTCAGATCCCGGTGAAGGTGCAACCACTCGCACCTGTATCTTTGGAATTGGTCAACCAAAATAAACAAGATGTAAATATCTATGTGTTTGATATGTTGTACGTATGTTTTGATTAATGACATGTATGTGAACTCAATATTGTATAATAATAAAGGAAAAAAAAAGAGGTTGTTACACAAGTGTAACATTCATGCATCATAAAACCTTCACTAACATCCTAAAAATGTTGGTAATTAAATAGGATTCAGAGAGGAAACAAAAAACAAAGAAAAATAGCAACACAGATGCCTTCTTATGCGAAGTTTCTAATGGAAATTCTCTTAAAAAGGAGGAAAATTAAAGAGCATGATGTTATGACATTAACAGAGGAATCAAGTGCATTGATTCAAAATAAGCTGCCACAAAAGGTTAAGGATCTTGGAACCTTCTCAATTCCTTGCTCTATAGGAGACATGAAGATTGACAGTACATTATGTGATCTTGGAGCAAGTGTAAGCTGTAACAACTCTATTTTTTTACATATATACATATATATAATTTTTTTTAAAGTCGCATAAATTCATTGCCTTTATTTAACTCATAATAACATTTAATTAATTTAAACAAGCATAATTAAGGTTTACACATCATTAATTAACAACATCTGTATGCAAATCAAACACATATATGTTTACATCTTATTCATCCCTATTGACCAATTTTGGGGATATGGGTGCGGTTGGTTGCACCGTCACCTGGATCTTAGCCAACTCCACCATAAACACTTTATTAATTTCTAGGATCTGCTCAACATAGAGTAACTCAATCCAACGTACACTAAGAGCCAAAGTCAGAGCCAAAGAAAAATCTACAAAACTAGTTTTCTAAACATAATATGGAAATATAGTGAGAATTAAATCCCAGTAGGTTCAACAATAAATCACAATTATAATCAATATAACTCATCATGTCATGTTCATTTGTATAAGGTACAGCAATTACCTTAGGTCACATGAATGCACTTTATCTATGCACATGAAAATAGTATAGTAATGACATGGATGGCATGAATAATTATTTTTAAAATATCATATGATGGCTATCATCTAATTTTCATGTCAAGCTACCCTGGTCAGGGTGAGTACTTTCTACTCTCTGGTACGAGCTTTTCTCGCTCCGTCCGACATGGCACAATTTCTTTTCTCATTCAAATAATCATAGTCATTGGTAGGGCGTCTCCTACTGGTTCACCACACGGACCTCCATGTGACCATCCTCGTCTCTTTTCTTTTCTTTTATTTTTACATTAATAGCCAAAAATATGATTTCAATAACACGTATGTTCATTATGCTTATATGCCATAATTTAACATCAAAGCATAATCATTATCAAAAAATTATTGGAAAAATGTAATCATGCCATGAATATAATCATTTTCAAATATCACTTTAAAATATTTACATGTCAAAATTACACACTTAAGATGGTAAGGAGTTCATGCAAATGGCAATGTCTATGGCATACACTAGTCATTTATTATTTTTATTTATAAGATTCTTCTTCTTTTTTAAATATTACTTTTATCTTTTCATTTTCTTTATGCTTGGCCTCTAGTCACTTTCCTTATATCATTTTCATCACATGTTCTCACAAATTTAATACGTCATTCTTCTTCAATTTGATTTCTATTATTATCCTGTAGTTAATGAGGTTCATTTATGGTAGAAAAATGTTGAAAATAAGCTTTACCAGCTTCCAACACGGCCTAAATGTATCCTGTAGCACAACTTAACCATTTCCTATAAAACAACCATGCTTTAGGCTTCAAGATGCTATTTTCAACATTGAACATGGCCTGGCCGTGCCTTGGAACACGGCCATGCTATATGTTGTGTTATTCCCTGATGTAGGTTTTTGTCCTGCCTAACCTTCTATAACTAATAAGAGCACAACTCCCTTATTTTACCTCATAATTAGTTGATCTTGGTGTCCATTTAAAGATAAAACAATTATATAAAACTATTATGTTGAACATTTTAGCGAAATCTTAAAGAATCCTGGTGATATTACTCCATCGAGTTAAACGTTATTTCTTCTCAGGTAGGTTCTGCCCTCTACTTAGTAATATCACCATATCTCCCTCATATGAACTCCAAATTGAGTGATTCCAGTGCTAAATTTTTGTGAGACATATATCTATATTTTTTTATGTTAACTAGTTATTTTAATTCCCTACATAATTTTCCTAGAAATTCAAACACATAAACTTTCCTAACAGATTCTTCCCTAGTTAACCATTTTCTGACCACTACTTATTAATATGACCATATCTACCTCATATGGACTCCAAATTGAGTGATTCTAGTGGATAAAACTCTGTTAAATATATATCTATATTTTTCATGTTAATCATTTCTTTTAATTCCAAACAAATTCTTCCTAAAATTTAAAAAACCAAAGCTATCCTGGTTAATCCAAAATCTAGTTTCCTAACCAGACCTTTCCTAAGGTTTTAGTTCATCATTATATTACATCCTCTTCCATTTTCTTTACATATAATAATATTCCATCAAATTTTCACCGCATTCAAATATACAAAATAGTTGCATAAAAATTCTAAAATTTTACCACCCATAGCCATACCTATGTAGAACTTTCCACACCAACTAAAATGTTCAAAACATTCATCATATGCAAAATAACATGTAACATGATATAGCAACATCCATGACCAATCATCAAAGTAGCAAATATTATACATTTCATCAAAGTTCTAAGATGAAAATCCCATATAAATATTACAAATTTCAAAGTTTTTCTTCAAAAAGAGATATTGTTAAACCTACCTAAAGATCTCCCTAGCTCACTTAGTGAATTCTTTTCCTTGTTTCCTCTTGAAGGAAGTAGCAAGATTCCTCCCTTCCCTTAACTTTTCTAGCAGCTTAAATAAGAGAAGGAAATAGTTAGACTACATGAAATTCCCTTAAATATTGTTTCTGATAGAGATCCAAGGTTCACGTTGAGGTTTTGGAAGGCGTAGAAGGAATCTTTTTGAACCCAATTGCGGTTTAAATTGCCTACCATCCTTAGACAGACGGGTAAACAGAACAGACCATTCAAACCCTAGAAGATATATTGAGGGCCTGTGTGATAGAGTAAGGTAAAGGATGGGATAAGTACCTACCTTTAGTGGAGTTTACTTATAATAATAACTATCACTCTAGTATTAAAATGCCCCCTACGAAGCTTTATACGGTAGAAAGTGCTGATCTCTACTCTGTTGGTTTGAGGTAGCAGAAAAGAATTTGCTAGGTCCTAATCTAGTTCAACAAACTACTAAGCAAATCAAGATGATACGAGACAAAATACTTAAGCACAAAGTCAGCAAAAGAGTTACTATGATAGGAGACAGAGACCTCTGGAGTTTGAGGAAAGAGACCATGTATTTTTGAAGATTTCCCCGACTACTAGAGTTGGTAGCTCTCTTAAAATCAGAAAGCTAAGTTTGACATTTTTGGGACCCTACCAAATTCTGAAGAAAGTAGAGATGTCAGCATATCAAGTTGCCCTACCACCTAGTTTGTCTAACTTGTATGATGTTTTCCATATATCACAGCTTCGAATGTATCTTCTAGATTCCACATATGTAATATAGGATGAACCAATCCAAATAAACAGAACATGACATACCAGCTAGTACCAGCATCCATATTGGACACTGATGTGAAGCAATTGAGAAATAAAATCATTCCCCTGGTTAAGGTGTTATGTGAAGGTTTGACTCTAGAAGAATCAACTTAGGAGCTTGAATAAGTCATAAGGAAGAAATATCTGCAATTGTTCTTATTAGGTAATTTATAAAATTTTGAGGACAAAATTTCTTTTAGGGGGAGAGAAATGTAACATCCCTAATTTCTTTTCTTTTACTAATAAAGGTACATAAATATTTAATGTATCATCCCTAATTTCGTCAATAAAGGTACATAAATATTTAATTAAGGAAATAAAATTTATTAGATAATTTTTAGATATCTAAGGAAATATGATCCTTAGAAATTCCTCACCTTATGTATATGCAAAGAAAATGTTTCTAACATTAAGGGAATAAGTAAAGAAAGAAAAATAAGTAGGAAAAATTAGAAAAAATATATTAAAGAGACGCAAAATTCTTGGGTAAAGAAGATAAATTTTTGGGAAGTAAGTAAAGGTCTTAAAATTTCAAGAAGATTGGATTAGGGTAATTTTTCCTAATTCAAGCACTAGAGTTCCTAAGTTTAACATTTCCACCCATACATTGGGCTTTCACCTATGGACACTTCATATAGAGTTTTTCCACTTCAAATGAGTTTCTAGCAAGCCAATAGGATAGCCTAAGCAAGAAATAAAACATAGACATGGACTAGAATATAGAAGTTGGACCAATAGCCCACAAACCATGAAAATGTGACCGAACCCTCCATGAAAGGTAGAATTTCAGCCAAAGCAAAGGAAATGGGTAAGAATGAACCCAAATCCAAGAGAGAAAAATAAGAATCTCGAGAGAAAATAGTAGTGTAATAATACTCAAGATTAGTTCACATAACATTAAGACAAAACATCGATATCCTACATTCATAATTTCAGCAAATTGGTAATAATACAAGGCGTGAGGACAAAATATCTATATCCTACATTTATAATTTGAACAAGTAGGTAATAATACATGGCATTATGACAAAACATCCTTATCCTACACAAATAATTTCAACCAAGCAAGGTAGACTCGAGGGCTAGAAATTTGCCACCAAAAAACAACTACTTTCTCATGATTTTTATCATGATTTTCAAAATACAAATCTCCTTTTACTATTCATATCTTGACTAAGGGAAAGGAAGACAATAATATGAGTTGTCTTTCCCCAAAAAACAACCAAGTGCATCCTAATTGTGATAAGGTAGACCTATGATTATGAGAGGTGAATAAATTGATAGTTTATTTAAGCAAAACCCACCCTTATAACATTATAATTTCATCCAAGTAAGGGAAAGGAAAAATAAAAGCAAGACAGAGTCAGGAAAGGAGAGAAAGAGAGGAAGAAAGAAGAAGGAGAAGTCTAGAGGACTAAGTACTCAAGGTTAAGTTAGCTTAATCTCCACTTGAATCCATCTTTTCTCTTCATCCCTTAGGTTCAAAACTCACCGTCCTTCTCTTATTTAAGCTGCTACAAAAGCTAAGGGAAGGGAGGAATCTTGCTACTTCCTTCAAGAGGAAACAAGAAAAAAAATTCATTAAGTGAGCTAGGGAGATTTTTAGGTAGGATTAACAATATCTTTTTTTGAACAAAAACTTTGAAATTTGTAATATTTATATAGGATTTTGCTCTTAGAAATTTGATGAAATTTACAATATTTGCTAATTTGATGATTGGCCATGGATTTTTTTATATCATGTTACATGTTGATGTTGCATGTGATCGATGTTTTGAATACTTTGGTTGGTATGGAAAGTTCTGCATAGGTATGGTCATGGGTGGCAAAAATTTTGGGCTTTAATATTGCTATTATGTATATTTGAAGATGGTAAAAATGGATGAAAGATGGTTCAATTGATAAATTAAGTGTGGCTTTAAACACCTAGGGGAAAAACCAGGAGGAACTTTTGTTAAGAAACACCCTTAGTGACACATGATTTGATTCTATTTTTCTTTTGAAGTGGATGATGGGATATGTTAAATTAAGAAATATAGTTACATTTTGAGATGAATAATTCTATGGTTAGGTGGAATTTGGAAGAAAACTAGAAGATAAATTAATAAAAGGATGAAATAGAACTTTAGGAAAGGCTTGGCTAAGAAAACTGGATTTTGGAGTAACTAGGGAAGCTTCTATTTTTGAAATTCTGGGAAGATTAAGTTAGAAATTAAAAGAAATGGTTAACATGAAAATGTAGATTTATGTCTCACAGATTTTTACCCACTAGAATCATCCAATTTGAAGTTCAAATGAGGGAGATATGGTTCCATTAGTAAGCAAAGGTCAGAAAATGGTTAACCAAGAAAGAATCTATTAGGTAAGTTTCTGTGTTTGCATTTTTGGGAAATAGTTAATGTGAAATATATATATATTTCTCAAGAATTTTTATCTACTGGAATCATTAGATTTGGAATCCATATTAGGAAGATATGGTCAGATTAGTAAGCAGTGGTCAGAAACTAGCTAACCAAGGAAGAATCTGTTAAGTATGCTTCTATGTTTGAATTTTATGGCAAAATATGTAGGGAATTAAAGGAAATTGTTAACATATTATATATATATATATATATATATATATATATATATATATATATATATATATATATATATATATATATATATATATCTCATGGATTTATAGGCTTTGAAATCACTTAATGTGGAGTCCATATGAGGGAGTTATGGCTTCTTAATGAGTGGAGGTCAGAATCAGTCTAGAATCCAAGGTGGTAAATGTAAGCGTTTTTGTTTTTTTTTTTCTGGGAATAATTCGTAAGGAATATGAAGAAATGATAAGCGTGAAAGTTGTAGATAAGTATCTTAAATTTTTATATACTTTGGAATCATCTTAATTGTACTTCATATGAGGGAGATATTGTTGAATAATAAGGAAAGGTCATAGAACACAACCAGACCATGTTCTGGGTTGCTTCAGCACCGGTAGGACGTGTTTAGGGCTATTTTTGAGTATGTTTAAAGTATTTTTCAAGCATTTCCGTGTCCTAGAACATGACCAAACCGTGTTGGGAGTTGATAAAGCTTATTTTTAATATTTTTCTACCCTAAATAAACCTCATTAACTATAGGGTAATAATATAAACCAAATTTGAGAAGAATGCCCTATAAAATTTGTGAGAACATTTGTTGGAAATGATATTAGTAAGAGGAATGTAATTAGAGGCCAGGCATAACGAAAATGAAAAGTTGAAAATAATAATTAAAAAAGAAGAAGGGTCTTATAAATGGAAATAATAAATATTAGTGTATGCCCTAGCCATTGCCATTGCATGAACTCCTTACCATCTTAAGTCTGTAATTTTGACATAGAAATATTTTACAAAGTGATATTTGTAACGACCGGGTTTTATATATATATATATATATAGCGACTAATAACGGATTCCAAGAAATGAACCATACACATTTATATAAACCGCTAATATTTCATTATCATAATATTTGAACTACATCAGAGATTATTATTTATACACCAGTGACACTGAGTCACATAACTACATCAACTAAACAATGAACCTTATACCGCACATCTCCCCTGGGTGTAAAGGGTGAAGGAGGTAGTGCTAGCATCAGGATCTGTACAAAGCATCGCCATCCACCGGATCTTCCATGATTAAGTGCACGAAAGCAGCTAGCGTATCGTTTGCTCTTATCTGAACATAACACCAACAATAATGAGTACGAAGGTTTCCAATAGGTTTAACATTAAAAGCATTATACGGTACATAAGGCAAACATGGTGTTATGTCCAACTGTATAAACTACAGAAAACATTTTCTCTTTGTATATGATAAAATAACAAGAATGTACAACATGCTTTCATATTCAACAGACAAGTTATGCATCAATATCAAGCATGAATAATAACCAGGTTATACTTCAATAATATGCTTATGTATTTATCTTTATAGTACTTTCATCGAGGGTGATTGATCGTCTGCAGCCACATCACAACACTCGGTGACTAATCGTCTGTAGCCATATCTCCACACTTAGTGACTAATCGTCTATAGCCACATCTCAACCATGTACATCAACATGATATGACCATGTATACATCAACAACTCACCTTTAACATTATGCTTTCCATCCACAATCAACTTCGTCTCTTCATACAATCACTATGTAATAACCCCTTTATCGTCATATAATAATGTATATGTCATACTCTTTAATCATCATGACCATCATCACAATAGGATTATGTATTAACTAACACATCACTAATATTATGAATAATATCATCACCACATCATTTAACAAATATGTATTAATACACTTACCAACAATGCATACCTTATATCATGTAATCCTCATGCATTGATATACTAGCATAGGCATTCAATCAACATGCATTCCATCCATACATTGTACATCTAGCTCATATGCAATATGTGACTTAATTCCTCATAATAAAAAGGATAGAATTCACACTAGAATGCATCATTAAAAAGTATTTATTTGTACTTTAGTTCCCTTTAACATCATCCATTCATTGGAGTTCATTTAGAGCCTTCAAAATGCAAAACAGAGCAAAAATAGCCTCAAGCACGGCCCAGCCATGTCACCAAGCATGGCCATGCTTCAAGCTGTACAAAACATGCTGAAAACCCACAAAACAGCCCGAAGCATGGCCTTGTCGTGTCACCAAGCACGGCCGTGCTTTGGGTTTCCCTGCAATCCAGATTTTCGTCCAACCACACCTTCCTCCACTAAAAAGACCATAACTCTCTCAATTTAACTCAGATTAAGGCAATTCTAGTTTCTATAGAAATATAAGACAATTATCTACAACTTTTATGTTTACTACTTTAATAGATTAGAAATATAAACAGGTCAAAAATGTGTCCAAAAATAGCGTCGCGATTCTGTGCGTTAAATTTGACCTTTCTTCACTCATCAGGGGATATCTCTCTCATTTCAAAACCGATCAAGGTGATTCCAGAGGCATTACAAAGCTAAGAAGCAGGGCTACAACTCATATGTTATATTTATTTCTAAATTCGACCTAAAACATAACATCCAGAACCAACCATTCAGAGCATCGATTTTCACTCATTTCAAGCCCAAAATCAGTAAACACATGTATGATATATGCATCCAACTCTCACCTTTCATGACCAACCATAAATATACATCATGAATCATCAAAAGAGGATATATGAAACACTTATAAATCATTCAAAGTGCATGAAATTCCATAAAAACATGAATAATGTTAAACCTACCAAACCAGAGATTCTTTCTCTTCTCAAGCTTTCCTCCTCTTGATCACTCCTCCTTCTTTCTTTCTCTTGGATTTCACATTTTGCCTTTCTCTCTCCTCTCTCTCTCTCTCTCTCTTCTTTTCCTTCCTCTCCTTCTCTCAGTTTCTCTCCCTTCTCCCCTTTTTTCCCTGGCGCCACCTCTTTCTTCCCCTTGCTCTTTTTGGCCAACTTCTCCTCCAAGCCACTTGGTCAAGTCAACTTCTTGTTCTCCAAGCCAAGGAGGAGATATTTTAAACCAAGCTTACCCAATAATCCAAGCCTCTCCCCTTCTCTTCCTCGGGTTAGTCGACTCACCCTTGAGTCAAGCAAGACAAGATATTTTAATCCAAGCTTCTAGAAGGTTGCCTCCCTTAACACATATCCTTTCTTTCTTTAAGAATTACACTTTTTCCATTTTATCATTTTTCCAAGGTCTCATCAATGTTCCATTCAATTCTCTTCCATTCCCTTCACCATGAGAATTAATTTCCAATTATTAAAATTTGGGATGTTACAATATTTAAAAATGGTTATGATCATGACATACTTTCATTTTACCAATGATTTTTGGTAGTGATTATGCTTTGATGATAAATTATGGCATGTGAATATAATGAACATATTTGTTATTAAAATCATATTTTTGGCTATTAACGTGAAAAGAAAAGAAGAAAAAAGAGAGACAAGAACGGTCACATGGTGGTTCATGTGGTGCACCAGTAGGAGATGCCCTACTAACGACTATGATTATGTTAATGAGAAAAGGAAGAGAAAGTGTGCCATGTCAGACGGAGCAAGAAAAGCCTATACCAGAGAGTAAAAAGTACTTACCTTGACCGGGGTAGTTTGATATAAAAATAAGTTGATAGCCATCATATAAAATTCTGAAAATAGTTATTCATGCTATACATGTCGTTACTGTACGATTTTCATGTGCATTGATAAAGTGCATTCATGTGACCTTAGATATTTGTTGTTGCTTATACAGATGAACATGACATAATGAGCTATATTGATGATAATTATTATTTATTGTTGAACCTACTGGGATTTAATTCTCACTATATTTCCATATCATTTTCAGAAGACTTAATATGCAGATATTCTCTATGACCAGCTTTTAGTGTACGTTAGGTCGAGTTGGCTAAGATCTTGATGAATATGGAACCACCCGCACCCGTATCCCAGAACTGGTCAATATGGATGAATTAGATGTAGACATATATGTGTTTGATTTTTGTATGGATGTTTTTAATTAATGATGTTTATGTGAACCCATAATTGTATCAGTATTAATGGTATACCATAAACCTTAATTATGCTTGATTAATTTAATTGAATGTTTTTATGAGTTAGTTAGAAGTAAAGAGGTAATTACTTTGTGGAATTTTAAAAATAGATATATGTATGTATGTAAAAAATATGGAGTTGTTACATTGCTAGCCTCGTTTGGCAGCTAACACACATGGATTGGATTATATGAAGAGTAAAGACAAGTTATCCTCTTAATAATGTGATATGATATGTAAGTAGTCAAGCGATGGCTCTTTTTTGTAACCAGTGGTGATTTACCCATCCCTTGCTGTGTGCTTGGGAAAAGATAAGTAATGATTTGCCTATCCCTTGTTGTGTGCTTGGGAGAAGATTAGTAGTGATTTACCCATCCCTTGCTATGTTCTTGGAACAGCTTATTTCAGAGCCACTCTGTGTGTCCTCTTGAACAATGGTAGGGCAAACCTCAATGAATGTGCTGAGTCCTTTAAAGGGGGTGTATATGATACCTTAGCAAAATCCCACAATAGCAAAGCATATAAGGATCCTTACTTTAATGTCGAAAAGGCTTCTATGGTTTTGATACGGAATCCACTTAATTAAAATAATTTAAATTACTATACAAATTAAGATAAAATGGGTTAAGCTAAGTTAAACAAAACAAAAGAAGGTAAGATAAGTTAAAAATAATAAAATAAAATAAAAACACTAAAATTTAATAAAAGGTGAATATATATATATACCTATGAGGACAAATAAAGAATATGAGTTAGCTAAGACTATTTCCATATTAAATTAAGACAAGAAAAAAAGAAAGTGAATATGGTCAATCTTAATCTGGTCTAGATGTAGTACTACCTTCAGAGTTTATGTTAAGAAAAGTTTGAAGTATTTACACTTAACAAAAAAATGAGAAAGTAGATGCTTGAGGAAGTATATCAAAAGACGGTCCTTGGGAGACCAAATATGAGTTTGATTGGTTTATGGAACTCCTAATTAAAAGCAAGTGTTTGGATCAAGTCAAAAAAGCAGATATACGAAAGATCATCCCTAAAAGATTTTAATGGACTAAAACTTGCTAAAATGTAGAAAACAAATACAAATTTATTTCCTAAGCACAAAAAACTTACCACTACTACATTAGTAAAAAAGAATATGGATGTAATATTTTTTCATGATGTAGAGCATATCTAATAAGCTATTGATAAATAAGTAAAGATTTATAATTTACATGTTATAGTTGCATTATTTACTTGCTAAGTCACAAGACTCATTCCTTTGCTTTTATATTTTATAGTCAATAGCTAGATGAAATAAAGGAAGCATTTAAGGGAATAGATTGTTCCTAGTGAGCTCAAACTATCCTTAGACCTTATTTTATTTGCTTCTTTGTATGTTGTTTAAAATCTAGAGTTGCTCCAGTACCCCGAGTAGTGTAATATCCTCAAATTTTATTCATCATAAATAAACACAAAAATATTTCTAGAAAAATATGAAGAGAAGTAAAGGGTATAAAGAGAAGATTGAAAAAGAATTGGATCAAATTGATGACGAGTACGTAGGTAGTGTTTTCATGCCAAACTTACTGGAAAAGAATAAATTGAATAAAAATTTTATTTTTAGAAATTAGGATAAGATACATCAAACCTTATTTGTTTAAGAAAAATAATTCCTATTAGGTATTATGTGAGTTTGTATTTTTAAGAACAAAATAAAACTAACTAAAATTTCGACATCATGAAATACTAAGAAAATTAAATATAGAATGGTAGACAAGAAATTAAGTCATAAAAATCATCTTAACTTTGGATGTAAGTCTCATTAACTATGATTAAAAGTGAATTAAAGAGAAATCAAAGGAAGGAATATCCAAATAAGGACTTAAGTATATGCTTAGGGACACCTCATTGTTTTTAATCATTAACAATTAGTAAATATCTATCTAATCTTTATGGGAGGTAGTGGAATGGCTGGATGAGGAAGCTTTCATTTAATGAAGGGAAACTAGAGGAAATAGAAGTAAACCCAGTACAAAAACATAGGGAAAGAAGAGAAGAAGAAGAAGAAGAAGAGATGAAAGATAAAGTGGTGATCCACGGTGAGTATCACTCATGTATGGCTACCCTAGCTTCCTTCCTCCTTCTTTTTCTTGTTGGTGACATGTTTTTCCCTTGAAATTAGTGGTTTTTAATGTGAGAAAGTGGCATGAAAAAGAAAGAGAAAGGAGGGAAGAAAGAGAACTAAACTAAATCAAAAAAGGGAAGCGTTTAAGAGGTGTTTTGAGGTAGGTTCAACAGTGTTTTCTTTGTAAAAATTATTTTTGTGTAAAGATGGAAACAAATTTGGATACTTTTATGAAATATTTCCCTGGTGTATTCACGAAAAATTTTGGACTTTGGTCTTTAGGACTAGCCATAAGTGTAATATCTCTTGATGTATATGTGTTTGATGTATTGTGATTGATTATATGCTTGGCATGGTTTTATCTCTATGGCTAGAATATGTTGCTAGTCTAGTGCTCCGATTTAGCCATGACGATGTAGGTTTATATAATTACATCCTAATGAAATTTTACTTGGAAGGAATAATGGTTCATGGAAGAAATGTAGGAGTATGTTATCAAATATATATATATATATCTGTGTGTGTGTGTGTGTGTGTGTTAAGTTAGTAGGTAGTAAACTAACAAGAATTTCTTGTATGCAAGATATGATAATAAAGTACTAAAATGCATGCTGGAAGTAATTCCCTTGGTTTCGTCAAAGGCATAGGTTGCAAAGAATACACACACACACACATGTATTGATATCCAAGTATAAGTCAAATAGGGTTTGTAAATAAAGAAATGATTAGTGTAAAATCTAATTATAATATACATATCAGTGTACAAATCCATGAAGTCATTACCTCTTTGCTTCTAACTAGTTAATTCATAATATTCAATTAATTTAACCAAATATAATTAAAGTTTAAGTTTTACGACTAACATTGATGTTATTCTAAGTTCATATACACATCATTAGTTTTTGGGTGTTACATGAAACGTGTTAAAAGCTAGAAAGACACCTAACACTATGTCAAAAATAAAACTAGCATCTAGGTTAGGTTAGTCAAAATCACCTGTACAAAATTTAAACATGTATATATCTATGTCCTATTAATCGATGTTGACCATTTTCAGGGATACAAGTATGGGTGGCAGCACCTTCACCGAAAATCTCAATGAAACATACCACGGACACATCACATATAATCGATATTTGCCTCAAGTAGGCAACTTGATCCATCGTAGAGCAAAAAAATGAGTCATGGTGAAATTTTGGATATCTAATTATCTGAACATGACATGGAAATATAGTGAGAATTAAATCCCATTAGATTCAATAATAAATCAGATTCATCAATAATATCAGTCATCATATGATGTTAGCTATATAAGTTACAACAAACGTATATCAGGCCACATGAATGCACTATATCTATTCACATGAAAATCATGCAGCAATAGTATATATGACATAAGTATTTATTTTAAGAATATCATGGGCATGTATAATCATTTCAAATATCAAGGGCTAAATCAACTTTTTTAAAGGTCATGGCATGTTAGAAAATCACAATTTTATTATATGATGGCTATAAAATTATTCTAAATTCAAACTACCCCGGTTATGGTGAGTATTCTCTACTATCCGGTATGGGCTTTTCTTGTCTCGTCTGACATGGCTCACTTGCTCTTTCTTTTCTCATTATCATCATCATAATCATAGCCATGAGTAGGACATCCCTTATTGGTGTACCACATGGACCACCATGTGACTATGCTCATCTCCTTTCTTTTCACATTAATAGCCAAAAATATTATTTCAATCATAAATATGCCCATATGCCACAATTGTTCATCAAAGCATAATCATTTCAAATATCATTTTTACAAAACATAATCATGCCACAAGCACAAACTTAGGATGGTAAAGATTTCATGCCATGACTATGGCTACGGCATACACTAATCCTTTATTATTTTCATTTATAAGATTCTTCTTCTTTCTTAAATATTATTTTATCTCTTTATTTTCTTTATTTTTGGCCTCTAGTCACTTTCCTCCAACTTAAATTATTTTTAACACATGATCTTGTTCATAAAATTACATTTTATCACCTCTTTTAACTATAATCTTTATACATTATTTTTTGTTAATTTTCCCCAAGGTTTTTAATACCTCTTTTTATTGGAAATTACCATTTTTTTAAGTATTAAGGCCAAAAATGCATTTCGAATTTATAAGCTCAGACCATTCGTCACTTTTTGGTCCAGATATCTTTTATTTGAACTCTAAATTAAGCAATTATACAGCCTATGGAAATCTAAGACAATCCTATAAAACTCTTATGTTGAACATTTTAGCAAAATATTAAGAAATATTGGTGTTATTTCTTCTCAGGTAGGTTTTGACCTCTGCTTACTAATCGGACCATGTCTCCCTTATATAGACTCCAAATTCAATTATTCCAGTGGTCAAAAATCCATGAGACATATATCTACATTTTTCATGCTAACCATTTCTTTTATTTCCTTACATAGTTTTCCCAAAAATTCGAGAACAGAATATTTCCTGGGTATTCTGAATTTTAGCTTTCTTAGCCTAGCCTTTCTTAAGGTTCTATTTCCTTCTTTTATTAAGTCCTTTTCCATTTTCTTCCAAATTTCCACCTAACCATAAGGTTGCTCATTTCAAAATTTTTAATTATATTTCTGACTTAATTCAACATATTCCATCATCCACTTCTCAAGGAAAAACAGAATCAAATCATGCATCATTAAGAGTGTTTTTCAACAAAAATTTCTTATGGTCTTCTTTTAGGTGTTTAAGGCCATCTTTATTTTACCAACTTAACAATCTTCCATCAAATTTTACCACATTCAAATATACATAACAACAGCACAAAAGCCCTAAAATTTTGCTACCCATAGCCATACCCATGCAAAAATTTCCATACAAACCTAAGCATTCAAACATCCATCACATACAAGATCAACATGTAACATGATATGGAAACATTCATGGCCAATCACCAAAGTAGCAATCAAATTCCTAGGATCAATGTCCTAAATAATGTTACAAAATTTCAATGTTCTTTCAAAAAGAATTTATTGTTAAAACTACATACAAATCTCCCTATCTCACTTAGTAAGTTCCCTTTCTTATTTTCCCTTTAGAGGAAATAGCGAGATTCTTCCTTCGCCTAGGGTTTTCCAGCAACATGAACAAGAGAAGGAGGGTGAGTCTTAAAACTCAAGTATGAGGAGAAAAGATGGACACAAGTGGAGGTTAAGTTAACTTACCTTGATCACTTAGTCCTCTAGACTTCTTCTTCCTTCCCTCCTCTCTTCTCCTCTTTTGCTCTCCTTTCTTCTGTCTACTTTTCTCTATTTTTCCCTTTCCTTCACTTGGCCAAAATTCTCATGTGCTAAGGGTGGTTTTTACATAAAAATTTCAAATGGCCAACCCCTCATAATCATGGTTCTCTTGCATACTTGTGGGACATTCCATAATACCATCATTAGGCTCTATAGGGTTGCTTCTTTGGGGGAGACAACATCTTGGTGTGATCTTCCTCTTTCTTGGCGAAAATATGCATATCAAAATGAGGGATTAGGTGTTTGAAATTTATAGTGAGATTGGCTTAAGACGAGTGGCAAGATCTCCTTATGTTTTGGGATTCATTTCCCTTTCCTTTTGGCTCACTCAAAGGCTTATTAAATTCATTTTAAGGTGGCAAATTTCCAACGTTTCCTTTACTCCTTGCTTGGCCAAAATTATATGTGTAGGATGGGTAGTTTTTTGTTTCAAAACCATGTCACAAATATGCTTGCTTCTGGAGCACTCAAGCAATAGTATTTCCCTAACTTATTAGAGTTGCCAAATCTTGCCTATTGTACATTCCATGATGAGTAATCATTGCTTACTATTACACTACATCACATGGCTTCCATTTTTCCTCTTGCATTTGGACTCCTTCTAGCCCATTTTTCTTGCCTTGGCTAAAATTCCCATCCAAGATGGTGGGCTTGTCCACACTTTCATGGGTTTTAAGTGATTGGCATAACCTCTACATCCTAGTCCAAGTCTATGTTATGTCTCTCACTTAGGTCATCCATGTGGCTTGCCAAACAATTATGTGAGGAGAAAAGCCATACATGAAGTGTCCATAGGTGGAAGCCCAAATGTATGGGATGAGGTGTTAAAGTTAGGAACTATAGTTCTTGAATCAAGAAAAATTGCCGTAATCCAATTTTCTTGAAATTTCAGAACCTTTACTCACTTCCAAAAATTTATTTCCTTTACCCAAGAATTTCGCCCCTCTCTAGGATGTTATTTATAATTTTTCCTCTTAGGTTTCTTGCCATTTTCATATTCCCTTATTGTTAGAAATATTATCTATGCAGACATATAACATGAAGAAATTCTAAGACTTGTATTGTTTTAGATATCTATCAAAAATTTCTTAGTAAGTCTTTATCATTCTCTTATTTCCTTAATTAAATATTTATGTGTATTGGGTATGTTTCACTAAATAACCATAAGTGCACGGTGTAGCTGTAGCTAGTCCGGCGAGTACTGGTTGTATTCCACAAAGACCAAAGATAATTACCAGAGTTTTAGGAAACAAGCTGTCTAAATTAATGTAATTCTATTGGTATAAAGTCATGATTAAGTAAATAAAGTAATCAACTATCAAAAGGCTAGGGTTAGAGTTTACCGTACTTATGATATTCAACAATAAATATGTACCTCTAATTGCAATTATCTAGGTAATCGGGGATGGTTTAACCTTAATTAATTAATAACCTCTTTGAAGCGTTACTAATTGTACCTAGTTTAATGCAATTGCCTACTTTCGTGGCTCTTAGTTTAACCTAAGTCCATTAAGTTCTATGACAACCATGTGATTCAATTAATAGGGGTTCTTGTGCCTACTAATTGATTCAATTTCTAGTTAACCTTAATCTACTTTCGTGATTAAGATATCCTTAAGTAACTATTAAATTCTGATATTAACTTTCACCTTTCAATTCATCAGTTAATAACCTAAGATGTGATAAAATGGTGATCAAGCATTCTATCATCTCGTATAATGCATAATAGTTAATTCTAATTAACCACAAACAATCAAAATTAGGGTTTCACAATGCCTAATTAATGTAGTATCATCATACCATAAGTGGGTTCACTAAAACCCTATATTAAATCTACTCAGGCATAATTGAAAGAAAATAATAATCCAATTCATTAAATAAATCATCAATATTCAATATAATCTAAAAGAAAGGAGTATAAGTAGAGATTGGTGTAGAGATAGAAATGTAAAACCTGAATTGTAGAAAGTAAAGAATTAGAGATTACAATCCTTGAATCAACCTTAATTAAACTTTAAGAACATAAATTAAACAATGATTCTACTTTAAATCTAATCTAAGAGTGTTTCCTAAGGATAAATTGAATCTCACCAAGTCTGTATGCGTCTATTTATGTCTCTCCATGCTTCCCCTATATTTATAGTACTTTAGCTGCTTAAAACCCTTAAAATCATGGCCTATATAGACCCGTAGCATGACCGTGTTTCTAGACAAGGCATGGCCATGCTTCGGGCTGGATTATGGGATTTCTCTCCATGTCTCTCACAAAAAATGGCTTGGCCGTGTTAGAGGCTATGAAGGTCCTTTCTTACTAATTTCTTTTGACTTTTTTGTAACATCCCTAATTTTGTTTCTTTATTAATAAAGGTACATAAATATTTAATTAAGGAAATAAAATTAATTAGATAATTTTTAGATATCTAAGGAAATATAATCCTTATAAATTCTTCACCTTATGTATATGCAAAGAAAATGTTTCTAACATTAAGGGAATAAGTAAAGGGAGAAAACTAAATAGGAAAAATTAGAAATAACATACTAAAGGGAGACGAAATTCTTGGGTAAGGAAGATAAATTTTTGGGAAGTAACGGTTTTAAAATTTCAAGATGATTGGATTAGGGTAATTTTTCCTAATTCAAGAGCTAGAGTTTCTAAGTTTAACATCTCCACTCATACATTGGACATTAACCTATGGACACTTCATATAAAGTTTTTCCACTTCACATGAGTTTCTAACAAGCCAATAGGATAGCCCATGCAAGAAATAAAATATAGACTTGGACTAGGATATAGAAGTTGGACTGATAGCCTACAAACCATGAAAATGTGACCAAACCCTCCATGAAAGGTAGAATTTCAGCCAAAGCAAAGGAAATGGGTAAGAATGAGCCCAAATCTAAGCGGGAAAAAAATAAGAATCATGGAGAAAATAGTAGTGTAATAATGATCAAGATTAGGTCACATGGCATTTGGACAAAACATCTATATCCTACATTCATAATTTCAGCAAGTTGGTAATAATACATGCCATTAGGACAAAACATCTATATCCTACATTAATAATTTCAACAAGTAGGTAAAAATACAAGGCATTATGACAAAACATCCTTATCCAACACAAATAATTTCAGCCAAGCAAGGGAGACTCAAGGGCTAGAAATTTGTCACCTAGAAAGGCAAACCTATCATACTTTAGTGAGAGAAAAGAAAAAGGAAATGAATCCCTAAATTAAAGGGACCTTGTTCCTTATCTTAAGAACATTTTATCATGATTTTCAAAATACAAATCTCATTTTGCTATGCATATCTTGACTAAGGGAGAGGAAGACAAGAACATGAGTTGTCTTTCCCCAAAAAATAACCAAGTGCATCCTAATTGTGATAAGATAGACCGATGATTATAAGAGGTGAATAACTTTATATTTTATTTAAGCAAAACCCAACCTTATAACATTATAATTTTGTCCAAGTGAGGGAGAGGAAACATAGAAGTAAGGTAGAGTGAGGAAAAGAGCGAAAGAGAGGAGAAGAGAGAAAGGCAGAAGAAGAAGAAGTCTAGAGGACTGAGTACTCAAAATAAGTTAGCTTAATCTCCACTTGAATCCATCTTTTCTTTTCATCCTTGGGGTTCAAAACTCACCCTCCTTCTCTTATTTAAGCTGCTAGAAAAGCTAATGGAAGGGAGGAATCTTGCTACTTTCTTCAAGAGAAAATAAGAAAAATAATTCAATAAGTGTGTTAGGGACATTTTTTTAGGTAGGTTTTACAATATCTCTTTTTGAAGAAAAGCTTTGAAATTTGTAACATTTATATGGGATTTTGATCTTAGAACTTTGATGAAATTTACAATATTTTCTACTTTAATGATTGGTCATGCATGTTACTATATCATGTTACATTTTATCTTGCATGTGATGGATGTTTTGAACATTTCAGTTGGTGTGAAAAGTTCTGCATAGGTATGGCTATGGGTGGCAAATATTTTGTAGTTTTATACTGCTATTTTGTATATTTAAATGTGGTGAAAATTTGATGGAATATGATTAGATGTAAATTAGGAAGAAAATGGAAGAGGAGGTAATAAAATGATGAAATAAAACCTTAAGAAAGGTTTGGTTAGGAAACTGGATTTCAGAGTAACCAGGGAAGCTTCTGTTTTTAAATTTTTGGGAAGCATCGGTTAGGAATCAAAAGGCATGGTTAACATGAAAAATTGAGATATCTGTCTCATAAATTTTAAGCCACTGGAATCAACCAATTGGAAGTTCAAATGAGGGAGACAGGGTCTGATTCGTAAGTAGAGGTCAGAAAATGGTTAACCAGAGAATAAATGTAAATAAATATTTAATTTAACATCCATAATTTTGTTTGTTTTATTAATAAAGGTACATAAATAATTAATTAAGGAAATAAAATTTATTAGACAATTTTTAGATATCTAAGAAATATAATCCTTAGAAATTCTTTACCTTATGTGTATGAATAGAAAATGTTTCTAACATTAAGGGAATAGGTAAAGAGAGAAAACCTAATAGGAAAAATTAGAAATAACATACTAAAGAGAAGTGAAATTCTTGGGTAAGGAAGATAAATTTTTGTGAAGTAAGTAAAGGTCTTAAAATTTCAAGAAGATTGGATTAGGGTAATTTTTCCTAATTCAAGAGCTAGAGTTCCTAAGTTTAACATCTCCATCCATGGCTCTAGGACAAAACATCTATATACTACATTCATAATTCCAACAAGTAGGTAATAATATTTGGCTTTAGGACAAAACATATATATTCTATATTCATAATTTCAACAAGTGGGTAATAATACATAGCATTATGACAAAACATCTTTATCCTACACATAATTTTAGCCAAGCAAGGGAGATTCAAGGGCTAAAAATTTGCCACCTAAAAAGGAAAACCTATCATACTTGATTAAGACAAAAGAAAAAGGAAATGAATCCCTAAATCAAAGAGACATTGTCACTTGTCTTAAGAACATTTTAAGATGATTTTCAAAATACAAATCTCCTTTTGCTATGCATATCTTGGCTAAGGGAGAGGAAAAAAAGAACATGGGTTGTTTTTCCCCAGAAAACAACCAAGTCCATCCTAATTGTGATAAGGTAGACCCATGGTTATGAAAGGTGAACCACAAAATATTTTATTTAAGCAAAACCCACCCTTATAACATTATAATTTCATCCAAGTGAGGGAGAGAAAAAAATAAGCAGGGTAGATGAAGGAAAGGATAGAAAGCGAGGAGAAGAGAGGAAGAAAGTGGAAGGAGAAGTCTAAAGGACTTAGTACTCAAGGTAAGTTAGCATAATCTCCACTTGAATCTATCTTTCTTCTTCATTCTTAGGGTTAAAAAACTCACCCTCCTTCTCTTATTTAAGTTGCTAGAAAAGCTAAGGGAAGGGAGAAATCTTGTTACTTCCTTCAAGAGCAAACAAGAAAAATAATTCACTAAGTAAGCTAGGGAGATCATTAGGTAGGTTTAAAAATATTGTTTTTATATAAAAGCTTTGAAATTAGAAATATTTATATGAGATTTTGATCCTAGAACTTTGATGGAATTTACTATATTTGTTACCTAGATGAGTGGCCATGGATGTTGCTATATGATGTTACATGTTTATCTTGCAAGTGATGTATGTTTGAATACTTAGGTTGGTGCAGAAAGTTCTGCATAGGTATGGCTATGGGTGACAAAATGTTATGATTTTTATGCTACTATTTTGTATATTTAAATATGGTGAAAAAATATGATTAGATGTAAATTAAGAAGAAAATAGAAGAGGACATAATAAAATGATGAACTAAAACCTTAGAAAAGGTTTGGTTAGGAAACTGGATTTTGGAGTAACCAGGAAAGCTTCTATTTTTTTCAAATTTTGGAAAGAATTGGTTAGTAATTAAAAGAAGTGGTTAATAAGAAAACTATAGATATATTTCTCACGGATTTTTAACGACTGGAATCATTCAATTTGGAGTCCATATAAGGTAGATATGGTCAGAAAATGGTTAACCAAGGAAGAATCTGTTAAGAAAGTTTTTATGTTTGAATTTCTGGGAAAATTATGTAGGGAATTAAAATTATTGGTTTTTATAAAAAATATAGATATATGGCTTATCAAAATTTAGCCACTAGAATCACTTAATTTGGAGTTCATATGAGAGAGAGAGGGTTAGATTAGTAAGTAAAGGTTCCTAGAGATTTCACTAAAATGTTCAACACAATTGTTTTAGATAATTTTTTTTATCTTTAAATGGACACCAAGATTACCTAATGCAAAGTTAAAATGAGGGAGTTATGCTCTTATTAATGAGATAAGTTCAGGCAGGATGAAAACCTGTATAAGGGAATAACATAACATAGAGCATGGCCATGTTCCAAGACACGGCCAAGCCGTGTTCTATTCTGGAGAGGGCATTTTGAAGCCTAAAGCATGGTTGTTTTACAGAAAATGGCCAAGCCGTGTTATAGGATACGTTTAGGCTGTGTTGGACGCTGGTAAAGCTTATTTTCAACATTTTTCTACCCTAAATGAACCTCATTAACTATAGGATATTAGTAAAAACCAAATTAAAGAAGAATGCCGTATTAAAATTTTTGAGAACATGTGTTGGAAATGATTTAAGTAGGAGGAAAGTGACTAGAGTCCAAGAATAAAGAAAATGAAGAGATAAAAATAATATTTAGAAAAGAAGAAGAATCTTATAAATAAAAATAATAACCGACTAGTGTATGCACTAACCATTGCCCTTCGTCACTAATTGAGATATATCTCTCTCAGTTGAACTCTGATTGAGGTAATTCTAGTGGCTATGGAAAGAAGGGACATAGAGCTACAACTTTTGTGTTTGGTACTTTGCCAAAATCCAGATGTTTCTGGGTGCCGCGGCGGCCCGTCATGAGGCTTTCCGAGCGCCGCGGTGCTAAGCAACCCAGCAATGAGCGCTTCGGCGTGGCGCCTGATCCCTAACCGATCCGAACGCTGCGGCACTAGCACAGGCGCCGTGGTGCCTCGTCTTTGAAAGTCTGCAGCACTGCAGATTTTTAGGGTTTTTCAACTCTAATTAAAGCCAACAGGTTAAAATTTGACCTAAAACCAATTTTACACCAATGAGGAGAAGCGAATCTATAAAAAGGGAAGAGAGGAAGCATTAAAAATCATCCAAGTTCTTAATCATCTTCTTCAATTCTTTTTTAGAGTTTCTTATGGCCTTGCGTGGCTAGTTACTTTTAATTGGTAGAGGTAGATTGAAACCTCAAGGTATCTTCATGCAATATGAGATTTTGATTTGATTTTAATAGGGCGTCCCCTACTCGGTACCGTCTCAAGTCATACAACCCGTCGATATTCATCCATACATATAAATGTATATATATAAATTCATATTCATCAAATACAATATATATCTATCAAGCAACTCGTCATGAGTTTTACGCTTCCCATGTAATTACTTTCATAATATGATGCATCATTTTTATACTAAATGATTAATAATCATTCATCACATACCAATACTCAATATAATTCATTGATACCAAAATCATCATTTTAAAAGTAATTTTCTTGAATATATGTTTCCTAAAAATATTACAACAAACAAGATTATTTTTAGGCATAAAACAATGAAAAGTATGATAATCCAGCACCCAACACGGCCATGCTTGAAAGCTACTTCAAACATGCTTAAAAAATAGCCCCGAACACGGCCTATCTGATTGATGTGATTTCAAATCCCGTAAGAAAATTATCTACAATGTTTATGTTTATATTTTCTTAGAATTCTCTACGGATTATTCCCAAAAAATTAAAATTAAAACCCTTATTTTTACTATCCTAAATTCCGACCTCTGCTCAATTAATCAGCCATATCTCCCTCATATGAACTCCAAATTAAGTAATTCTAAAGCCTAGATCCATGAGACATATATCTAAAATTCATATGTTGACCATTTCCTTACAATCCTTACCTAATTTTCCTAGAATTCCAAAAACTGAAGCTTCCCCAATTATTCCAAAATTCAGCTTAATTTATCTTCTCCTTTGATTTTCTTTTATATAATCCCATGCACCCATATGCATGTTCAAACATCCAAAACAGAATTTCATATAAATATCCAGACCACATGTTATCCAAAATCACATCTAAACAAATAGAAAAATGTATATATAATCTTATACAAAATTCATAAATAAATGGTAAACCTACCTCAAATTCCTTTAAACTCGGTGCTCGATTCCTTGAGTTCTCTTTACTCTTCCTTCTCCTTCTTCTTCCTCTTTATCTTTCTCTTCTTCCTCTTTCTCTTCTTCTTCTTCCCCTTTTCTCTTCTTTCCCTTTCTTTTTCTCTTTTTCTTTTTCTCCTTTTCTTTTTCTTCTCTTTCCCTCCGTCACTCCCTCCCTTTTTCCTTCTTATCTTCCTATTATTATTATTTATTTTATTTTTTCCCTACTTACCCCCTACCTACCACCTTTTTATGTCCAAAATGCCCATGCCATCATCCATAATTACACTAATGCCATCCCTATTAATTACATAAATTAAATGCTATTTTAACCATTTCTACTATCTTATTTCATTTAAGTAAATAATTTAATCCTCCTATGAGATCCAAAATCTGTTCTCCTCTCTGAAAGAAATAAATTTCAATTATTAACATAAGAAAAAAAATTAGGGATGTTACAGTTCTCCCCCCCTAAAAAAAAATTTTGTCCTCAAAATTCAAGGTTTACCTATTTTCAAACAGTTGTGGATACTTCTATCTCATGTCATCTTCCCTTTCCCATGTGGCTTCTTCCATTGTTAAACTATCCCAACCTACCTTCACTAATGGAATGGTTTTATTTCTCAACTGTTTCACTTCTTTATCCAGAATTACTATCGGCCTCGGTCGGTAGGTTAGATTCTCGTCTACAGCTATTCTTTCTACTTGAATTATGTGCGACGGATCTGGTAGATACTTTCGAAGTTGATAAACATGGAACACATCATGCAGATTTGATAAATGTGGAGAAAGTGCAATCTGATACGCCGATGACCCTATCCTTTTTAGAATTTGATAAGGTCCTAAATATCTCGGACTCAATTTCTTAACTTTCATTCCTCAGCCAATTCCGGTTGTAGGAGAAATTTTCAAAAACACATGCTCACCTTCTTGGAATTGTATCGTTCTCCTTCTCCTATCGAAATAGCTCTTTTGTCGACTCTGAGCTGTTCGCATTTTATCTCGAATTATCTGTATTTGCTCAGAAGTATGTTGCACTAACTCAGGCCCAAATAACCTTTTCTCCCCCACTTCATTCCAACATAATGGCGATTTACATCTCCTACCATACAAAGCTTCATATGGTGCCATTCCAATACTAGAATGATAACTGTTATTATATGCAAACTCAGTCAATGATAGATATCCATCCAATCGTTTTCCTTGCTCTAGCACGCACGCTCTTAGCATATCCTCTAAAGTCTGTATAGTTCTATCTGTTTAACCGTCTGTTTGAGGATGATATGCAGTACTAAAACACAAATGAGTACCAAAAGCTACTTGTAGTGCTCTCCAAAATTTGGAAGTAAATCGAGGATCTCGATCTAAAATGATAGTATTAGGAATTCCATGCAACCGTACAATTTCCTTCATATACAACTGAGCCAACTTATTCAACGAGTAGTTTTTCTTAATGGGTAGAAAATGTGCAGATTTCATCAGTCTATCAACTATTACCCATATTGCATCATAACATATCTGAGTCTTAGGTAATCTAACAATAAAATCCATAGATATACTATCCCACTTCCACTCAGGGATTTCTAAAGGCTGTAACATCCTAGAAAGTTTTTGATGTTCTATCTTCACCTTTTGACAAACCAGACACTTAGACACATATTCAACAATGTCTCTCTTCATTCCTAGCCACCAGTATAATCTTTTCAAATCTTGATACATTTTTGTAGATCCTGGATGGATTGTATACTTACTTTAATGAGCTTCTTCCAGAATCTTAGCCTTCAAATTCTCTCCTTGTGGTATACATGTTCTGCCCCAGTACATAATAATTCTATCCTTTGACATTGCAAAGTCAGGCTGATCTATTCGATCTTGTAAAAATTGATCATGTGTCTGCGCTTCTTTAATCTGAGTCTTCAAGTCACTTTTAATTCTTAATTCACTAACAATAAAACTACCAGGGACAGTCATAACTGATAATTTCAAATTTCTGAATTCCTTAATTGGCTCCATTTCTTTTATCAATATTTGACTTAAATGCAACGACTTCCGGCTCAACGCATTAGCTACTACATTTGCCTTCCCTGAGTGATACTTTAATTTAAATTTGTAATCATTAATGAATTCCATCCACCTTCTTTGTCTCATATTCAATTCTTTTTGGTCAAAGAGATACTTTAAACTCTTGTGATCACTGTATATTTCAAATACAGCTCCATACAAGTAGTGTCTCCACATCTTCAGGGCAAAAACTATAGCAGCCAACTCTAAATCATGAGTAGGATAGTTCTCCTCATGCGGTCTTAATTATCGAGACGCATTAGCAGCTACCCTACTTTCTTGCATCAAAACACAACCTAAACCTTTCTTGGAAGCATCTGTATAGACTACAAAGCATCCAGAAGAGTTAGGAACAACTAGAACAGATGGAGAAGTCAATTTGACTTTTAGCTCTTAGAAACTATTCTCACATTCTTCAGTCCAATTAAAAAGTCTTCAAGTCACTTCTAATTTCAGTCACAGTTTTTGGTCTCCCCATTTCAGCACTACTTCAGTTTTACTGGGATCCACCGACACACCATCTTTAGAAATTATGTGACCCAAAAACTTCACTTCTTCCAGCCAAAATTCACATTTTTCCAACTTAGCAAAAAGTTTCTTTTCCTTCAAGACTTGAAGTACTAATCGAAGATGCTAGTTGTGTTCTTCCTTACTCTTAGAGTAGATTAAAATATCATCTATGAACACTACTATGAATTGATCCAAGTAGGGTCTAAAAATGCGATTCATATAGTCCATAAAGACTGCAGGTGCATTTGTGACCCCAAAAGGCATGACTAAAAATTCGTAGTGTCCATATTGAGTTTTGAAAGCTGTTTTTAGAATGTATTCTTCTTTAATTCCGATCTGATGATATCCTAACCTTAAGTCTAGCTTAGAGAAAAAAGTAGCTCCCTTTAATTGATCTAATAAATCGTCTATTCTAGGAAACAGATACTTATTCTTAATCGTTGCCTTATTCAATTGCCTGTAATCAGTACACAATCTCAAACTGCCATCTTTCTTCTTTACAAACAATACAGGCGCTCCCCAACGTGATACACTAGGTCTGATAAAATTCTTTTCTAACGGCTCTTTGATCTGCTTCTTCAGCTCTTATAGTTCTATAGGAGACATTCTATAGGGAGTGATAGAAATAGGCCTTGCCTCTCGTGCTAGATCGATGGAAAATTCCACTTCTCTCTTCGGTGGAGGTTCAGAAACTTCAGAGGGAAAAACCTTTGGAAATTCACAAACTACTGGAATCTCAAGCAGTTCCCGTTTCATATTCGGGTTGATGGTATACAAGAAAACACATTTCAAATCCGCATCCCTCATCTCCTTATAGAGTCGGTGAGGACTAATAATGCTATACTTTTGGTCCTCTGGTGGGTCCGAGAGAAACTCAAAAGTCTTAATGCAGCAATCCAGTAGGACTCAGTTTTGACTTAACCAATTCATACCCAAGATGACATCTATACCGTCCAGAGGTAGACAGATCATATCCACTACAAAGGAACTGTCATTCAATACAATGGGACAATTCAAACACACTGAGTAGGTAATTATTTTTCCTCTTGTAGGTGTCACCACCGCTAACTCATATGGTAACTCCGCAATAGAGTGTTGTAATTTCTCCACACATTTTATTGCTATGAAAGAATGGCTCGCGCTAGAATCAAACAATACATTTAGAGATAAATTGTTGATACAACACGTACCTTGCATCAAATCAGGAGCTGTCTTTGCTTCAGCACCGCTCAAGTTGAAAACTCTTTCTGTCGTTTGTTGAGTTCGTGCAATACCTTTCCCATTTCCCAATGGACAATATTGTGACATGTGCCCCTTCTGTCCACATTGGTAGCAAGTGACTGAATCCAAATAACATGGTTTATTCCCATGGAATTTCCTGTATTTTCCACACTGACCCATTGCCGGATTTTTCAGATAAGGTCTGGGTTCCACAGTTGCTGGTTGTTTACCTCTCATGATATTCTTCCCTCTGGTATTTCTATCTATAACTAGGAACTCTCTCTTCCACTTCCACGGAATCTGCCTCTCCTTTTCATCCTCAACTGCTTTTAGACTTGTCGCCAGCATTCGACATTTATTTACCAACGAGGCATATTCCTGAATCTCTGATGCCACCACAGCATTTCTAAACTCCAGGTTCAGTCCTGATTCAAACTTCACTGCCTTCCAAGCTTCATCTGGATTATTCTTCAAAGTACTCGAGAACTTAGACAGTTCTTCAAATTTGGTAATATAATGCTCAATGGTCCCATTTCCCTGTCTAAGCTGAAGAAACTCAATCTCTTTCTCATCTCTCACATTACTGGGAAAATATTTGTTCAGAAAAGTCTCTCGGAATAAGTGCCATGTAATTTCCTTGTCTTGATGTACCAGTAACTCTTTGGCTCCTCTCCACCAGTATTCAGCTTCTTCCTTCAGCATATATGTTCCAAAATTGACCTTCTGCTCATCAGAACAATTTAGAACTTCAAAAATCTTCTCAAGTTCCGTCAGCCATCTCTCAGCAACTATTGGGTCATATGCACCCACAAAAGACGGAGGCCGCATTCCCATAAATTCAGACCATCGATTACCATTTCCAGTTCTGTTCCTATTTCGATTTCTTTCATCTCCCCTAACCTCGTCATTATTATTAATATTTTGAAGATGTTGTAGAATTTGATTTGTAGTAGCTGCTTGAGCTTGAATAGCGGCGGCAATGTTATTTAAGGTAGCATCTGCGTTGCCTGGCAGATTCCTTCTTGGTGGTGCCATAACTCACTGTATTAGTAAAGCAAAATATTAGTCACTATTAAGGTGATCAAGCTCAACAGCAGTTCAAAGTTTTACAGTAGTTATCACACTACACAAGATTATAAATAGGAAATACTAGTACTTTCCTACTGTATTTATCTGCTACCTTACACAACATTTCCACATAACTATTCAAGACTCCTTTAAGTTAGTCTAGGTGACCAACCACCCTATGGTCGCCTAATATTGACCGCTCTGATACCAACTTTGTAACGTCCGAGTTTTTTTTTCAATACGCATGTTAAATACGCCATATGTATAAACACAATATAAACATATTTATTACAAACCTCATACATGTTATAATTATACAATCCAACATTTCAAAACACAATATAATGTTTACATATATATTACAAACCTCACACATATTATATTTATACAATACAACATTTCATTACATAATTAAGAGTCTTTATACATCACTTCACCCTTGAAAGACAAAGGGTGAGGAGGTGGTGCTGACATCTAGATCTCCATCAGTAACGTCATTTTGTGTTGCATCTCATTTCTTTTTATCTGAACACAACACCACAAGAATAGTGAGAACAAAGGTTCCCAGTAGATTTAACATAAATAAAATATGATGAGAAAACATGAGTTATGTTCAGTTGTATAAGCTACAGAAAAATATCAAAATTTTGAGATAAAATCATAATTTTTGTTTATGCATAATTATCATACTACACATGCACTAAAAATCCATTTTTTTAATGCTCAGCCATATCACGACTTTTAATTTACTTATTTGCTATATGCATAGTGACCGATCGACTACAGTCACAATAAGTGATAAGGGAATGTGAGTACATCACCCTCCTGCCTCCTCACATTACCACTGTCACCCGGTTGGAACGGGCCTCCCTTGGCTCACTCAGGCTAATAGGGCGTCCCCTACTCGGTACCGTCTCAAGCCATACAACCCGTCAATATTCATCCATACATATAAATGTATATATATAAATTCATATTCATCAAATACAATATATATCTATCAAGCAACTCGTCATGAGTTTTACGCTTGCCATGTAATTACTTTCATAATATGATGCATCATTTTTATACCAAATGATTAATAATCATTCATCACATACCAATACTCAATATAATTCATTGATACCAAAATCATCAATTTAAAAGTATTTTTTCTTGAATATATGTTTCCTAAAAATATTACAACAAACAAGATTATTTTTAGGCATAAAACAATGAAAAGTATGATAATCTAGCACCCAACACAGCCTGGCCATGTTCAAGACACGGCCATGCTTGAAAGCTACTTCAAACATGCTTAAAATACAGCCCCGAACATGGCCTACCCGTGTTGAAGCAACCCAAAACACGGCCTGGCCATCTTTTGTGACCTTCCTTCACTTATTCCATCATATTTCCCTTATACGAACTCCGATTGATATGATTTCAAATCCTATAAGAATCTAAGACACTTATCTACAACTTTAATGTTTATATTTTCTTCAAATTCGCTACGGATTATTCCCAAATAATTAAAAAAAAACACTTATTTTTACTATCTTGAATTCTGACCTCTGCTCAATTAATCATCCATATCTCCCTCATATGAACTCTAAATTAAGTAATTCTAAAGCCTATAGATCCGTTAGACATATATCTACAATTCATATGTTGACCATTTCTTTAAAAGCCTTACCTAATTTTCCCAGAATTCCAAGAAACGAAGCTTCCCCAATTATTCCAAAATTCAGCTTAATTTATCTTCTCCTTTGATTTTCTTTTATATAATCCCATGCACCCATATGCATGTCCAAACATCCAAAACAGAATTTCATATAAATATCCAGACCACATGTTATTCACAATCACATCTAAACAAATCTAAAAATGTTTATATATTCTTATACAAAATTCATAAATAAATGTTAAACCTACCTCAAATTCCATTAAACTCGGTGCTTGATTCCTTGAGTTCTCTTTACTCTTCCTTCTCCTCCTTCTTCCTCTTTCTCTTCTTCTTCTTCCTCTTTCTCTTCTTCCTCTTTCTCTTTTTCTTTCTCTTCTTCTTCTTCCCCTTTTCTCTTCTTTCCCTTTCTTTTTCTCCTTTTCTTTTTCTTCTCTTTTCTTTTTCTCCTTTTCTTTTTCTTCTCTTTCCCACCATCACTCCCTCCCCTTCTCCTTCTTATCTTCCTATTATTATTTTTTATTTTATTTTTTCCCTACTTACCCCCTGCCTACCACCTCTTTATATCCAAAATGCCGTTGCCATCATCCATAATTACACTAATGCCATCCCTATTAATTACATAAATTAAATGTTATTTTAACTATTTCTACTATCTGATTTGATTTAAGTAAAAATAATTTAATCCTCCCATGAGATCCAAAATCCGTTCTCCTCTCTGAAAGAAATAAATTTTAATTAGTAACATAAGAAAAAAAAAATCGGGGATGTTACAGTACTAATGCCAATGCAAACCAAATGAAGCCAACAACAACCAATAGGAACAATTCAATAACCTAGCAAATTCAAGGCCAATCTCAAGCTAAACAAAATAGCCAATAATTTAGAAATAAGAAAAGGCTTAAATGATGATGAAACTCAGCAAATTCTAGGTGAGGTTAATTTTCAATTTAGTTAATTTCAAATACAGATTTTGTAACATCCCCGATTTTTCCTTATATTACTAATTGGAATTTATTTCTTTCAGAGGGGAGAAAACATTTTGGATCTCAAGGGGGGATTAAATTATTTTAAAATTTTACTTAAGTCAAATAAGATCTTAGGATGGTTAAAATGGCCTTTATGTAATTTAATTGAAATGGAATTTATGTAAATTTCTTGAGATGACATTCATGTAAATTTCTTAAGATGGCATTTACATAAATTTTTTGAGATGGCAGTTTTGTAAATAATGGAAGATGGAAAAGTTGTAATTATTGGGTGGTAGGTAGGAAATTTTTTAATAATTATGAGGGAGGTAGGTAGGGAAAATTAGTGATAATTATGAGGGAGAGAAATGAGTGGCTGTAAGAAGTGTTGGTAAGGAAGAAAAAGAAAAGAAAAAAAAGAGAGGAAAAGGAAAAGGAAGAAGAAGAAGAGAAAGAGGAAGAAGAAGGAGAAGGAAGAGGAAAGGGAAATCAAAGCATCAAGTTTAAGGATTTGTTTGAGGTAGGTTTAACATCTACTCATAAAGTTTGTACAAAATTATATATATGCTTTTAGATTTGTTTAGATGTGATTTTGGATAACATGTGGTCTGGATATTTATATGAAATTCTGTTTTGGTTGTATGGACATGCATATGGGTGCATGGGATTACATAAAAGCAAAACAAAGGAAAAGTTAGACTAAGCTGAATTTTGGAATAATTTGTGAAGCCTCTATTTTTGGAATTTTGAAAAAATTAGGCAAGGATTTTAAAGAAATTGTCAACATATGAATTGTAGATATATGTCTCACGGATTTATAAGCTCTGAAATTACTTAATTTGGAGTCCATATGAGGGAGATATGGCTAATTAATTGGGCAGAGGTCAGAATCTAGGATAGTACAAATAATCATTTTAATTTTTAATTTTCTGGAAATAATCCATTATAGGCTTTGACATCACCTCAATTGGAGTCCATATGAGGGAGATATGGCTGATTAATTGAGCAGAGGTCAGAATTAGTCTAGAATCCAGATTGGTAAAATAAGTATTTTTATTTTTATTTTCTGGGAATAATCCATAAGAAATCTGTAGACAAGTTAAACATCAAAGTTATAGATACTTGTCTTAGAGTTTTATAGGATTTCAAATCACCTCAATCGGAGTTTGTATGAGGGAGATATGGTTGAATAAGTGAGGAAATGTCATAGAACACAGCTGGACCATATTCTGGGTTGCTTCAGCATGGGTAGGCCATGTTCAGGGCTGTTTTTGAGCATGTTTGAAGTATTTTTCAAGTATGGCCGTGTCTTGAACATGGCTAGGCTGTGTTGGGTGCTAGATTATCATATTTTTCACTGTTTTCTACCTAAAAATAATCTTGTTTGTTGAAATATTTTTAGGAAACATATATCCAAGAAAAAAACTTTTAAAATGATGATTTTGGTATCACAAATTACTCTTTTCCTTTAATTGATTTAAAATGAATCATATTGAATATTGGTATGTGATGAATGATTATTAACCATTTGGCATAAAAATGATGCATCATATATGAAAGTGATTAAATGGCAAGCATAAAGCTCATGACGAGTTGCTTGATAATTATATATTGCATTTGATGAATATGCATTTATATATATACATTTATATGTATAGATGAATATCGATAGCTTGTATGGCTTGAGACGGTATCGAGTAAGGGACACCCTACTAGCCTGATTGAGAGTGAGTCAGGGGAGGGCCGCTTCAACCGGGTGATAGAGGTAATGTGAGGAGGCAGATGGGTGATGAACTCACATTCCATGATCACTTATTGTGACTGTAGTCGATCGGTCACTATGCGTATAGCAAATGAGTGAATTTTCAGTGCATATATAGTATGTTAATTATGCATCAACAGAAGTGATGATTTTATCTTCAAATCTTAATATTTTTTGTAGCTTATACTGCTGAACATAACTCTTATTTTTCTCATTATATTTTATTTATGTTAAGTCTACTGGAACCTTTGTTCTCACTATTATTGCGGTGTTATGTTCAGACAAAAAGAAATGAGATGCAATAGAGAATGGCATTACTGATGGAGATCTCGATGTCAGCACCACCTCCTCACCCTTTGTATTTCAAGGGTGAAGTGCTGTATAAGGACTCTTATTTATGTAATGAAATGTTGTATTGTATAATTATAACATGTGTGAGGTTTGTAATATATATGTATACATATATATTGTGTTTTGAAATGTTGTATTGTATAATTATAATATGTGTGAGGTTTGTAATAAATATGTATACATATATATTGTGTTTATACATATGGCGTATTTAACATGCGTAATGTGAAATTTTTTTCAAAGTAAATCGAAATTTACAAAGTTGCTATAATAATAATAAAATAAAAAAACTAGACGTTACAGATTTAGCTAGGGAATGATCAACTCAAAATTCAATTCCAATATCAATTGCAAGTTCAGCTAGAGAATTACAAAGAAAAATGAAGTAACAACAATCAACACATTAATTCCAATTTTAGCAAGGTAACATACAAGTAAAGGTTCAAGCTATCCAGTACAACACAGCTGAAGAAACCAAAAAATGCAGTAATACAAATCCCAAATTATGCAGAAAATTCCCATTACCAATGCAATAGGAAAAACAAACAAAGACTAGGGAATTCAATCCAGAAATTTGAAGCTCAAGTGCAGAAAACTAAGATAACTAAACTAGACTAATCTAGATAAATAAACTAGTCAAACAAGTCTAACAACCTAGGAATTGCAATCCAATTTAAATTACAAGTTCAAAGAATCATAGTTACCTGGATGGAAGCATGATAAAGATGCTAGCAACAAGGTAGGAATCTAGTGCAGAGGAATGGTAGTGCAGGGAGTCACTCGAGAGATGAGGGTGCAAGGGAATCGAGTGCAAGGGGTTAAAGGAGAAACAGGTTGAGAAAGGAGAGTGCTGGGTCACATAAGTCTAGGTGTAGTGTGGGAGAGAGCATGAAAATAGGGGAATTGGGTGTTCTAGTTACTGTGTAGAGAACTAAATTTTTAGAGGAGGAAGAAGTAGCAAGGTGAGGCATGGGTAAAGGGTGGAAACTTACCTGTTTTGTGGAAGAGGGTAAGGGTGAAGTAAGACTAAAGCGATGGAAAAGGAGGGTCAGTGATGGTTGTGGGAGAAGGAAGGAAGTATAGGATGGAAAAAGTTGAGGAGGAGGTTTGGTGAAGTTGGAGATTGCAGAAGGCTTGCGCCACCGATTAGGGGTGGGGGAAAGATTTTTGGCTAAGCACAGTAAGGATAGGCTTCGATGGTGGGTAGGGTTCTAGGTTAAGGTGAGTTTTGATAGGGGAAGAGGGAAAATGAGTGTAGGTTGAAGAGGGAGATAAAGGTTGAAATAGATAGAGAAGAGGGAACACAGGAAAATCTAGGCTTGGTGGATAAAGCACAAGGGATAGATTTCTAATTGTGGCACAAGAATGGATGGGTGAGGCAAGGGAGGATGGCTTGCAGAAGGATAGAACGAGATATTCTTGATAAAGGAATAGGAATGGCTAGGAAAGGGAAGGGAAAATTATAGGGAAGAAAGCTGGAAAAGGCATGGGTAGGGCACGAAATAGGGAGAATAAAACACGGGAGAAGAAAAGAAAAAGAACACAGGGAAAAATTCAAACCTAGGCCTGAAGCATGGCTGTGCTTATCAGCAAGGCTTGGGGTTAAGCTATGTTGGGTAATACAGCCCCACGTGTTATGGGCTGAAGATCCAAATCTTCAAGGAATGGTCGTTGTTGCATAACACAAGTGCCTTGTATGACTTGGATATGGCTGACATGCTATAAATTAATCATGTATTTATCATGTTTTAAGTTTCTTTTTATTTAATTTGAGTAGGAAATAAATAGGATTTAATTGAGTTTTATGTTTTATTTTTTATGTTTTAGGAATAATAAAGAAGAAAAGAAGAGGAAAATAGAGAGAACATATGGAAAAATGATGATTTTCAACCTTCCATCACTAATTGAGGCATATCTCTCCTATTTGAACTCCGATTAAGGTGATTCTAGTAGATATGGAAAGAAGAGACATGAAGCTACAACTTTTGTGTTTGGCACTTTGGCAAAAGCCAAACGTTTCTAAGCACCGCTATGCTGGGATTCCTAAAAAAAGAGCGTCACGGTGTGTTGGTGTGTGATTCATGCAAGATGAATACAATGTCAGGATGCAAGTGCACGTGTCGTGACCAAGTAATAAAGTGATGAGTGAGTATCGTCCCACGAGGAGTGAACTAAAACTATTTAGAGAATCTTGCTGTATGAATGCTGTAGCAAAGAGTGAACTAAAACTGTTTAAGATGTTTCACAAAATTGGAATAGAAGTGGGTTGACTGACTTTAATTATAACTAAAATAAAGAGTAATAGGAAATAGAAGAGGAAACTATATTGGGAGAACTAGGGTTGCTCAGGGTTGTCATGGACTACAGCACTCATATATGCTCTAGGCTTTCCTGCAGCAATTGTTCTGAGTGCCAAATTCAGTCCTGAATGGAGTCTTCCCAGACTGCCATTTCTTACAATTCCAAGGTTCAGACTCGCATTCCTGCATCAGTCCTCACCTCCAAATTGTACATGAAGTTAATTATGGTACTAATGGGGTACCCGTATATCCCTACATGAGGTAACTCCTTACATTCAACTTTTTCCCAACCTCCATTACCCTTCCAAGCGAATAGTGGCCTTGGTTTTCTTCCTCCAAACTTTCGTTATTAAAGAAAGAAAAACTAACAGGAAACACAATTGAATGGTGAACAACAACTGTAACAAAATGGATTAACAATAAAAATGTGCTCAGTTCATTACAACCCTTGTGCAACCCCAGCTAGAAACTAGCCAAGCCTCATGGGTACACTGGTTACAAAAATCCCCAAAACACTGGGATGCATCCTAAGTGATATATATAAAATTACAAAGTGCAATTCTTCCTTTTTTGATAAAACAGTAAAAACAACAACAGAGATCAAAATTCTTTTCTAAAATAGCGCTCTATCCCTTTATGCTGCACCTCCCAGTGTCAGCAGCATTCTAGGCTATGGCGTTCTTTTCTTCCAATTCTCTCATCTTCCTCCCGTCTCTCCGCGCTTCTCCTATAGTTGCTTTATGGCTTTTTATAGGCAGCCTTTGTGGTCCCAGTAAAGTGCCCTGGGTTGCTGACATTCCTTCTGCTCTGCAACTGGCGCCCTTGTTGTGCAACTTTTTCCTCTCCACTTTCAATAGTGGAGGCAGTCCTGTACCAACTGTCTGCAGTGTCCCTGCTACTGTCCCCTGCTCAATGGTGGCTGCTCCTGCTGCACAGCTCTGCCACCTGCACCATATCAAATAGTATCAGCGTATTACAGGAAAGAGGGAGCAGCTTACCCACTATCACCCGGGGTTTTGCTATCATTACTACATATGCTTACTGAAATGCTGCAGTAATAAGGTAGCTAACGTTATATCCAGAAGAGTCATCCCATTTAATTAAATCAGGGGGGTAAGAGTGCTTAAAACACCAGGAAAATTCAGTAAACAAACATGGACAGCACATAGAAACTATAATGAAATGCAGTTATCACGGTGCCCAAGCCCAAAGAAGATCAAGTGCCACGGCACCAGACCCAGCACGTTACGGCACCTTGGTGCTAGTTTCTGAAGTGCCATGGCACCTTGATATATGAATTCTATACCACCGCAGTGCTCATCGTCGCACTCAAATGCTAAATTTGCAATTTTTATGTCTTTTTTGCTCCAATTGAAGTCTGGCGGGCTGGATTTTGACCTAGAAATAATTCTACTTCAAGGAGGAGAATCCAATCTATAAGATTAATTATATTGTCAATGATCAATGCAATCCCTTGATGGTGGATATTGACCGAAGCCAATGCCTCTCTCATTAATTGCTTTCATTATTGTTTGCTTTATTATTTACAATTATCAAATCCTCTTTCTTTCAATCACATAAAGTAATTCCAGTCTCTCTGGGATTAACCCTTATTCCCATGACTACAAGCTAGTTAAGAGGTAAGGTATCAATTTGGGTGTACTTGCGATAGTATGCACCAATGGCCTGCCCGTGTTGCATGTTAGAAACTCTAATTTCTCCCAATTTTTTGCTCCATAACACGGCGAACCCGTGTTTGGTGCTGAAACTCCTATTTTCTCGAATTTTGCCTCATTTTTTTCTTTGCTTTAAAATTTCTTCGAAATTATTTCTTTATTCCCTCTTCTGGATGCAAATTGTGACCTAGAAAACACCCAAAAACACTCTTAAACTCCTAACTTGAGAAATTAACTAAATTGAAGACAAAAACAAAACCAAAAGTAAGAAAACAAAATGAAAAGAAACTCAAAAACTGAAATGTTGATTTCCTCCTACACAGCGCTTGTTTAAAGTCATTAGCTTGACTTTTTGGGATTACTTTCTATTAGCTCTAATTTAGTTGAGTTATTGTATGCTTTTCTCATGCTTATTACTCTACATTTTTGGCTAATTTAGTATTAATTCCCCTTGATTTGATATTGTGATTGCATCTCCTGAATATGAGAACACCCATCGTGCCTGATTGAAAAATTCAGTGTGCAATGCAGGATAAGGGATGCTACAACAATCTTGTGCCCATTTCAGGACAAAGGGGCTACAAACCGAATTATGTTGGGTGTGTCTTCAGCTGAATGATACCGGTTGCATTCTTAGGAGCTGATGCTGTGTGGTACTATGCAGGTGGGATGACCACTTTACTGTTGCAGTAGGTGCTACTCCCACTACCCTATGTGGAAGAAAGGAGCACTCAGATGACACAGAACAGAAGTTGTCTCCACTACTAAAGGTTGAGGAAAAGGCACTAGCAGAAGTGTAGGTCAAAAAGGTGCCACACCACTGGGACCACAATCCTAGCCTACAAAAGGCTGGAAAGAGAACAGAATAGAAGGACACAAAGTGATACACACACGAGATACAGAGAAAAAGGAGAAACACCTAGAGAAGCCCCTAATTTCTGATGGGAACATACAGAGGAAGGGGATACTGTTCCATTGGGAACCCATCGGGCAAGGGTGGTAGACGTTATGGTTGGGCTAGACAAAGGAACTGCTAGATGTGGGAGAGAAAGGATTCTGCCATAGAACTCTTCTTTCCTTTCGTGCTTCTGTTATTTTTACTGCCTCTGTTTCTACTACATTTTCCTCTCTGCATTATGGTTGTTCTAATGTTTACAGTTGTAATTAACTTGGATATGATGTTGGACTAAAATTCCAGATAAGTTCGTAGATAGGTTTATGTGAACTTTCAACATATTTATAGTAAATGAATGACTCTGTTTTAACATTGCTTTTGGCATTCAAACTACTATTTACATTTTTTAATTTCTGTCGTTGAATGACCCTCAATAGTGGAATACTGATACTAATATTTCACCTGGAAGGATAAATGGAAGTTAGACTGAGTTGAATGTTATGGGTTGGTAAAAAGCCAACATAACTAATATAGGAATATATAGTTGTCCCATATGACCCAATAGTTTCAGAGTATCAAGTGTAGTTCTTTGGGTTGGATTTATATTGGAATTTATGAATCTAACCTCAAGGCTAGCAAAAAGTGGTAGTTTTGGAAAGAACCCATTCAAAATAGAAAACTGGTCATATAAGCATTTGCTGTAGCAAAGTCAGAGCAAAATGGGTGCAGGAATTCATGTCAACCTTGAATCAAACCTAGTTGTCATTATTATCTGAATTTCTTCTATTCACCTCGCATATTACAAATATCATTTTAGAGTTCCTTATTTTGTTCTATCTTATTTTGTTCTTTAATCCAACTTTTTCTTTACTACCAACATTTTTTGCTATAGCATTCGTGGGTCAATCTTTTATAAATAATTTTGTTTACAATTCCTTGTGGGATGATACTCACTCATCACTTTATTACTTGGTTACGATATGTGCACTTACGTGTTACATTGTTTATATTGTGCATATATATTCCAAAGCGACAAGTTTTTGGCGCCGTTGTTTGGGAATTAAAAATTTAGAAGTTATTTGTAGATTTTGACTGTTTGGAGAATTTTAAATCTTAAGGCATTCTGGTGTTTTGGGCAGTTGAAATAAGTGCGTAAACAAGACGGACAGAGAACTATTTCCATTAGATCTTGAGATAGAGAGGACTTTTCTAAGAAGAAGGAGAGAATTGTTAGGTCTAGATCAAGTAGTAGAAATGGCCAATCCGAGACGAACTGACAATATGGATGACTGTGACAGAGTCCCGAATGCTTATGTTCAGCCAAATCTGAATGGGATGAATCCAAGCATAGTAAGGCCAAAAATAAAAAATCTTCATTTTGAGCTTAAACCAATGATGTTCCAGATCCTACAAACTACTAGACAATTTAGTGGAATGCCTACAGAAGATCCATACCTTCACCTGAGAGTGTTTATAGAAGTCACTGATGCATTCGAGATGAACGAGGTGACAGATGAAGTTTTGAAGCTCAAACTGTTCCAATATTTCTTAAGAGACCGAGCAAGAGCGTGGCTGAATTCTTTGCCACCTGATTCCATTGCCAATTGGAATGATTTAGCCGAGAAGTTCTTGATGAAATATTTTCCACCTACCAAGAATGCAAGGTTAAGGAATGACTTCACATCCTTCCAACAACTAGATGGAGAATCATTTTATGAAACCTAGGAGAGGTACAAAGTGTAACATCCTTAATTTCGTTTCTTTTATTGATAAAGGTACATAAAAAATTTAATTAAGGAAATAAAATTTATTAGACAATATTTTAGATAGCTAAGGAAATATAATCCTTAGAAATTCTTCACCTTAGGTATATGCATAGAAAATGTTTCTAACATTAAGAGAACAAATAAAGAAGGAAAATCTAATAGGAAAGAAATTAGAAATAACATACTAAAGAGATGCAAAATTCTTGGATAAGGAAGATAAATTTTTAGAAACAAGTAAAGGTCTTAAAATTTCAAAGAACATTGAATTAGGGTAATTTTTCCTAATTCAAGAACTATAGTTACTAAGTTTAAAATCTTTACCCATACATTGGGCTTTTACCTATGGACACTTCATATAGAGTTTTTTTTCCACTTCACATAAGTTTCTAGCAAGCCCATTGGATAACCTAAACAAGAAATTAAACATAGACTTGGACTAGGATATAGTAATTTCACAAATAGCCCAAAAATTATGAAAATGTGACCAAGCCCACCAAGAAAGGAAGAATTTTATCCAAAGCAAGGAAAATGGGTAGGACAAGCCCATAATGGGTAAGAATAAGCCCAAATCCAAGAGGAAAAATAAAATAAAATAAATTAGATGATGATATAATAATAAGAATAAAGATTAAGTTACATGGCATTAAGACAAAAATTTAGCAAGTGGTGTGATTCTACATTCATCATTTAGGCAAGTGGCATGATAATACAAGGCTTTAGGACAAAAACATCTATATCCTTCACTCATAATTTTAGCAAGTGGTATGATAATACATGGTATTAGGACAAAACATTCATAGCCCACACAAATAATATCAACCAAATAATGGAGATTGAAGGGCTAGAAATTTGCCACTTAAAAAGGCAACCTATCATAATTGATTAAGACAAAAGAAAAATTAAATTAATCCCTAAATCAAAGGGACCTTGTCCCTTATCTTAAGAACATATCATCATAATTTTCAAAATACAAATCTCCTTTTCCTATGCATATCTTGACTAAGGAAGAGGAAGACAAGAACATAAGTTGTTTGTTTTCCAAAAATTCAACAAAGTGTATCTTAATTGTGATAAGGTAGATCCATGATCATGAAAGGTGAATTATTTGGTGGTCTATATAAGAGAACCCACCCTTACAACATTAGAATTTCGTCCAAGTGAGGGAGAGAAAAAAATAGAAGCAAGGTAGAGTGAGGAAAGGAGAGGAAGAAAGGAAGAAAGAGGAAGGAGAAGTCTAGAAGACTAAGTGCTCCAAGTAAGTTTAACAATATTTCTTTTTGAAGAAAACTTTTGAAACTTATAATATTTGTATGAGATTTTGATCTTAGAACTTTTATGATTGGTCATGATGTTGCTATATCATGTTACATATTGATCTTGCATGTGATGTATGTTTGAATACTTAGGTTGGTGTAGATAGTTCTGCATGGTTATGGCTATGGGTGGCAGAATTTTAAGCTTCGGTAATTTAATTTCTGGGAATTATTGGTAGGGAATTAAAATAAATGGTTAACATAAGAATTAAATATAAATGTGTCATGGATTTTTAGCCACTGGAATCATTCCATTTGGAGTCCATATGAGGTAGCTATGGTCTGATTAGTAGTCAAAGGTCAGAAAATGAATCATCAGGGAAGAATATGTTAGGATAGCTTCGGTAATTTAATTTCTGGAAATTATTGGTAGGGAATTAAAATAAATGGTTAACATAAGAATTAAAGATAAATGTGTCATGGATTTTTAGCCACTGGAATCATTCCATTGGGAGTCCATATGAGGTAGCTATGGTCTGATTAGTAGTCAAAGGTCAGAAAATGAATCATCAGGGAAGAATATGTTAGGATAGCTTCGGTAATTTAATTTCTGGGAATTATTGGTAGGGAATTAAAATAAATGGTTAACATAAGAATTAAAGATAAATGTGTCATGGATTTTTAGCCACTGGAATCATTCCATTTGGAGTCCATATGAGGTAGCTATGGTCTGATTAGTAGTCAAAGGTCAGAAAATGAATCATCAGGGAAGAATATGTTAGGATAGCTTCGGTAATTTAATTTCTGGGAATTATTGGTAGGGAATTAAAATAAATGGTTAACATAAGAATTAAAGATAAATGTGTCATGGATTTTTAGCCACTGGAATCATTCCATTTGAAGTCCATTTGAGGTAGATATAAGCTGATTAGTAAGCAGAGGTCAGAAAATGTTTATTCAGAATATGTTATTAAAGCTTTAGTTTTTGAATTTCTGGAAAATATTCTGTAGGGAGTTAAAATCATACGCCAAGATAACAATTATAGATATAGGGCTCATGGATTTTTAACAACTGGAATAACTCAATTTGGAGTTCAAATGTGGGAGATATGGTCTAATTAGTCAGTAAAGGTCAGAACTTACACGAGAAGAAATAATCTGTACATTTAGGGAGTAATATCACCTTGATTTCTTAATATTTCGCTACAATGTTCAACATAATAGTTTTAGATAATTGTTTTATCTTGAAATTGACACTAAGATCACCTACATCAGAGTTAAATTGAGGGAGTTATGCTCTGATTAGTAAGAGAAGGTTAGATAGGATGAAAACCTGCATCAAGAAAATAAAGAAATAAAATTAGTATTTTAAAAAGAAGATGAATCTTAACAAATGACTAGTATAGCCATAGCCATTGCCATTGCATGAACTTACTACCATTTTAAGTGTGTAATTTTTAACATGGAATTTACCCTAGTACTCATATAAATTTACAAGAAGTTTTGAAAGTGCCGGTTTTATTTGAAAAATCTTAGTATGCTCCGTGGTTGCAGTATTTTCACATCAGAAAAGAATTATTCTAGTTACTGGAAAACAAAATTGTGATTTGTGAAAAGTGCATGTCTAAGGAAAGCTCTGGCAAGGAAAGACATGGTACTTAAGCGTGTCCATTAGTGACCCACCTCTCTTTCCTGGGAACTTTTCTGGTGCGCTGTTTACAGACTACAATTACTATCCAGTTACCAAGGTATTAGTATGGAATTTTGACATGGAAATGTTTTATAAAGTGATATTTTAAATGGTTATGTTCATGGCATGATTACCAATGATTTATGGTGATAGTTATATTTTGATGAACATACTTGTTATTGAAAGCATATTTTTGGCTATCATTGTGAAAAGAAAAGAAATGAGCACGGTCACATGGCAATCCGTGTGGTGCACCAGTAGGGGACGCCCTACCAACGGTTATGATCATGTTAATAAGAAAAGAAAGAGAAAGTGTGCCATGTCGGACGGAGCGAGATAAGCCCGTACCGAAAAGTAGAGAATACTCACCCTGACCGGGGTAGCTTGAAGTAAGAATAAGTGGATAGCCATCATATGAAATTCGAAAAATAGTTATTCATGCCATACATGTCATAACTGTATAATTTTCATGTGCATGATAAAGTGCATTCATGTGACCTAAAGATATTTTCTGTAGTTTATACAGCTGAACATGACGTGATGAACTATATTGATGGTAAATTATGATTTATTGTTGAACTTACTGGGATTTAATTCTCACTATATTTCCATATCATGTTCAGAAGAATAAATATGCAGATATTCTCTATGACACTTATTATCTCTGTACGTTGGATCGAGGTGCCCTACCTTGGGCAACTTCCAGTTATTTCTGATGTAACTGTCGTAGATGTAACTGAGATTCCGGTGGACGTGCCACCCGAACCAGTGTCCCCGGAAGTAGTCGATATAGATGATTAGAACTAATATGTATCTTTGTACAAATGTTTGTAAAATAATGGTGTGTAGTTTGTAAAATAATAGTGTGTATGGAAACTCAGTATTGTATAAATTAAATAAATGTTATATTTAAGTTGTAACGAGGTAATAACTTCATGGTATTTTAAAAAAAAAAAAATTTACATAAATGGAGTTGTTACACAAAGAGTTACTATGGAGATGCCCTCACCACGAGATTCTATACTGGATCTAGATGGAGACCTTTAATAATGGTCTAAATGCTCAAACCAGAACCATAGTGGATGCGGCAGCTAATGGAGCAATTTTTTCTAAGACATACAATAAAGCTTATGAATTGCTTGAAAGGATGGCTACTAACAACTATCAATAGCCTATGGATAGTCTCAACTGGAGAAAAAGTTGCTAGTATGCATGAAGTGAGTGAAGTCACTTCTCTCACAGCTCAAATAGCTTCGTTAGTCAACATCTTAAAAAACCAGTAGCTGAATCACCTTGAAGAAGCTAATATAACCTAGAAAACTAGAGTATCCTGTGTCTTGTGCAGTGGGCCTTATGTCATTGATAGTTTTCCTTCAAATCTAGAGTCAATATGCTATATGGGGAACATGAATTGGAAGAATAACCCTTATTTAAATACATATAACCCAGGTTGGAGACAACATCCTAATTTTTCTTAGAGTAACCACAGTGCTAGTCAGGGAAGCAATTCTACTCCTCAGAGGCTGCAATTTCCTCCAAGATTTTAGCAGCAAAAGCATCAGCCTAATGAGATTCCAAATTCCTTGGAGTCGTTGCTTAAAGAATATATGGTAAGAAATGATGCTAGTGATCTAGAGTCAAGCTGCTTCACTAAGGAATCTGGAGACTCAAGTTAGGCAGCTGACTAATGAGCTAAAAAACAAACCTATAGGGACACTTCCAAGTAATACAAAAGTTCATAAAAAGGATGGGAAGGAGAACTGCAAGGCTATAACACTTAGGAGTGGAAAGGTGGTGTGATGAGTGAGTTTTATACTCATAAATTAAATATTTTCATCTTATCTTTTGCCATAATTAAGCATAAATCTCCCTTACTTGTCTTTAGTTTTGTGTCTTTCTTACAGATGGAGAGAAGAGTAGAAAATGGACTTAATTGGAGGAATCAGAGTTAAATTGTGGTTCTTTGGAAATGATGTCTATAAATCAAGCAGATAAAACAAATTCATTAAGGATGGCTGAGTAAGGAGCATTATCATATTTTCTGTTGAGACGCATCCTAATGGATATATGTACAAATTTATTCTTGATTTATGATCACATTTCCAAAAGAACTAAAACATAAAGATTCAAGGCAAAGCACCCAATGTTGAGAATATGTTTGCTGGTTGCAGTCCAGCCCAACCTTGCTATAGTACTTGGGCCATATCTCTGAAAATACATATCCAATATGTATGCAATTTGGTAGGTGTGTAGCTGACACAATTGGGTACAACTTTCATGTTCAAGTGGTCAGAAAATACGGAAATTAAAAGGGCCAAAAGTGGGCTAGAATAGAATTTGACTACTGCTGCAGTCCAGCCCGACTTTGCTCTAGTATTTTGACCATAACTCACATATTACGTATCCAATTTGTCCACAATTTATCTTGACGGAAATCTAATGAAATTGTCTACAACTTTCGTGTTGATGAAGTCAGAACATTCAGCGGTTTTCAAGACGATATTCAAGGATCAATTTCGGTGCACATGATGGAATTCAAATTGTCAACTTTGTACAACTTCCTACCAAACAATTTTGACAATTACCACACCAACCACACTTAATTGTATCTATAAATAGAGGGCTTGAGGAGTGAGTTAGGGAGTTTTTGGAGAGCTTTGGAGAGAGCTTGGGAAAGCTTTGTTGGAATTCTACGAACTTGTAATGTTATTCTCTCTTTAGACATCTTGTATTTTTCATTTTCTTTCGTAATATTATCATGTTTCTTCATCGTTCATTTCACTTCCTTGCCTTGATTATGGAGAACTAATCTCCTAATGCTAAGGTGAAAGGGTGAAACTCTTGGTATGAGAATAATAGTTTATCTAACTCTTAATCTTAATGTTTATCTTTGATATTGTATTTACCTTCCTATTTCTTTCCTCATAAATATTTCTTAATGGCTGGTTTTATCATACCGCCGATTTCTTGTTATGTTATTGGCTGGTTTTATTAGACCGCCTATCTCTTATTATTTTCATGGTTGGCTTTGCTACCTACTTTATTTTATTTTACTATTGGTTGGCTTTGCCACCTATTCTATTTCATTTTATTTTGTTATGTTAATTAATTTTCTACCTTTCATTTTTTGCATAAGTTAATCTTGTAAAATGTGAATTTTGATATATTGTAGACAATATAATGATTGGCACAATTTATGCTTGAATCCATTTACAAGTTATCTTTTGCATCTTTGTATTTTTAATCCTGTAAAGTGTGAACCTTGATAAATTGTAGACAATTTTTGGCACAATAAATACTTGAATCACTCTTGATTTATTGTAGACAATATGGTGATTGGCACAATGTACGCTTGAATCCATTTTACAAGAATATTTTAATTATTAGAAAGGAGTTAAATATAATTCATGTATAAACAAAGTTGAGCTTAAATTAACATATCATCCGATTAGAACTTTATTCGTGTAAAGATTCTAATTGAGTAATAAAAGAGTTGAATTTATTTTTATTCGATATACCAAGAGTGGATCCCCTAACCTTAGCATGCTTCTTTACCTTGAATACATCTTCATTTAATTTCAGTATATTAGTTCTTTGCATATTTTGTTCAATATTCCTCTCACAAAACAAGACATTGGGAACTAGGTTAGAAGTATTTATTTCGGATCTATATTAGAATTTTCTCTCAATTGGCAATCTCTGTGGGATCAACCTTGCATACCACTAAATCTATACTCCAATATATTCGTGCACTTGCAAGTTTTAATTAAAACAACAACATAGTGGAACCAACTCAAGCCAAGAATCAGATTCAGAAAGATCTTATTGATGAAAGGGAGAACAAACAAAGGAAGGCTGAGGAGGCAAGCAAAAAAGTAGAAACCTTTAAAGCAAATCCTGTCACTTTGCCACAGCAAAATGTTTAGTAGACCAATCCACCTCCACCATTCCCTTAAAGATTTTAAGGGCAGCAGCAAGACCAACAATTTAGAAGGTTTATGGATGTCTTCAAATAGCTACACATCAACATTCCCTTGGTGGAAGCATTGGAACAAATGCCAAATTATCTCAAGTTTATAAAGGATATTTTAACAAAGAAAAGGAGATTTAGAGAATTTGAAACTGTTGCTATAACTAGGGAATGCAGTGCTGTGCTATAAAATAAGTTGCCACCTAAACTTAAGGATCTAGGCAATTTCACCATTCCATGTTCCATTGAGAGCCAGAATTTTGGCAAGGCTCTATGTGATTTGGGTGCAAGAATCAACCTCATGCCTATGTCAATATTTAAGAAATTTGGGATTGGAGAAGCTAGGCCCACTACTATTATGAAGCAGATAGATCTATAGCATATCTGGCAGGGAAAATAAAAGATGTCTTGGTTAAGGTGAATAAATTCATTTTTCTAGTGGATTTCAAAGTGCTGGATTATGAAGCAGATGCAGAAGTACCAATCATTTTGGGAAGGCCCTTCTTAGCCACGAGCTAAAATTTAATCGATATGCAAAAGGGAGAACTAATAATGAGAGTGCAGGATGAGCATATCACATTCAATGTCTTCAAATCTATGAAATTTCCAAGCGAGATGGAGGAGTGTTTAGTCATTTCTGTGATTGACTCTTAACTATCAGAGCAATTTGAGAAGAGCTATAAGGACCCACTACAAGCAGTTTTACATGACAGTTCATACTCGAAAGGTGAAGAAGAAGAAGAATGGGCTTAGATAGAGGCAACACCAGGCGTTGGAAAGTAGAGATTGATGATTGAGCTATCGGATATGTCTTCTTATGAATTGAAGCTACCAAAGTCATCGGTAGATGAACCACTAGCCTTGGAGTTGAAGCCATTACCTTCATACTAGAAATACACATACTTGGGTAATATAACCACTCTACCAGTGATTATTTTAGCACACCTGATAGAGGAGCAAGAAAGCTAATTGGTCATGGTATTGAAGAAATTTAAAAGAGTTATTGGATGGACACTTGTAGATATTAAAGCCATTAGTTTTTCATTTTGTATGCATAAGATTCTACTAGAGGAGAATGAAAAAGGGTCCATTAAAGCTTAACGAAGGCTCAATCCGATAATGAAGGATGTGGTGAAGAAAGAGATCATTAAGTGGTTGGATGCTAAAATTTTCTACCTAATATCAAATAGCTCCTGGGTTAGTCTTCTTCAATGTGTTCCAAAAAAAGGGGGCATAATGGTGGTGGAGAATAAAAATAATGAATTAATCCCAACCAAAGTCGTGACTGGTTTGAGAATCTGTATGAACTATAGGAAGCTGAACAAAAGCACCAGAAAGGACCATTTCCACTTGCCATTCATAAACCAAATGTTAGATAGGCTCGCTGGAAGGGAGTACTATTGCTTCTTAGATGGGTATTCAGGGTATAACCAGATTGATATAGCACCCGATAATTAGCACAAGACCACATTCACATGCCCATACGACACTTTGACATTTTAGAGAATGCCATTTAGGCTGTGCAATGCTCCATCCACCTTTCAAAGATGAATGATGGCAATTTTCATCCAAATGGTAAAATATTTTGTGGAGATTTTCATGGACGACTTTTCTATTTCTAGAAACTCTGTTGACTTGTGCTTGGGAATTCTGGCTAAAGTTCTCTAAAGGTGTAAGGAGACAAATCTTGTATTGAATTAGGAAAAGTGTCAATTCATGGTAAAAGAAGGAATTGTGTTGGGACATAAAGCTTCTCAAAATGGGCTAAAAGTTGATAAGGCCAAGTTGGAGATCATTGACAAGCTGCCTTCTCCCACTACGATGAAAGGTATTAAAAGCTTTCTTGGGCATGCAGGATTCTAAAAATGATTTATTAAGGATTTTTCCAAGATTGCTAAGCCCCTATGATATTTACTCGAGAAATACAAAGCATTTTTCTTCGACGAAGATTGCATGAAAGCATTTTGTGAAGTTAAGGAAAAGTTGAGTACAACGCTTGTTATTGTGGCACTAGATTGGGCATCACCATTTGAGCTTATGTGTACAATGCTTACTATCTATTCGAGAAATACAGAGCATTTTTCTTCGATGAAGATTGCATGAAAGCATTCCGTGAACTTAAGGAAAAGTTTAGTACAATGCTTGTTATTGTGGCACCGGACTGGGCATCACCATTTGAGCTTATGTGTGATGCAAGTGATGTAGCTCTGGGAGTAGTTCTCAGCCAACGTAGGAACAAGGTGTTTCACTCCATACACTATACTAGTAAGACACTACAAGGGGCTCAACTCAATTACACCGTGACAGAGAAGGAGCTGCTGCCAGTTGTGTTTTCTTTTGAAAAATTCAAATCTTAGTTAGTGAGCACCAAGGTGATTATGTATACTGACCACTCAGCCATCAAACAATTAGTAAAGAAGAAGGATTCAAAACCAAGACTCATTCGATGGGTGCTCCTTTTGCAAGAATTCAATTTGGAAATCGAGGATAGAAAGGGAACTAAAAGTCAAGAAGCTGACCACCTTTCTCGACTAGAACAAGACAAAGAAATGCAGAGAAAATCAATTAGAAGTTCTCAAATGAGCATCTTTTCCTGATGCCTCAAGCTCATTCGCCATGGAATGCTGATTACCTGAATTAATTAGTGAGTGGGCTACTTCCACCAAATTTCACTTCACAGTAGAAAAAGGAATTTTTGCATGACATCAATTCAAACCACTGGGATGAATCATATCTCTTCAAGCAATATGCTGAACAGATGATTAAGAGATGCATTTTGAAGGAAGAAATGAAGCCTATACTATAGTAATGCCATGCCTCACCCTATGGAAGCCACTTTGGAAGAATTTGGACTGCAAACAAGGTGCTGCAAGTAGGGTGCTACTGGCCTTCATTATTTAAGGATTCCTACTCTTTTGTGATGCAATGTGATAGGTGCCAAAGAGTAGGGAATATATCCAGAAGACATGAAATGCCTATAAACAACATCTTTGAAGTTGAATTCTTTGATGTATGGGGGATAGATTTCATAGGGCCATTCCCTTTGAGTTTCAGAAATCAATATATCCTGGTTGCTGTTGACTACATCTCAAAGTGGGAAGAAGCAGGCATTTTTCCAACCAATGATGCAAAGGTGGTGACAAAGTTCCTTAAAAGAACATCTTCACTAGACTTGGGACTCTACGAGCAATCATCAATGATGAAAGATTCCACTTTTGTAATAGACAGTTTGAAGCACTGTTGGCCAAATATGAGGTCAAACACAAGGTAGCAACACTGTGCCACCCCTAAACTATTGGGCAAGCTGAAATCATAAACAGAGAAATCAAGAGAATCTTAGAAAAAACTATTGGCCCAACTAGAAAAGACTGGTCTTCAAGGTTGGATGACGTGTTGTGGGCTTATCGAACAACCTACAAAACAACTTTGGGGATGTCTCCATATAAACTAGTGTTTGGCAAGGCTTGTCATTTGCCAGTGGAACTAGAGCATCGAGCATACTAGGCAATCAAGAACTTCAACTTAAATTTAGAGGCTGCTGAAGAAAAAAAGATGCTGCAACTAAATGAATTGGATGAATTCTGTAGGCAGTCCTATGATAATGCTAAGCACTAAAAGGACTAGACAAAGCAATGGCATGATAGGAAAATAAAACCACGGGACTTTGAAGTGGGGCAGCAAGTCCTGTTATTCAATTCCAGGTTAACCTTGTCCCTTGGAAAACTCAAGTCTCGTTTGGTCCATTTTGCATTAACCAAGTTTTCCCATTTGGAGCTATTGAATTGGAAGAAGAGAAATCATGAAGAACATTCAAGGTAAACAGGAAAATGATCAAACACTATTTTAGAGGTGAAGTGGAACGCCAACATACCTCAATCCAATTGCAGGAAGGATGAAAAGGGAAGTAGTCGGGCTGTTAACTATAAAACAAGCAATTATGGGAGGCAACCCATGTGTTTTTTTTTCAATTTTACATTTTATTTGATAGTCATTTAGTAGCTTGAATTTTTATTTTACTTTTATCTGTGTTAAAATTTTTAGGCAAAAGGGAGCATCAAACCAGAAAAGGTAGTTGCAAGAAATTGCCATAAAATTGCCACAGCAAAGACAGCTATGTAATAACTAATGACGAAAGAGAATTTCCATAGAATTGTTACAGCAACTTTCTATGAAGTAAGGAATACTCCTTTGGCAAAAGGATGAGTGGAACTGGGCCATCAGAATCACTCAGGGATGGAAAAGAAGAGAAGAAGCAAACCCGCAAATGAGTTGAGAAAAAAAAGGGGCAAAGAAGAAAAGGGAAGCCCAATAATTCGAGCCCTGTCTGGAAAAAAAGGGAGGGTAGTGGGAAAACTAAAAGGCACCCAAACGTTATTTCCCCTCTATCAACTTCAAACTACTCATTCACCTCCCCTATTCCGTGCAACTGTAACCAGTTCTACACTAGACTTTCCCCTTTGTTCTATCATTCTCTTTCACTCTCTCTGAAAGGGCCATTCTTCAATTTGAAAATAACCTTCATTTGCACACCATGCTGAGAGTGAAGACCGTCGCTAAGAAGGCCAGCAAGACAAAGAAATTTGTCTCTTAAGAGACCCAAAAATGATATGACGAGGAGATGATTCAACGGACATTTTGTGGAGAAAAAAGGTTCACCTTTACAAATGCTGAAGACTGAAGGGTGCCAATGTACGTTGCTATAGTGGTGAAGTAGAGAAGTTGGAAGGACTTTTCCAAACACCAAGAGTCTGTTACGATACCATTGGTGAGGGAATTCTACACAAATTTCTCAAAGGATGCTACGGACTAGGTAAGGGTCCGAGAAACCCGGGTGCTATTTGACCCCCAAGCAATCAACACAGCCTACTAGTTGGACAATAAGGAAGATAACTGCGACAAACACTTGAACTCTTTGGAAGAAAAAGATTGGGATGAAATGCTATCGAGGGTGTGTATCCCAGGCACCTCATGGGACAAGTCTCCTAAGGAGCCACAACCGTGAACAGAGCATCCCTACTATTGGCGGTTAAGGTGTGGTATCACTTCATAAAGACTTGCCTTTTGCCCTCTGATAACTGCATTTTGATAATTGCATTCTACTATAGTTTCCATGTGTTACCCATGACTATTTACTGAAGTTTCTGGTGTTTTAAGCACTTTTTGCCCTCTGAGTTAAAAAGGATGACTCTTCTAGATATAACACCAGCGGCCCATTGCTGCAGCATTTCACTGAGCATATGTGGCAATGATAGCAGAACTACGGGTGATAAAGGGTGAGCTGCCCCCTTTTTCCCGCAATACTATGATTCTGTTTGATTTGATGCAGGTGGTAGAGCGGCGCAGCAGCAGCAGGGGGAAGCAGCAGCGACAGCAGCAGGTGCACTGCAAGCTGTGGGTACAGGACTACCTCTACTACTGAAAGTGGAGAGGATAAAGCTGCTCAACAAGAGCGCCTGCTGCAGAGAAATGTCAGACATCCAGGGCGCTTTTCTGGGACCACAAAGGCTGCTGATAAAAGGCCGAAAAAGAGGGAATGAAAACAAACTCTGCTGGGGAGAAAGAGAAAAGAACGGAGTGAGAAATAACACCAAGCCTAGAGTGCTGCTTAGACCGGGAGGTGCAGCACGAGGGGTGGGTAGCGTGCTAGTGTAGAAAGGAACCTTGTTTTTCTATTATCTATTATTGTATTACTTCTTGTCAAAGAGAGGATTTTCATAGTTCTTTTTGGTAATTTGGTTTTTACCTTGTAAAATGCACGCCAGTGTTTCGGGAATTTTGGTAACTAGTGCACCCATGAGGCTTGGCTAAGTTTCCAGCTGGGGTTGCACAAGGGTTGTAATGGACTGAAGCACATTTTCAACGTTAATACATTTTGCTGCAGTTTTGTTTACATTCAGCTGTAGTTCCTCTAGCTTTTCTTTCCTTAATAACAGAAGTTTGGAGGAAGAAAACCAAGGCCAACATTCACCTGGGAGGGTAATGGAGGCTGGAAAAGGAGGCTGACTGTAAGGGAGCTACCTTATGTAGGGATATACGGGTACCCCATTAGTCTATAATGAAATGCATGCATAACTAAGAGGTGAGGACCAAAGCAGGAATGCGCGTCTGATCCTTGGAGTTGTAAGGAATGGTGGTCTGGGAAGACTCCATTCAGGACTGAGTTAACACCAGGGACTTTTGCTGCAGCAAAGTCTAGAGCATCTCCGAATGCTGAAGTCCATGGCAACCCCGAGCACCCCAGTCATCCCCACATACTTTTTTTCCTATTCCTCAATACTTTTCACCTTAGTCACAGTAAAAATCGGTTAAACCGTGCATATTCCAATTTGTGAAAACTCGACATTGCTACATCATTCATACAGCAAAGGTATCTAGACAGTTTCAGTTTACTCCTCGTGGGACGATACCCACTCATCACTTTATTACTTGGTCACGATACGTGCACTTGCGTACTGACATTGTATTCATCTTTGTATGAATTACACACAAACGTTCACCAAGTTTTTGGCGCCGTTGCCGTGGAGTGACAACTTTGAAAATTGTTTTTAGATACTCCGCTGTGTAAAGGATTGTTTGTTTTTACTCTAGTGTCCTGACTGAGCAGGTAACATAGTGCATGAGCAGGGGTGACAGAGAACTCCTCCCCCTTGATCCAGAAATCAAAAGAACACTTCTAAGAAGAAGAAGAGGATAGCTAACACACCAGCAGCAGGCAGAGATGGCAAATCAAAATGGAGCAGACAACATGGACGATAGGGATAGGGTCTTAAATGCTTATGTTCAACCAAATCTGAATAGGTTGAACTCGAGCATTGTGAGACCAGAGATCGAGGCTCTACATTTTGAACTCAAACCAGTAATGTTCCAGATGCTGCAAACTGCTGGGCAATTCAGTGGCATGCCCACTGAGGACCCCCACCTTTATTTAAGAGTATTCATGGAAGACACGGATGCTTTCAAAATGAATGGTGTAACAGAAGAAGTGCTCAAGCTTAAGCTGTTTCCTTATTCATTAAGGGACCGAGCAAGAGCCTGGTTGAACTCACTGCCACCTGACTCTATTACTAACTGGAGTGACTTGGCAGAAAAATTTATGCTGAAATACTTCCCACCTACCAAAAATGCTAGATTGAAAAATGACATCACCTCCTCCCAGCAATTAGAAGGTGAATCTTTGTATGAGACTTGGGAGAGGTATAAAGAGCTATTACGAAGATGCCCACATCATGGAATTCCTTATTGCATTCAGATGGAGACCTTTTATAATAGCCTCAATGCCCAAACTCGAACCATAGTAGATGCAGCGGCCAATGGGGCACTCTTGTCCAAAACATATAACGAAGCATATGAGTTGCTTGAAAGAATGGCCAGTAACAATTATCAATGGCCAATGGACAGGGCTTTAACTGGAAAGAAAGCAGCAGGCATGCATGAAGTGAGTGAAGTGACTTCTCTCACAGCCCAGCTAGCCTCTCTAGTTAATGTCTTGAAGAGCCAGCAAGTTACCTGTCCTCAAGCAGCCAATGCAGTTCAGGAAACTGGACCATCTTGTGTGCTATGCAACGGATCTCATTTATTCGAAGCGTGTCCCTCAAACCCTGAATCAGTGTGTTTTGTGGGCAATATGAATCGCAATAACAACCCTTACTCCAACACATATAACCCAGGATGAAGGCAACACCCCAATTTCTCCTAGAGCAATTATGGTGCAGGACAAGGGAGCAACTCTACCCCACAAAGACCACAGGGTCCACTAGGCTTCCAGCAGCAAAGACAACAGCCTCAGGAACCCCACACTTCACTGGAATCCCTGTTGAAAGAGTATATGACAAGGAATGATGCTCTAATCCAGAGTCAAGCAGCCTCACTGAGGAATCTGGAGACTCAAGTGGGACAGCTTGCCAATGAACTGAAAAGCAGACCCCCAAGGACACTTCCTAGCAATACTGAAGTCCCTAGGAGAGAGGGCAAAGAACACTGTAAGGCGATAGCTCTGAGGAGTGGAAAGATGGTGGAAACACCAAAAGCAAAAGAGCAAGACCAGACAGACTCCGCTGTACCCCTGGAGAACAAAAATGGAAAGAAAAGGCAAAATGAGGAGATAAGCAAGGACGAAAACAGCTCAGGAAAGAATGCTGCAGCTATGCTGCAGCAAAAGTCGTCAACTTTGCTGCAGCAGGAAATACGGCAATCCAAGCTACCTCCCCCTTTCCCTCAGAGATTTCAGAAGCAGCAGAATGACCAGCAATTTAGAAGGTTCTTGGATGTCCTGAAACAGCTACACATCAACATTCCTCTAGTGGAAGCACTGGAGCAGATGCCCAATTATGTGAAGTTCATGAAGGAAATTCTGACAAAAAAAAGGAGGTTTGGCGAGTTTGAAACCGTTGCTCTCACAAGGGAATGCAGTGCTGTGCTGCAAAATAAGTTGCCACCCAAACTCAAAGATCGAGGTAGTTTCACCATACCTTGTTCGATTGGAAACCAGTATTTTGGCAAGGCACTTTGTGATTTGGGAGCAAGCATCAACCTTATGCCAATGGCCATCTTTAAAAAGCTAGGAATTGGAGAAGCTCGGCCTACCACAGTTACACTGCAATTGGCAGATAGATCCATTGCTCACCCAGAGGGAAAAATAGAGGATGTCCTAGTTAAGGTGGACAAGTTCATCTTCCCAGTAGATTTCATAATTCTGGATTATGAAGCTGATGCAGAAGTACTTATTATATTAGGCAGACCATTCCTAGCAACTGGCCGGACACTCATTGATGTTCAGAAGGGTGAATTAACTATGAGAGTACAGGATGAGCAGGTAACATTCAATGTGCTCTAGACCATGAGGTTTGCCAGTGAAGAAGAGGAATGTGCTGTGGTGTCAATGATAGACACGTTAGCATCAGAACAACTGGAAAGATGCTGCAAGGGACCATCACCAGCAGCGTGGACAGACCACTCAGAGTCCGAAGGAGAAGATGAAGAATGGGCCTGGATTGATGTCAGACAAGGCTTCAGGAAGAAGGAGCCATTATTTGCAACCACGCCAGATTCAAAACTGCTGAAGGCATCGATGGAGGAACCACCAGCTCTGGAGATGAAGCCTCTGCCAGCTCACCTTAAGTATGCATATCTAGGAGAAACAACCACTCTTCCTGTGGTTATCTCAGCACTTCTAACAGATGAACAAGAGGAGAAATTGATCCTGACACTAAAGAAATTCAGGAAGGCAATTGGCTGGACACTTGCTGACATTAAGGGGATCAGTCCCTCATTCTGCATGCATAAGATCCTTTTGGAGAGCAATGAAAAAGGGTCCATTGAACCCCAGCGAAGGCTTAACCCAATAATGAAGGTGGTGGTAAAGAAGGAGATCATCAAATGGCTGGATGCTAGAATCATTTACCCCATATCAGATAGCTCTTGGGTGAGTCCGGTCCAGTGTGTTCCCAAGAAAGGAGGCATGACTGTGGTGGAAACTGATAGCAATGAGCTCATTCCCACTAAGGTGGTAACCGGTTGGAGGATTTGCATGGACTACCGAAAGCTGAATAAAAGCACTAGGAAGGATCACTTCCCTATGCCATTCATTGATCAAATGCTAGATAGACTTGCTGGGAGGGAATATTATTGCTTCCTGGATGGGTACTCCGGGTATAACCAGATTGCCATAGCACTAGAAGACCAGCATAAGACCACATTCACATGCCCTTATGGTACCTTTGCATTTCGAAGGATGCCATTCGGGCTGTGCAATGCTCCAGCAACGTTCCAGCGATGCATGATGGCAATATTCACAGAAATGGCTGAACAGTTTGTGGAAATCTTTATGGATGATTTCTCAGTTTTTAGAGACTCCTTCGACCTATGTTTGGAAAACCTTGCTAAAGTCTTGCAGAGATGTGAGGAGACAAACTTGGTGCTAAACTGGGAAAAGTGCCAGTTTATGGTAAGGGAGGGAATTGTGCTGGGGCATAAGGTATCGCAGAGAAGACTAGAGGTGGACAAGGCCAAAGTAGAAGTTATTGAGAAATTGCCCCCCACCTCGGTCAAGGGCATTCGGAGCTTCTTGGGACATGCAGGATTTTATAGGAGGTTCATCAAGGACTTTTCTAAGGTTGCCAAACCACTATGCAGCTTACTAGATAAGGATAGAACCTTTTGTTTTGATGAAAGATGCATGACAGCATTCTACGATCTCAAGCAGAAATTGAGCACAGCCCCGATCATCGTAGCACCAGACTGGACCTCCCTATTTGAGCTGATGTGTGATGCTAGCGAAACAGCACTGGGAGCTGTCCTGGGATAGCGCAAAAATAAGCTGTTTCACTCTATTTACTATGCTAGCAAAATGTTGCAAGGTGCCCAGCTGAACTACACTGTGATAGAGAAGGAATTGCTTGCTGTAGTGTTTGCCTTTGAGAAATTCAGAGCATATCTGGTAGGAGCAAAGGTGATAGTGCACACAGACCACTCTGCCATCAAACACCTGGTCAGAAAGAAGGATTCCAAATCGAGGCTCATTCGGTGGGTGCTTTTACTTCAAGAGTTTGATCTAGAGATCAGAGACAGGAAGGGGAATGAAAACCAAGTGGCGGACCATCTCTCCAGGTTGGAGGAGCACAGCTCTGGAGTAGAGGCTATCAATGAAAGATTCCCAGATGAACAACTCTATCTCATGTCTCAAGTGGATGTGCCATGGTATGCTGACCACGTGAATTACCTCGTGAGTGGGATGCTCCCACCAGACCTGACATGGCAGCAGAAGAAAAAATTTCTGCATGAAGTCAACTACTACTATTGGGATGAACCCTATCTTTACAAGCAATGTGCGGACCAGATGATAAGGAGGTGCATACCTAGTGAAGAAACGGAGCAAATCTTGCAGCAATGCCACGCTTCTCCTTATGGAGGTCATTTTGGAGGAATTAGGACAGCAAACAAAGTGTTGCAGGCGGGTTTTTATTGGCCCTCCTTATTCAAGGACTCCCACGCGTATGCAAGGCAATGTGACCGGTGCCAGAGAACAGGAAATATATCTCGCAGGCATGAAATGCCACTGAACAACATCCTAGAGGTGGAATTATTTGATGTCTGGGGCATATATTTCATGGGACCATTCCCCTCAAGTTTTGGCAACCAATACATCCTTGTAGCTGTAGATTATGTCTCAAAGTAGGTGGAAGCCAGTGCATCTCAGACCAATGAAGCCAGGGTCGTGACCAGATTCCTGAAAAGGAATATCTTTACAAGGTTTGGAACCCCCAAAGCCATCATAAGCGATGGAGGAACCCATTTCTGCAATAGGCAGTTCAAGGCACTACTGGCCAAATACGGAGTAAGACACAAGGTTGCAACCCCCTATCATCCACAAACAAGTGGGTAGGCTGAAGTCTCCAACAGAGAGATCAAGAGAATTCTGGAAAAAACAGTGAGTCCTACAAGGAAGGATTGGTCCTCAAGGTTGGATGATGCACTTTGGGCATATAGAACAGCCTATAAGACACCTATGGGCATGTCACCTTACAGGTTGGTATTCGGGAAGGCTTGTCATCTCCCAGTAGAGCTGGAACATCGAGCATATTGGGTAGTGAAGAAACTAAACTGAAGCTTGGATGCTGCAGGGGAGAAAAGGATGCTGCAGCTAAATGAGTTGGACGAATTTCGGGGGCAGGCCTATGAGAATGCCAAACTATACAAGGAGAAAGCAAAGCAATGGCATGACAGGAAAATACAACCCAGAATTTTCGAAGTGGGACAGAAAGTACTACTGTATAACTCCAGGCTAACCTTGTTTCCTGGGAAGTTGAAATCACGATGGTCTGGACCCTTTCATATAAGCAAGGTCTTCCCATTTGGGACAATTGAATTAGAAGAAGAAAAGGAAGGAAGGACATTCAAGGTTAATGGGCAAAGAGTCAAGCATTATCTGGGAGGTGACATAGACAGACAACACACCTCCATTCAGCTGCAAGAGGATTGAACAGAAGGGAAGTCAGGCTGAAGACTCTAAACCAAGCGCTCATGGGAGGCAACCTATATTTAAATTTGTTATTTAAGTTAAATAGTTTTAAGATAAGCTTAGAGTAAGAACTTAATAGCTTTTGTGGTGAATACGCAGTTTAGGGAGCAAGAAGTTGCTGAATCAGTGTTTGTTTTGCTGCAGCAACATAACACTAAAGGCAGTCCCTGTTTGCTGTAGCAGAACTGTTTTGCTGCAGCAACACAGTCAGTTTCAAGCCAAGGGTTCCCCCCTGCCATGCTGCGGCATTGTTTAAAAAGAAAAAAAAAAGAGAAGAGAGAAGAGAATGGTGGGCGGGAAAACTGGCAGAAGGCCATAAGACACCTACGGGTTTTAAAACCTCTGCAACTTCCAACCCATTCCTTCCGAGAGTTAACACATCCACAGTGTCACCTCTGCAACTTCCCCCTCACCTTCTCTCTCCCGAGTCCCAAGCCCTGCAACCCTCTCACCCCCTTCGTCCCAGAAAGCCCCAACCTTCAACCCTTCAACCTAAGTATGCCGAGAATCAAGACAGTAGCAAGAAAGGCCAGCAAGATGAAGAAATTCATTTCTGAAGAAAACGAGAAGAGGTATGACAACGAAATCGTGCACAGAAACTTCTGCGCTGAGAAGGGGTTTACATTCACCCCCACTGGCGATTTGGGAGTGCCAATGTACATTGGCACGGTGGTAAAACAGAGGGGTTGGGAAAATTTTGCAAGCCATCCACCAACGGCCCACATTCCACTGGTTCGGGAGTTCTATGCGAACTTCTCCCCAGAAACGGATAAGTGGGTGAGAGTTCAGGAAACGAAGGTCCACTTTGACGAAGCTGCCATCAACAAAGCCTACCATTTGCTCGACGAGGAGGACAACTATCAGGCTTATCTGTAAGGCCTGCGGGCTGAAGACTGGGAAGCGATGCTCACCCGAATGTGCCTCCCTGGCACTACCTGGGATAAATCTCCCCAAGGCTTCACCACTGTAAATCGCATCTCGCTGGTGCCGGCAGCAAAGGTCTGGTACCATTTTCTAAAGACCCGTCTCCTGCCCTTCACCCATGGGCAGACTGTGAGCAGAGAAAGAGTAGCAATGGTGGATGCGCTCATACTCGGCCGGCCACTCAACGTTGGCCGCATTGTAAGTGACCAAATACGAGCCTGTGCCGACCGAAAGAAGGGAAGCCTCCTCTTTCCTTCCCTCATCACCACCCTGTGCAAGAATCATGGAGTCCCTGTCTCCATGGACAAAGAGGTCCTAAAGGACACCACTCCCATCACCCCTACCACCATTTCTCGCATTGTTCTCGAGAAAGCAGCCTCGCATCCACCAACTGCCTCTCGGGATCCCCCACCAACTACTGGTCCATCTGCTTCCTCCTTTGCCACTACGCCAACTGACAAGGCCATTCAGCAACTGCTGCAGCAACAATCCACACTCCTCAGACAGCAAGCACAATTGCTGCAGCACCAGCAAACATTCTGGCAATACGCACAGAAAAGGGACTTTGCCCTCCACACCACTCTAGAGCAAAATTTCAAGCAATTTTTCCCATTCCCAAAATTCTGAACTGCCCTACTCCATGCCACCTTTGAGGAATCAACCGCAGCACAAGAAACACAGGCAGAGCACCCTAAGGCCTCTGAAGGATCCTCCTCTAGCAAGGAGCCCTGTCCTGAACCCCACCAGACAACGGAGCAAACTGTGTCCTCTGATGACGATGAGCCCATTGCCAAAAGGGCAGCAGTACTGCACAAAGGAAAGGCCCCCCAACAATCCACACAGAGGAGGAGTGGACTCAGAAGCTCATCGAAATCTTCTGGGGGTCAATGACCCTAGGGTGCTGCAGCATACCTGCTAGCACCCTCAGGAAAGTTCCTTCAACCCATTGTCCCTCTCTGATATTTTTGGAATTCCCTCGTTTCTGTTTCTGTTTGTGGGCATATTTTATTTTCTAACTATTGCATCAGCAGTGAGGACACTGCTCAATTTAAGTTTAGGGGGGGTGTGTGATATAATTGTCTGGTGGGAATGAAGTTGCTGGAGCATATCACTTTTGTGTATGCATTCGTTGTTGTGGCATCACTTGTGTCTTTTGCGTTTTATTTTAATTCATTGCTGGAGCATTCTGCATGATTAGTTCTGCTAGGTGTTTGTTTATAGTACTGTCTGCTTGTGTCTTCATCCACCCGTGTTGAATGAGTCTTTCCCAGTAATCACTAAGTTTGTTTAATGTTTAAAAAAAAAAAGAGGGTGAGATATAGCTGCATATCCTACTGAAAGTTTTGGGATACTCCATGAGGAGGATTGGGTATTCTGTTAAAATCAGAATAGGGAACCCACAATCTCACCCCATCACACAGCACCTTCCTCTTATAAGCACTGGATCATGGGCAGCTTGCCTAGAAGAGAATTTGGTGAACTTTCAGAAAGAGGCCCTTAGTCTTAGAGCTAGTATTGAGAGCTTCCTGTAAAATTATAAAAGAGGCAGAATCATAGGGGCATAAAGGCTTAAGTTTGGGGGAGGGGAGTAGAAAATAAAGAAAAATATGGACAATCAAATGCTCTGAAATTCCTTAGTAACCAGGGGCATGCATGAGCCCCATGTGTGCCCTTGCGTAAAACAGGGATGTAGAGTGGACACTCCAATGCTCTGAAATTCCTTAGTAACCAGGGGTATGCATGAGCCCTATGTGTGCCTTTGCGTAAAACAGGGATGTAGAGTATGAGTGGGGAGTAGTTGAAAGGTGATAAGGCTGAGTAACCGGGTGCTGGCATTGAACATGTTGGCATTCGCGTCAAAAGGCTGTGATGACCTCTGTTGTAATAAGATCCATACCAAAAACAACAGTAAAGGAAGAAAAAGGTCAATAAGCTGCCCCAGTTTTCCCCGTGCTTGCTGCCCGTACTATGATAAATGCCAGCTCAACCTAGGAAAGGAAGCTCAAAATATTAGCATAAAAGTCTTGACCCAAGTAGCTCCTAGACAAATTGTCCATATCACTCACACACACAAATTCAAAGAAGATGTTGCTGTGATTGGGAGAAAGACTTGTGGTATCCTTTGTATGGGAGCAATCCTGAGAGTTGAGAGCTTTCAACAGAGCCAGGGAGTCTAACATGAGAAAAAAGCCTGGAACTGCCAGGTGTTTCGTTTGTAGGGGGCAATGTACGATGCTTGGGGACAAGCAACCCCTTAAGTTTGGGGGGATTTGATAACTGCATTTTGATAACTGCATTCTACTATAGTTTCCATGTGTTACCCATGACTATTTACTGAAGTTTCTGGTGTTTTAAGCACTTTTTGCCCTCTGAGTTAAAAAGGATGACTCTTCTAGATATAACACCAGCGGCCCATTGCTGCAGCATTTCACTGAGCATATGTGGCAATGATAGCAGAACTACGGGTGATAAAGGGTGAGCTGCCCCCTTTTTCCCGCAATACTCTGATTCTGTTTGATTTGATGCAGGTGGTAGAGCGGCGCAGCAGCAGCGACAGCAGCAGGTGCACTGCAAGCTGTGGGTACAGGACTACCTCCACTACTAAAAGTGGAGAGGATAAAGCTGCTCAACAAGAGCGCCTGCTGCAGAGAAATGTCAGACATCTAGGGCGCTTTTCTGGGACCACAAAGGCTGCTGATAAAAGGCCAAAAAAGAGGGAATGAAAACAGACTCTGCTAGGGAGAAAGAGAAAAGAACGGAGTGAGAAATAACACCAAGCCTAGAGTGCTTCTTAGACCGGGAGGTGCAGCACGAGGGGTGGGTAGCATGCTAGTGTAGAAAGGAACCTTGTTTTTCTGTTATCTATTATTGTTTTACTGCTTGTCAAAGAGAGGATTTTCATAGTTCTTTTTGGTAATTTGGTTTTTACCTTGTAAAATGCACGCCAGTGTTTCAGGAATTTTGGTAACTAGTGCACCCATGAGGCTTGGCTAAGTTTCCAGCTAGGGTTGCACAAGGGTTGTAATGGACTAAAGCACATTTTCAACGTTAATACATTTTGCTGCAGTTTTGTTTACATTCAGCTGTAGTTCCTCTAGCTTTTCTTTCCTTAATAACGGAAGTTTGGAGGAAGAAAACCAAGGCCACCATTCACCTGGGAGGGTAATGGAGGCTGGAAAAGGAGGCTGACTGTAAGGGAGCTACCTTATGTAGGGATATAAGGGTACCCCATTAGTCCATAATGAAATGCATGCATAACCAAGAGGTAAGGACCAAAGCAGGAATACGCGTCTGAACCTTGGAGTTGTAAGGAATGGTGGTCTGGGAAGACTCCATTCAGGACTGAGTTAACACCAGGGACTTTTGCTGCAGCAAAGTCTAGAGCATCTCCGAATGCTGAAGTCCATGGCAACCCCGAGCACCCCAGTCATCCCCACATACTTTTTTTCCTATTCCTCAATACTTTTCACCTTAGTCACAGTAAAAATCGGTTAAACTGTGCATATTCCAATTTGTGAAAACTCGACATTGCTACAGCATTCATACAGCAAAGGTATCTAGACAGTTTCAGTTCACTCCTCGTGTGACAATACTCACTCATCACTTTATTACTTGGTCACGATACGTGCACTTGCGTACTGACATTGTATTCATGTTTGTATGAATTACACACAAACGTTCACCACCCTCCACTCATGGGCAAACTATAAGCCGAGATCGGGTAGCTATGGTGGATGCCATCATATCTAGAAGACCGATTAATGTGGGAAGGGTTATCTCTAAACAAATCAGGGTGTGTGCTAATCGGAAGAAGGGCAATTTACTTTTCCCTTCCTTGATTACCATATTGTGTTTGGCTAGCAGAGTTCCAATCTCACTTGATGAGGACATATTCAGGCTGGGAGGTGCAATCAAATTTATAGCCATAGAACGAATTAGGCAAGAGAAAGGTGATCCAGACCTAACTGCATACACCCAAGAGCCCCTACACCCTAGAAGACAAGCACCGTCAACTTCAACCCACTACCCCCAAGTAGATAAGAGGTTAAAGCAACTCGAGAAGCAGCAAGTCACCTTCATCCAGCACCAGCAGAAGTTCTGGTACTATTAACACTAGAGAGACATTACCCTATAGTAAAACTCTAGAGCAAAATTTGAAGTAGTTCTTCTCATTCCCTAAGTTCCCAATGGACATATTGAGCACTCTATTTAGGCAAGAAAGGGGGGAACCTGAGCGGTAGAGTGAAAAGGCACTAGAATCCCCCCAAGGCAGAAAGGAAGCGAAGGGCCCACAAAGGGCTAAAGAGGACAAGGAGTACTTAGAGGATAAGGAACCAATTGCAAAGAGGAGGGCAGCCATACAAAAAGGGAAAAGAAAGCTCCCAACCCATAAAAGTCATTCCAAAAGAGATGTAGGCTTTAGAGTACATCAAACTCTTGATGGTGTCAATGCCACAGGGATGCTACAACAATCCTACGTGCATCTCAGAGAAGTCCCCTTCACTTTTGTTTTCATTTATGTTCCTTTCCTGTTTAATTTACATATTGCATGCTTGTTTGCCTCAATTGTACATCGTTTCTGCCTTTTTAAATTTTTATGCAATTTAGTAGAAGTGAGGACATTGTTAACCATAAATTTTGGGGGAGTATTAAATGCATTATGGCTACTCTAATTCTATTGGTTCTGTCTGTTTTAGTTCTGTTGATTTTTCCTATTTTGATTCTGCTCACTTTGTTGGTTCTGTGTTTTGTATGATCCTACATAATAATATTGACCTAGGTTTGAAAATTAGGTAAAACTTAGGAAAGCTTATATAATTTTTCTTATTCATTAAAAAAAGGGGAGGTCTATCATGGATTTTCTAGTGGCCTACTATTGGTTTAAGAAAACTCAATGAGGAAAGGCTAGAAATGACTGATGTAATGTAGGAATTTTGCATGCTAACTTCTTACAATTGAAACCATCCTTTATAAGCACTAGGCTATGGTCAGTCATTATTGAGAAAAACTTAACAATTTTTCATAAAAGGTGGACCCAAGATTTTAGAGCTAATGTTGAGAGTCTCTTGAAACAAATTACTAGATGAAACAGGAAGTATAAGATCAATTTGTATAAAGGCTTAAGTTTAGGGGATGGGATGATATATATATGAAAAAAAAGAGATGAAGAAGAGAAAAGAGTTTCCACTCTAATGCCTCTTTGATCACTTAGTAACCAGGGGTATGCATGAGCCCCATGTGTGTACTATTGTGTAAAATAGTGACACAGAGGTATGAGTAGGAATTTCCAAAAGGTGATAGTGTTGAGTAACTGAGTGCCTCCTGTAACATCCCTAATTTTGTTTCATTTATTAATAAAGGTACATAAATATTTAGTTAAGGAAATAAAATTTATTAGACAATTTTTAGATATCTAAGAAAATACAATCCTTAGAAATTCTTAACCTTATATGTATGCATAGAAAATGTTTCTAACATTAAGGGAATAAGTAAAGAAAGAAAAAACTAATAGGAAAAATATTTGAAATAACATACTAAAGTGAGGAGAAATTCTTGGGTAATGAAGATAAATTTTTGGGAAGTAAGTCAAGGTCATAAAATTTCAAGAAGATTGGATTAGGGTAATTTTTCCTAATTCAAGAGTTAGAGTTCCTAAATTTAACATCTCCACCCATACATTGGGCTTTCACCTGTGGACACTTCATATAGAGATTTTCCACTTCACACGAGTTTCTAGCAAGCTAATAGGATAGCCTAAGCAAGAAATAAAACAGAGACTTGGACTAGGATATAGAAATTGGACCGATAGCCCACAAATCATGAAAATGTGACCAAGCCCTCCATGACAGGTAGAATTTCAGCCAAAGCAAAGAAAATGGGTAAGAATGAGCCCATATCCAAGAGTGAAAAATAAGAATCATGTGAGAAAATAGTAGTGTAATAATAATTAAGATTAGGTCACATGGCTTTAAAACAAAACATCTATATCCTACATTCATAATTTCAACAAGTAGGTAATAACACATTACATTAGGACTGGGGGATTTCTCTGGTTATGGCTCGGGTTAGGGTAGAGTTTGGATGGAAGAAGGAGATGGGAGCTTAGAGAAAGGGTAGGAAAGAGAGGAGAAGAAGCTAGGGCACAAGAGAATGAGTAAATTTTGTAGAGAAATTGGAGGGAAGATGGCCATGAAGGGGCACGGGAAAAGAGAAGAAGACACAAACAAAGGCACGAGACAAGGGAGAATGAACACAGGGAAGAAAAGGGAAGAAAAATAGAGATAAAATTTCACCAGGGCTCGAAGCATGGATGTGATTCTCAGAACCTTTCACTCGCACTTCAAGCTGGAATCTAAATTTTTTGGATAAAGCCTTATGTTCAGAAATACGGGAAGGGTGTGCTTATTGGAACACGAAACACGACCATGGTTAGAGACACGGCACAACCGTGCTTGGTGCTGGAAGTGCCAAAATATCCAAAACTTGGCCCGTGCTTGAAGCACAGGTGTGCTCGGTGATACTGGCTACCTGTGTTTGGTGTTGGAATGTGTTATTCTTTGAACTTTGCCTCAGTTTTTTCTCTTTTCAAATTCCCTTTGGATACCATTCTTTTTATCCAACATTGGGGACATGGAATTGGCCTGAAAAGAAAATGGAAACACTCATTAAACTCCTAACCTAAGAAATCAATTAAAATTGAAGAAAAAAACAAAATGAAAAGTAAGAAAACTAGATAAAAAAGAACTAAAAAAAATTAAAATGTGGGTTGCCTCCCACAAAGCGCTTTTTTAAAGTCATTAGCTTGACTCTTTGGCATGCTTTCCACTCATGAAGGCTTGAAGAGAGTTTGAATAACTCTCTTTTTTATTCATTGCCTCTTAGTGTGGTGCTTGAGGCTTTGCCTAATAGCCTTCAAAGATCCTTTTGGCTCATTCTTTTCCTCCTTAGCTCCATTAAGGTTGAGAAGAGGTGGCTTAGGTTCTACTTTTGGAACTTGGATTGCCTCCTAAACAGCCTGCTTTTCTTTTCCTTATTTATCATAAACAAAAGAACTTTCCACATAGCATAACTCAAGTGGGTTAGAAAGTGGAAAATTCATGACTTTATCATTCATATTAGGTTTAGGTAAACCAATCATACAAAAAGATTCATTTAGAGATGGGGGTTTAATGGCACCATTCAAATTAAATTATACTTTCTCATCCCCTACATTCAAAGAAAGCTTTCCATCTTTTACATTGATATTTGCACCAGCTATAGCTAGAAAATGCCTTCCAAGAATGATGGGGATTTTATCATCTTCCTCCATCTCTAAAATAACAAAATCAACTGGTATAAAAAATTTACCTACCTTTAGAGGAACATCGTCTAATATACCTACTGAATGCTTGATGGATCGGTCAGCCAAATGAAGAGAAATGGTGGCAGGCTTCAAGTCACCCATCTAAAGCTTCTTGTAAATTGAAGAGGCATGAGACTCACACTTGCTCCAAGATCACATAGGGTTTTATCAATTTTCATATCACCAATAGAGTAAGGAATTGAGAAGTTTTCAGGATCCTTAAGCTTTTGTGGTAGCTTATTCTAGATTAATGCACTTGATCTCTCTATCAATGCCATAACAACATGCTCTTCAATTTTCCTCTTGTTTGAGAGGATTTCCTTTAGAAACTTCGCATAGGAAGGCATTTGGGAGATGGCTTTTAGGAATGGAATATTAATGTTCAACTTCTACAAAATATCTATAAACCTCCCAAATAGAGCCTGAGGTTCATCTTCCTTCTTTTCTTTTTCTTCTTCTCGTTCTTCTTCTCTTCTCAGATACAACCTAAGTTTCATCTTCTTTTATCTCTCCTCTTCTATTTGATTCAGCCAATTTGTTACCACTTCTTAGGGTAATGGAATTACAGAACTCTCTAGGGTTCTTAGTCTGGCTTAGAAGTCAGCCAAAGTTCCTATTAGATAGGCTCGCTTACTGAGCAATCTAAGTTTTCAGCATCTTACTATGTGTAGCAATGTAGTCAACTTTAGAGGTTAAGTCTTTTATAGCCTCATTCATTGAGTGGTTATGGGCTCTGAATTCATCATTCTGTTTACTCTGTGTGGCAATGAAATTTTCCATCAAAGCCTCCAAATTTGACTTTAGCTGTGGAGGAGGATTGAATGGCCTCTGATTCTAAAATCTAGGAGGTTGCCTAAAATTATTCTAGGGCTAATTCGTATTCAGCTTGTATGAGAGATTAGGATGATTTCTCCAGCCTGGATTGTAGGTGTTGCTACAGGGATTGTTTCTTTGGTTATTGTTCACAAAACTTACCTACTTACAATCTTGAGGTGCAGAGTTTCTTAGCAGGCATTCATTGGCCATGTGACCAATGCATCGACAAATCTCACAAGTAGAAGATGGAAAGGAACCAACGACATTGATGCTTAATTTATTTGATTTCTAAAATATTTCATCAACTTTAGAAGTTAGATGATTAAATGCATATACTTCATACATACCTGATGGTTTTCTTGGCTGCCTCTCACTAGACCATGAGTAATGATTTTGAGCCATATCTTTAATCACATCATATGCCTTATCTACCATTTTATTCATCAAAGGTCCTCTAGCTGTAGCATCCACAGACATACAGGTGTTGTATGCTAGTCCATTGTAGAATGTATGGATTATGAGCCACTTTTCCAACCCGTGGTGTGGGCATACTATAAGGAGTTCTTTAAATCCCTCCCAAGCTTCATACAAAGACTTACCATCTTTTTGAGCAAAGGTAGTGATTTGGTTTCTAAGATGGGTTGTATTACTTGGTGGGAAATATTTTGCCAAGAAAGCTTAAGAAAGTTATTGCCAAGTAGTGATGGACCCTCATCGAAGAGAGTGCAACCATGCACGAGCATTATCCCTTAGAGAGAATGGGAACAATCTCAACCTGATGGCATCAGAGGATACTCCATTCAGCTTCAATGTGTCACAATACTCCAAAAACATTAAAAGATGGAGATTAGGGTCTTCAGTAGGCGACCCTCTAAACTGATTTTGCTGAACCATCTGCAAAAGAGAAGGCTTCAGTTAAAATTTGTTTGCCTCAACAACTAGTCTGACAATGCTTTTGTTCAAGCCATATGTATTTGGGATGGTAAAATCCTTAAGAGATCAGTGTTCTATGTCCGCTGTGGTAGGTGTAGCAAGATGATCTTGATTTTGTCTTCTTCTCCTTCATAGTGTACGTTCAAAAGAAGAAAAGAGGCAAAAAACAGCAAGATAAAATATGTAGAAAGAAAAAAATAAAAAGAAAAAGGATCTTGTCTAACTATTTTGTAAAGTATATAATATTGACTATTGTTCCCTGGCAATGGTGCCAAAAACTTGTTGTGCATGTTTTTTAAATAACCGCAAGTGCACGGCATAGTTGTAGCTAGTTCAGTGAGTATGGGTCATATCCCACAGTGAAAAATTATCAATTACTAGACTTTACGAAGTATGCTATCTAAATCAATGCAATGCAATGAGAGAGTGTCTTACAATTAAGTAAATAAGTAATTCAATTAATAAAATCCTAGGGTTAGGGTTTACCACACTTATGATATTCAACAATCAATATCTACCTCTAATTGCAATTATCTAGGTAATTTGAGATGGTTTAGCCATAATTAACTAATAACCTCTTTCAAGGGTTACTAATCGTAACTAGGTTAATCCAATTGCTTTCTTTTGTGGTTTTTAGTTCAACCTAAGTCTATTAAGTTATATGCCAACCATGGAATTCAATTACTCGATTTTCTTGTACCTAGTAATTGATTCATTCCTAGAGAACCTTAAACTACTTTCATGATTAAAATATCCCTAATTAACTATTTGGTTCTGGTATTAACTTTCACCTTTTAGTTCATCAGTTAATATCCTAAGACGTGATAAATATTGGCCAGACATTCATTAACTCATATAATCAATGCATAATAGTCGATCCTAATTAACCATGGATAATACAATTAGAGTTCCAACAATTTAATTAGCATAGTGTATCATCACATCATAAGTGGGTTTACCGAAACCCTAGATTAAATCTACCCAAGCATAATAGAAACATAAGCCAAAATCATATTTATTAAGTAAATCATAATACTTCAATATAAACAAAGATAGAAGAGTAGAAGTAGAGATGACAGTAAAGTAGAAAGATAAAACCTGGATGCAGTAGATGAAATAGGAATACACACTTGAATTGTTGTAAATTCTACTCTAAAAACTTGAAATAATCACTAATCCTACTCTAAACATAATCTAATGGTGTTTCCTAAGCCTAAAACTAAGTAAAATTAAGTCTAAATGTGTCTCCATCTCTTTCTCTGTGTTTCCCAATGTATATATATATCAACTTGACTGCTCAAAACCCTAAAAATCACCTAGTGTACGGACACAAAGCATGACCGTGTTCCAAGACATGGCCTGGCCGTGCTTCGAGCTAGATTCTAGAACTTCTCTTGATCTTTTTCATAGAGCACGACTTGGCCGTGTTGAGGGTTACAAGTCTCAAATCTTGCCAATTTCTTCTGTGTTGCCTCCTTGCATCCTGCTCAGCTTGTTCCAAGTCCATATGACACTTTTCATGAGTGTTTTCCTTTGCTTCTTGGCCTTTTTTGCTCACATACAAGCATAAAACCAACCAAAGTAGTATCCAGAGCAAAGCATAATCAAAAGTAGGGGGATAATCACAAGTTTACTTTAAATTAAGGGATAAAATATAATCATTAAGCACTCAAATTTTCACTTTATCAATGGCCAATCATCAAAGTAGCAAATATAATAAATTTCATCAAAGTTCTAAGATCAAAATTTGATATAAATATTACAAATTTCAAATCTTTTCTTCAAAAAGAGATATTGTTAAACCTACCTAAAGATCTTCCAAACTCACTTAGTGAATTCTTTTTCTTGTTGCCTTTTGAAGGAAGTTGCAAGATTCCTCCCTTTCGTTAGTTTTTCTATTAGCTTAAATAAGAGAAGGAGGGTGAGTTTTGAACCCAAAGGATGAAGAGAAAATATGGATTCAAATGGAGATTAAGTTAACTTACCTTGAGTACCTCTAGACTTTTTCTTCTTCCTTCCTCTCTTCTCCTATCTTTTTCTCCTTTCCTCACTCTACCTTGCTTTTGTTTTTCCTCTCCCTCGCTTGGACAAAATTATAATGTTATACGGGTGGGTTTTACTTAAATAAACTATCAAGTTGTTCACCTCTCATAATCATGGGTCTACCTTATCACAATTAGGATGCACTTCATTGTTTTTTAGGGAAAGAAAACTCATGTTCGTGCCTTCCTCTCCCTTAGTCAAGATATGCATAACAAAAGGAGATTTGTATTTTGAAAATCATGATAAAATGTTCTTAAGAGAAGGGACAAGGTCCCTTTGATTTAGGGATTCATTTCCTTTTTCCTTTTGTCTCACTTAAGTATAATATGTTTTCCTTTCTAGGTGGCAAATTTTCATCCCTTGAGTATCCCTTTCTTGGTTGAAATTATTTGTGTAGGATAAGGATGTTTTGTCATAATGCCATGTATTATTACCTACTTGCTAAAATTATGAATGCAGGATATAGATGTTTTTTCCTAATAACATGTGACCTAATCTTGATTATTTTTACCCATTTCCTTTGCTTTGGCTAAAATTCTACCTTTCATGTAGGGCTTGGTCACATTTTCATAATTTGTGGGCTATCGGCCCAACTTCTATATCCTAGTCCAAGTCTATGTTTTATTTCTTACTTCGGCTATCCAATTGGCTTGCTAGAAACTCATGTGAAATGGAAAAACTCTATATGAAATGTCCATAGGTGAAAGCCCAATGTATGGGTGGAGATGTTAAACTTAGGAACTCTAGCTCTTGAATTAGGAAAAATTACCATAATCCAATCTTCATAAAACTTTAAGACATTTACTTACTTCCAAAAATTTATCTTCCTTACCAAAGAATTTGCCTCTCTTTAGTATGTTATTTCTAATTGTTCTTATTAGGTTTTCTCTTTTTACTTATTCCCTTAATGTTAGAAATATTTTATATGCATACACATAAGGTGAAGAATTTCTAAGGCTTATATTTCATTAGATATCTAAAAATTTTCTAATACATTTTATTTCCTTAATGAAATATTTATGTACCTTTATTAATAAAAAGAAATGAAATTAGTGATGTTACATACAACAAGATTTATTTAGAGATAAAGAGCTCATTGTATCAGCTAAGTTACACTCTACTTTCTCATCCCCTACATTCAAAGAAAGCTTTCCATCTTTTACATTAATATTGGCACCTGCAGTGGCTAGGAAAGGTCTTCCAAGAATGATGGGGATTTTATCATCTCCCTCAATCTCTAAAATTACAAAATGCACAAGTATGTAAAACTTACTTACCTATAGAGGTATATCCTCTAATATACCCACCTGATGTTTAATGGATCGGTTTGCCAAATAAAGAGAAAGATTGGTTAGCATCAAGTCACCCATTTAAAGCATGTTGCAAACTGAAAGAGGCATAAGACTCACACTTTCTCCATGGTCACATAGGGCTCTGTCAATCTTCATTTCTCCAATAGAGCAAGGAATAAAGAAGCTTCCAGGATCCTTAAGCTTTTGTGGCAGTTTATTCTAAATTAATGCATTGGATCCCTCTGTTAGTGCCATAACAACATGCTCTTTAATTTTCCTCTTATTTAAGAGTATTTCTTTCAGAAACTTAGCATAGGATGGCATCTGGGAGATGGCTTCTAAGAAAGGGATGCTGATGTTTAACTTCTTCAATACATCTAAAAATCTTCCATACTGCTTCTCTAATTTTGCTTTGACTAATCTTTGAGGAAAAGTGATTGGTGGCTTGTATGGTGCAGGAGCCATATATTTGGGCTCTTCTTCACTCTTTTCCTCTTTTCACTCTTCCTTCTTTGTATTTTCTTACTCAGCTCGGGGTTGTTAAATTTTCTCCTCTCCATTTCCTTCTAGCTGAGCCAACTACTTACCACTCCTTAAGGTAATAACATTACAATGCTCTCTAAGGTTTTCAGTCTAGCCTGGAAGTCTACCAAAGTTTCTATTTGAAAGGCAAGCTTGCTATGCTATTTGAGTTTTCAACATTTTACTATGGGAAGTAAGCGAGTCAACATTAGGGGCTAAGTCTTTTATAGCCTCATTCATTGAATAGTTTTGCTCTCTGAACTCGTCGTTTTATTTACATTTGAGTAGCAATGAAATTTTCCATAAGAGCCTCTAGATTTGACTTTAGTTATGGAGGAGGATTGAATGGCCTCTAATTCTGAAAGCCAGGAGGTTGCCTAAAATTATTCTGAGGAGGCTGATTCACATTAGGCTTATATGGGATATTCAGATGATTCCTCTAGCCTAGGTTATAGTTATTGTTGTATGGATTGTTTCTCTAGTTATTATTCACAAAATTCACCTATTCACAATCATGAAGTGCAGGGTTTCCAAGCTGGCATTCATTGGCCATGTAACAAACACACCGACAAATCTCACATGCAGAAGATGAAAAAGAACCAACAGCATTAATGTTCAATTTATCTAACTTCTAAAACAATGCATCAACTTTAGAAGTTAGATGATTAAATGCATCAAATTTATACATACCTACTGGTTTTCTATAAGGCTGCCTTTCACTTGAGTAAGAGTAGTAATTCTGACCCATATATTTAATTAGCTCATAACCCTAATTAACATTTTATTCATTAAGGCTCATCTTTCTGTAGCATCCATAGACATACGGGTACTTTATATGAGTCCATTGTAGAATGTATGGACTATTAGCGATATTACCAACCCATGGTGAATGCATAATTTGAGGATCTCCTTAAATCTCTCCCAAGCTTCATATAATGATTCCATATCTTTTTGAGCAAAAGTGGTAATTTGGTTTCTGAGATGAGTTGTCTTACTTAGAAAGAAATACTTGGCTAGAAAGGCTTGTGAAAGTTGCTACCAAGTAGTGATAAACCCTAATGGAAGGGAGTGAAACCATGCTCGAGCCTTATCCCTTAGAGAGAATGGGAACAATGTTGGTTGAATGGCATCAGAGGATACACTGTTCAGCTTCAATGTATTGCAGTATTCTAGAAAGAATGATAGATGAAGATTTGGGTCTCCAATAGGGGACCTTCCAAATTTATTTTGCTAAACCATATAAAGAAGAGAAGGCTTCAGTTCAAAGTTGTTGGCATCTACAACTAGTCTAACTATGCTTGGATTAGGCCATGAGTGTTTGGGGAAGTGAAGTATTTAAGAGATCAAATATCTTTGTTTGCCATGGTAGGTGGTGCAGGATCTTACTACTTTCTTCTTCTTCTTCGCAAGGTTCGTTCAATTTTCAAGTCAAATTCAGTAAAGAATTCACAATCTCTTCGAGTAAAAGAGCAACACACCTATAAAGGAAGAAAAGAGACAAAAATTAGCAAGATAAGATATGTAGAAAAATTAAAAGAAGAAGATCTAGTCTATCTATTTCGTAAAATGTTTAATATTGATCTATTGCTCCCCGGTAATGGCAGTAAAAACTTGTTGTGTATGTTTCACTAAATAACCGTAAGCACACTGTGTAACTATAGCTAGTTTGACTAGTACATGTCATAGCCCACAGAGATCAAAGATCAATTACCAGAGTTCTATGAAATAAGATATCTAAATCAATGTAATTTTATTTGTATGAAGTAACGATTAAGTAAATAAAGTAATCAACTATCAAAAGCCTAGAGTTAGGGTTTACCGCACTTATCATATTCAATAATCAATATATACCTCTAATTGCAATTATCTAGGTAATTTGGGATGGTTTAGCCTTAATTAATTAATAAGATCTTTGAAGTGTTACTAATTATACCTAGGTTAATCCAATTGCCTACTTTCGTGGTTCTTAGTTTAACCTAAATCCATTAAGTTCTATGCCAACCAAGTGATTTAATTAATAAGGATTCTTGTGCCTACTAATTGATTCAATTCCTAAAGAGCCTTAAACTACTTTCATGATTAAGATATCCCTAATTAACTATTAAGTTTTGATATTAACTTTCACCTTTCATTTCGTCAGTTAAATGTAACATCCCGTAATTTTTAAATATTTTCCTTATAAATTCTTCAACTTACATATATGCGTAGAAATGTTCTAATATTAATGGAATAGGTAAAGAAAGAAAACATAAGAGGAAATATTAGAAATAACATACTAAAGAGATGCAAAATTCTTGGATAAGGAAGATAAATTTTTAGAAACAAGTAAAGGTCATAAAATTTCAAGAACATTGGATTAGGGTAATTTTTCCTAATTCAAGAAGTAGAGTTACTAAGTTTAAAATCTTTACCTATACATTGGGGTTTTACCTATGGACACTTCATATAGAGTTTTTCCACTTCACATAAGTTTCTAGCAAGCCCATTGGATAACCTAAGCAAGAAATAAAACATAGACTTGGACTAGGATATAGTAATTGGACCAATAGTCCAAAAATTACGAAAATATGACTAAGCCCTCCAAGAAAGGTAGAATTTTATCCAAAACAAAGAAAATGGGTAGGAATAAGCCCAAATCCAAGAGGAAAAATAAAATAAAATAAATTAGGTGATGATATAATAATGTAATAATAATAAAGATTAGGTTACATGGCATTAAGACAAAAATTTAGCAAGTGGTGTGATTCTACATTCATCATTTTGGCAAGTGGCATGATAATACAAGGCTTTAGGACAAAAACATCTATATCCTACACTCATAATTTTAGCAAGTGGTATGATAATACATGGAATTAGGACAAAACATTCCTATCCCACACAAATAATATCAACCAAATAATGGAGATTCAAGGGCTAGAAATTTGCCACCTAAAAAGGCAAACCTATCATACTTGTTTAAGACAAAAGAAAATGGAAATGAATCCCTAAATCAAAGGGACCTTGTCCCTTATCTTAAGAACATATCATCATAATTTTCAAAATACAAATCTCCTTTTCCTATGCATATCTTGACTAAGGAAGAGGAAGACAAGAACATAAGTTGTTTGTTTTCCAAAAATTCAGCAAAGTGTATCCTAATTGTGATAAGGTAGACCCATGATCATGAAAGTTGAATTATTTGGTGGTTTATATAAGAAAACCCACCCTTACAACAATAGAATTTCGTCCAAGTGAGGGAGAGGAAAAATAGAAGCAAGGTAGAGTGAGGAAAGGAGAGGAAGAAAGGAAGAAAGAGGAAGGAGAAGTCTAGGGGACTAAGTCCTCTAGGTAAGTTTAACAATATTTCTTTTTGAAGAAAACTTTTGAAACTTATAATATTTATATGAGATTTTGATCTTATAACTTTTATGATTGGTCATGATGTTGCTATATCATGTTACATATTGATCTTGCATGTGATGTATGTTTGAATACTTAGGTTGGTGTAGATAGTTCTGCATGGGTATGGCTATGTGTGGCAGAATTTTAAGCTTCAGTGTTTTAATTTCTAGGAATAATCTATAAGGAATTAAATAAAATGGTTAACATAAGAATTATATCTATGTGTGTCATGGATTTTTGGCCACTGGAATTATTCAATTTGGAGTCCATATGAGGAAGATATGAACTTATTAGTAGTCAAAGGTCAGAAAATGGTTCATCAGGGAAGAATATGTTATGATAGCTTCTGTATTTTAATTTCTGGGAATTATTTGTATGGTATTAAAATAACTGGTTAACATAAGAATTATAGATATGTGTGTCACGAATTTTTAGCCACTGGAATCACTTGAGTTGGAGTCCAAGAAGAAATAACCTATACATTTAGGGAGTAATATCACCTTGATTTCCTAATATTTCGCTACAATGTTCAACATAATAGTTTTAGATAATTGTTTTATCTTGAAATTGACACCCAGATCACCTACATCAGAGTTAAATTGAGGGAGTTATGCTCTGATTAGTAAGAGAAGATTAGATAGGATGAAAACCTGCATCAAGAAAATAAAGAAATAAAATTAGTATTTAAAAAAGAAGATGAATCTTAATAAATGACTAGTAGAGCCATAGCCATTGCCATTGTATGAACTTCTTACCATCTTAGGTGTGAAATTTTGACATGGAAATATTTTATAAAGTGATATTTGAAATAGTTATGTTCATGGCATGATTACCAATGATTTTTGGTAATAATTATATTTTGATGAACAAACTTGTTATAAAAAGTATATTTTTGGCTATCATTGTAAAAGGAAAAGAAATGAGCACGGTCACATGGCAATCCGTGTGGTGCACCAGTAGGGGACGCCCTACCAACGGTTATGATCATGTTAATGAGAAAAGAAAGAGAAAGTGGACCATGTCGGACGGAGCGAGAAAAGCCCGTACCGGAGAGTAGGGGAAACTCACCCTGACCGGGGTAGCTTGAAATGAGAATAAGTTAATGACCATCATATGATATTTTGAAAATAGTTAATCCTATTATACATATTATTACAGTATGATTCTTATGTGCATAGATATAATGCATTTATGTGACCAAAGATATTTTCTATAGTTTATACAGTTGAACATGACATGATGAGTTATATTGATGATGATTTATTGTTGAACTTACTGGGATTTAATTCTCACTATATTTCCATATCATGTTCAGAAAATTAGTTATGCAGCTTTTTCTATGGCTCTGGCTTTTAGTGCACATTAGATCGAGTTACTTTAGGTTGGGCAGATCTCAGAATCAAATAAGATGTTTGTGGTCGAGTTGGATCAAATACCGGTGAAGGTGCAACCACCCGCACTTGTATCTCCGGAATTGGTCAACCAAAATAAACAAGATGTAAATATCTATGTGTTTGATATGTTGTATGTACGCTTTGATTAATGACATGTATGTGAATTCAATATTGTATAATAATAATAAATAAATAAAAGGTTGTTACATTAAGAACCTAAGATGTGATAAAATGATGATCAGGCATTCTATCATCTCATATAATGCATAATAGTTATTCCTAATTAAGCACAAACAATCACAATTAGGGTTTCACAATTCCAAATTAATACAGTATTATCATACCATAAGTGAGTTCACTAAAACCCTAAATTAAATCTAGTTACGGATAATTGAAAGAAAAATCATAATCCAATTCATTAAATAAATCATTAATGCTCAATATAATCTAAAAGAAAAGAGTAGAAGTAGAGATATGTGTAGAGATAGAAGGATAAAACCTGAATTGAATAAAGTAAAGAATTAAGGATTACAATCCTTGAATCAACCTTAATTCTACTCTGAGGACATAAATTAAACTATGATTCTACTTTAAATATATTCTAAGAATGTTTCTTAAGCCTAAATTGAGTCTCACTAAGTCTATATGCGTCTGTCTATATTTCTCCATGCTTTCCCCTATATTTATAGCACTTTGGCTGCTTAAAACCCTTAAAATCATGAACTGTACAAACTCGAAGCACGACCTTGTTCTTGGACAAAGCCTGCCTGTGCTTCATGTTAGATTCTTGGATTTTTCTCTATGTCTCGAACAGAACATGGCCTAGCTGTGTTAGAGGCTGTGAAGTTCCTTTCTTACCAATTTCTTTTAGGTTTCTTCCTTGCATGCTCCTCAACTTGTTCCAAGTCCACATAACTCTTCACATGGTTTCCCTTGATTCTTGGCCTCTTTTGCTTACCTACAAACAGAAAACAAAACCAAGTAGTATCCAGAGTAAGTAAAATAAAATAGAACAAAAGAAGGGAAATAATCACAAGTTCACTATCAAATAAGGGATAAAATATAACCATAAAACACACATTTTCCCCTTTTATCAATGTGCCATTATTAATACAAGAAAAAGAAATTAGGGATGTTATATTTCTCTCTGTTGCTGTTTTAATTAAAACTCGCAAGTGCACGAATCTATTGGAGTATAGATTTAGTGGTATGTAAGGTTGATCCCACAGGGATTGCCAATTGAGAGAAAATTCTAATTTAGATCCGAAATAAATACTTCTAACCTAGCTACCAATGTCTTGTTTTGTGAGAAGAATATTGGACAAAGTATGCAAAGAACTAATATACTAAAATTAAATGAAGATGTATTCAAAGTAAAGAAGCATGCTAAGGTTAGGGGATCCACTCTTGGTATATCGAATAAAAATAAATTTAACTCTTTTATTACTCAATTAGAATCTTTACATGAATAAAGTTCTAATCGGATGATATGTTAATTTAAGCTCAACTTTGTTTATACATGAATTATATTTACCTCCTTTCTAATAATCAAAACATTCTTGTAATATGGATTCAAGCATAAATTGTGCCAATCATTATATTGTCTACAATAAATCAAGATTGATTCAAGCATTTATTATGCCAAAGATTGTCTACAATATATCAAAATTCACATTTCACAAGATTAAAAATACAAAGATGCAAAAGATAACTTGTAACTAAATTCAAGCGTACATTGTGCCAATCATTATATTGTCTACAATAAATCAAGATTGATTCAAGCATTTATTGTGCCAAAGATGGTCTACAATGTATCAAGATTCAAAGTTTACAAGATTAAAATGAAAAGAGGTACCAAGAAGAAACATAACAAGAGATAGGTGGCGAAGCCAACCATAAAAATAATAAGAGATAGGCGGTCTGATAAAACCAGCCAATAAAATAACAAGAAATTGGTGGTATGATAAAACCAGCCATTAAGAAATAATTATGAGAAAAGAAATAAGAAGGTAAATACAATATCAAAGATAAACATTAAGATTAAGAGTTAGATAAATTATCATTCTCATACCAAGAGTTTCACCCTTTCACCTTAGTATTAAGAGATTAGTTCTCCATAATTAAAGCGAGAAAGTAAAATGATAGATGAAGGAACATGATAATATTACGGAAGAAAATGAAAAATACAAAATGTCTACAGAGAGAATAACATTACAAGTACGTAGACTTCCAACAAAGCTTTCCTAAGCTCTCTCCAAAGCTCTCTAAAAACTCCACAACTCACCCCTCAAGCCCTCTATTTATAGATACAATTAAGTGTGGTAGGTGTGGTAATTGTCAAAATTGTTAGGTAGAAAGTTGTACAAAGTTGACAAATTGGATTCCATCATGTGCACCAAAATGGAACCTTGAATATCGTCTTGAAATCTGCCAAATTTGCTGACTCCTTTAACATGAAAGTTGTAGAAAATTTCGTTAGCTTTCCGTCAAGACAAATCATGGACAAATGGGATACGTAATTTGTGACTTATGGTCAAAATACTATAGCAAAGTCGGGCTGGACTGCAGCAGTTGAAAGATTCTCTTTTAGCCCATTTTTGGCCCTTCTAGTGCCCAAGTACTACAGCAAGGTTGGGCTGGACTGCAACCAGCAATCATATTCTCAACATTGGGTGCTTTGCCTTCAATCTTTATGTTTTAGTTCTTTTGGAAATGTGATCATAAATCAAGAATAAATTTGTGCATATATCCATTAGGATGCGTCTCAAGAGACAATATGATAATGCTCCTTACTCAGCCATCCTTAATGAATTTGTTTTATCTGCTTGATTTCTAGACATCATTCCCAAAGAACCACAATTTAGCTCTGATTCCTCCAATTAAGTCCATTTTCTACTCTTCTCTCCATCTGTAAGAAAGACACAAAACTAAAGACAAGTAAGGGAGATTTATGCTTAATTATGGCAAAAGATAAGATGAAAATATTTAATTTATGAGTATAAAACTCACTCATCACTCTCCCCCTAAAATAAATTTTGTCCTCCAAATTACAGAAATTACCTGATAAGAATAATTGTGAATATTTCTTCCTCACGACTTCCTCCAACTCCCAAGTTGCTTCTTCCAGAGTCAAACCTTCCCATAACACCTTAACTAGGGGAATTGTCTTATTTCTTAATTGCTTCACGTCGATGTCCTAGATGGATGCTGGTACTAGCTGATACATCAATGTCACCTTTAATTGTATCAGCTTATCCTGTATTATATAGGAAAAGTCTGGGAGATACTTCTAGAGTTACTATATATGGAAAACATTAAGGAGGTTGGCCAGGTTAGGTGGGAGGGCAACTTAATATGCTAACGTCCCCATTTTTTTTATAAATTTGTAGGATCCTAGAAATCGGGTACTCAATTTCCCTGTCTTAAAGGATTTACCAACTTTAATAGTCGAGGAAACTTTTAGAAATACATAGTCTCTTTCCTCAAACTCCAAAGGTCTATGTGTCTTATTGTAGTATCTTTCCTACCGACTCTGAATTGTAGGTATTTTGTCTCGAATCATTTTGATCTGCTTAGTGGTTTGTTGAACTAGGTCAGGACCAAGTAAGTTCTTTTCTCCTACTTTAAACTAACATAGTGGAGATCGACACTTCCTACCATATAGTGCTTCGTATGGGGTCATCTTAGTACTTGAGTGATAGCTATTATTATAAGTAAACTCCACTAAAGGTAGGTACTTATCCTATCCTTTGTCTTGCTCTATCACACTGGCCCTCAACATATCTTCTAGGATTTGAATGGTCTGATCTGTTTGCCCATCAGTCTAAGGATGGTAGGCAGTACTAAACTACAACTTGGTTCTAAAAGCTTCTTGCAAAACTCTCCACTACCTTGACGTGAACCTTAGGTCTCTATCAGAAACAATATTTAAGGGAATTCCATGCAGTCTAACTATCTTCTAAATGTATAACTAGGCCAATTTTTTCTAATGAATATGTAATCCTTATAGGCAAAAGTGAGCGTATTTGGTTAATCTATCCACTATGACCTAGATAGAGTCATACTTAGCTGAATGTTTAGGTAAGCCCACTACAAAGTCCATCGAAATACTGTCCCATTTCCATTTGGTTCCAAAAGATTCTTGCAACACTATCCAAAACCTTGATGTGAACCTTAGGTCTCTATCAAAAACAATATTTAAGAGAATTCCTTACAATCTAACTATCTCCTAGACGTACTACTTTGCCAATTTTTCTAATGAATATATAATCCTTATAGGCAAAAAAGTGAGCATATTTGTTTAATCTATACACTATGACCCAGATCGAGTCATATCCAACTGAAGTTTTAGGTAAGCCTACAACAAAGTTCATCAAAATGTTGTCCCATTTCCATTTGGGGATCTTAAAAGATTGTAGAAATTCCATTGGCTTTTGATACTCCACTTTCACCTTCTGACAAATTAAACATTTCACTACAAACTCAACAATGTCATTTTTATCCTTGGCCACCAATAAATCCTCTTTAAGTCATGATACATCTTAGTGGATCTAGGATAAACTGTGTACTTGATATAATGTGCCTCTTGGAAGATCTTAGTCCTTAACTCTCATTCTTAAGGGACACAAACCCTTCCTTGATATATAATTACTTTATCTTTAAAGACAGAAAAATTATCTTGATCTTTATAACCCTATAGGTATTGGTCATGAGCATGAACCTCTTTAATTTGATCTTTAAGGTTACACTTTATACCTAACCCACTAATAATCAGCTTCTATGAAGTAAGAGTAGTGGTTAACTTTAAATGTTGAAACTCCTTTAGCATCTGTATCTAATACACAATTATCTGACCAATATGAAGAGATTTCTGACTCAAGGCATCAATTACAACATTCGCCTTCCCTAGATGATATTTTATTTTAAACTTGTAATCATTAAGGAATTCTACCCATCTTCATTGCCTCATATTGAACTCCTTCTAATAAGAGAGGTACTTAAGACTCTTGTGATCACATTATACTTCAAATGTTGCTTTATATAAGTAATGTCACCAAATATTTAGAGCAAACACCATTTCCGTCAATTTAATATCATGGGTGGGATAATTTCCTTTATGGGGTCTCAATTGCCTAGAGGCGTAAGCAACTACTCTCTTGTCTTGCATTAGTGCATACCTTAGCCTTTTCTTTGAAGGGTCATTATACACTTCAAAATATCCTACAGGTTCTGGAATAATTAAGACAGAATGGGTGGTCAATCTTGTTTTAATGTCTTGGAAACTAGCTTCACACTAATCAGTCCACTTAAAAGGACTTCTCTTCCTAGTCAATTTAGTCAGTGGCAAGGCTATATGAGAGAAGCCTTGTATGAACCTCCTGTAGTATCCTACCAAATCAAAGAAACTTCTGACTTCTATAACCGTCTTTGATCTTTTCCAATGAATCACTACTTCTATCTTGCTAGGGTCTATGGCTACTCCTATATTTAAGATAACATGTCCAAGAAACTTTACCTCTTTTATCTAAAATTCATACTTCTTCAATTTGGCATACAATTTGCCAACCTAAAGGGCATTACAAGTAAATAATAATACCCATACCTAGTCTTGAAGGTCATTTTTGGTACGTCTCCTTCCTTGATTTTGATCCAGTGATATCCCAACCTCAAGTTAATCTTAGAAAAGTTAGAGGCTCCCTTCAATTGATCTAATAAGTCATTTATCCTAGGGAGAGGGTACTTGTTCTTGATAGCTACTTTATTCAACTATCTATAGTCTATGCATAGTCTTAGGCTCCCATCTTTCTTCTTAACAAATAGTATTAGACTTTCCTAAGATGATACACTTGGTCTAAAGATTTTCTTGTCTAATAATTCCTCTAGCTGTTTCTTGAGTTCCTGTAGTTCTATCGAGGCCGTTCTATATGGTGCAATGAAGATAGACCCTGTCCCAAGTAAAAGATCAATAAATAACTTTATCTCTCTCTTAGGAGGTAAGCATGGAATCTCTAAAGGAAATATTTTAAGAAACTCATTGGCTATTGGGATTTCATCAAGTTTCGGTTCACCTTCTAGGCTTAATACACACAAGAGAATGTATCTAAGTACTCCACTCTTCAACTACCAATTGACTTGGTTGGCATTAAACATCAATAGCTATATCTCCTCTTGTAGGTTAGGAGGTAGAAACTCAACTATTTTGGTGCAACAATTTAGCAGGACCCTGTTTCCAGACATCTAGTCTAGCCCTATAATGACATCAATGCCCCTTATGGTAGAAATACAAGGTATACAAGAAAGGTTTTCTCCTAGCACCAGATTCGAATAAAACCATAAGAACAAACCCATGTATATAGCACGTACCTTGAATCATCTAGGAGGATTGTGCCGCTTCTTTACTACTTAGGTTGAAGACTCTCCCTTTCACCATAGGCTTTTGTTTTGGCTGCTGACATGCTTTAAATTAAGCATGTATTTAGCATATTTTATGTTTCTTTTTATTTTATTTAAATGATAAATAGATAGGTTTTAATTAAATTGTGTGTTTTATGTTTTTAGGAATAATAAAGAAGAAAAGAAGAGAAAAATAGAAGAAAATCATGAAAAATGCTGATTTCTGACCTTTCGTCACTAATGAAAGCATATCTCACTCATTTGAGCTCCAATTGAGCTGATTCCAACGGCTATGGAAAGAAGAAATATAGAGCTACAACTTTCGTGTTCGGCACTTTGGCAAAATCTGGCGTTTTCTAGGCGCCGCGGCGCTCACAATACAGCGCCGCGGCGGCCCGTCATGGATGTCTCGTAGCGCCGCGGCTCTGGTTATTGGCGCCGCGGCGTCCTTGCCCCAGAACCACGAGCACCGCGGCGCTGCATGGGTGCGCCGCGGCACCCCGTGGATGAAGCTTCGCAGCGCCGCGGCGCTGAACTTATGCGCCGCGGCGCCGCCGCTCCGGAAGTCGCGATTTTAGAGTTTTTTCGCCTGATTTGAAGCCTAATTGATGGAGATTTGACCTAAAAACTTTCCTACTTCGACTAGGAGGGTTTAATCTATAAAAAGGAAGGAACGTAAGCAGAGAGAGGATCAATTCATTCAGCAAAGAATTCATTCAAGTTCTCAACTCTTTTCTTTACTTCTTGTTTAGTTTTCTATGGCCCTGCGCGGCTAATTTTCTTTAGTTGGTTGAGGGAGATTGAAACCTCAAGGGATTTGATGTCATTGTGAGATACGGATTTGATTTCATTGCATTCAATCTTAACCGGGTATTGTTTATTCATCTGTTCTTATTTTCTTAATATTATGCATGTGATTGCTAGGAGGCCTACTAGTATATTGTATGTGTAGCTGCTGAATTAGGTTTTAAACAAAGCTTTTATTACTTGATTCGTGAAGCAAATAGGATTAAGGATTTTGGATTATAAATCGTTAACCCTATGATGAATATCAACTAAATTGAATATAACCGATGTGCTTGTATTCGTTTAGCTCTATTAGTTTCTCTTGTTCTTCATGCGGTTAATAAGTGATGCTTTACCGATGTGCTAAAGGATTGCTCGTTAATTAGAGTATAATTAGTGCGATTGTCATTAATTTACTAGGCTTAAGGAGGAACTGGGATAGAATCCCAATGATAGATATTTGGTTTAAGATTGATAATTTTGTCAATGATCAATGCAATCCCTTGATGGTGAATATCGACCGAAACCAACGCTTTTCTCATTAATCACTTTCTCTCAATTATTTTTGCTATTGTTGACTTAATTTTAATTGCGACTCTCAATCCCACCTTTCTGAATCACATAAGGTAATTCCAGTCTCTCTGGGATCGACCCTTACTCCCACTACTACAGGTTAGTGTTGAGGTAAGGTTTTAATTTGGGCGTGCCAGCGACAGTGCGCACCAAATTTTGGCGCCGTTGCCGGGGACTGCGTCATTACTTTTGTGATTTTTTTTATTTTATGCCTGTGACTCGTTCTGCTAATTGTCAAGATTTACAGTTCAATCCAGATATTGGAAAATCTGTATACAGGCACAGAAGAGGAATTCAAGAAGACGTTGATCAGGATAAGGAGGAAGTGATCATGGCCAGACACCCCACTTTGAAGGAGCTTGCAGCTCCAGATTTGCATCAACAACCCTTATGCATTACTTTCCCTAATCTTGATGATAATGTGAATTTTGAATTAAAATCTGGATTAATTCATCTCTTACCTAGTTTTCATGGTCTTGCAGGTGAGGACCCGCATAAACATCTAAAGGAGTTCCATGTGGTTTGTACCAGTATGAAGCCCCCTGGAGTAACTGAGGAACAAATTAAACTTAGGGCTTTTCCTTTTTCTTTAAAAGATTCAGCCAAGGATTGGTTGTATTATTTACCCTCTGGTACTATTACTACTTGGAATGAGATGAAAAGAATGTTTTTATAACGTTATTTTCCTGCATCTAGAGCCGCCACTATTAGGAAAGAAATATGCGGCATTAGGCAATTGCATGGTGAAACCCTTTATGAATATTGGGAGAGGTTTAAGAAACTTTGTGCAAGCTGCCCACATCATCAGATTAGTGAGCAGCTATTAATCCAATATTTCTATGAAGGCCTTTTGCAGGGAGACAGGAGCATGATAGATGCAGCTAGTGGAGGAGCACTAGTAGATAAAACTCCTGAGGCAGCCAGAATTCTCATATCAAATATGGCTGCCAATTCACAACAATTTGGCGTTAGGCATGATCCTCCTGTTAGACATGCCCATGAGGTAAGTACAACTTCTCTTCAGAATCAAATATCTGAACTTACTTCTCTTGTGCGCCAAATGGCTACAGGTACACTCCAACAAGTTAAAGTCTGTGGGATATGTTCAGCAACAGGGCACCCTACTGATACGTGCCCTACACTTCAAGAGGAAGCCACAGAACAAGCTAATGCTGTAGGAGGTTTTCCTGGCCAACCAAAGAGGTATGATCCATATGCTAATACATACAATCTTGGATGGAAGGATCATCCCAATTTCAGATATGGGAATGCACAAAATAGGCCTGCAGGACAGAATTTTCAACAAAACCAACAGGCCTATTATCCTAAACAAAATGCATCCCAGGAGCATCAGGTAAGTAATCCATTGGAAGATATTGTGAAGACTCTTGTGCATAGCTCTCATCAATTTCAGCAAGAGACAAGAGCTAGCATTCAGAACCTGACAACTCAAATGGGTCAGTTAGCAACCACAGTGAGTCGACTGGATGCTCAAAACTCAGGTAAGTTACCTTCACAAACTGTGGTGAATCCTAGAGAAAATGTCAGTTCAATTATTTCAATAAATGGTAAGAAAATTGAAAGTCCACCATCTGTTTCTTCTCCTAAAAAACAAGAAAAATCAATTAAGGAGAATGAAGCAACTACAGGTAAGTCTCTTTCTAATTTAAAGTATGAAGTAGTGCCTCCTTTTCCAGAAGCTCTTAAAGAGAATAGGTTAAATGAGAAAACCTCTGAATTGTATGACATCTTTAGAAAATGTGAAGTTAATCTTCCCCTTCTAGATACCATTAAACAGGTGCTAAGATATGCAAAGTTCTTGAAAGAACTATGTACTCAAAAAGAAGGGCAAAAATTAAAAGATTTTGAAAAGATTCATATGAGTCAGAATGTATCTGCTATGATACAGACAAAACTCCCCACTAAATGCAAGGATCCAGGTATGTTTACTATTCCATGCAAAATTGGGGGAAATCGCATTGAAAAGGCTATGTTAGATTTAGGAGCTTCCATCAATGTTATGCCATATTCTGTATATACATCTTTGAATTTGGGACCATTGAAATCTGTAAATTTGATAATTCAACTAGCAGATAGGTCCACTACATATCCTAAGGGAATAATTGAGGATGTCTTGGTGCAGGTAGATGATTTGGTGTTCCCTGCAGACTTTTATGTGCTTGACATGGACAATGGGGATTTTACTTCTCCAATATTATTAGGGAGACCATTTTTGAAAACCTCCAAAACCAAGATAGATGTTCACAATGGCACACTCACTATGGAATTTGATGGTGAAGTAATAAAATTCAATATGTATGAAGCCATAAAATACCCAGGTGATGATACTCCTGTCTATTCCATTGATGTGCTTGATTCATTAGCATACGATGTGTTTGAATTAGATGAAAAGGATAAAATGGAGGAAAGTGTGAACAAATCTATAGCAGCAGATGATGGTGAGATAAACTTAGATGAAAAAACAAAGGAGAAACTGACTGCACTCAATGATTCTTCGAAAGAGCCACCAAAGGGTAAGATTTCTTATATGGAATTATCAAATTTTGATACCATTCTTGCACCTTCTGTTTTGCAGGACCGTGGATCAATTTTGTCATCTCTGCCTAATCACCTGAAATACTTGCAAATAGGAGATGCATCACCTATTATAGTTGCAAAAAGTTTAGGTGTTAAAAAAGAAGAGGAATTGATACATATTTTTCAAGAAAAAAGAAATGCCATTATAAGAACAATTGCAAACCTTAAAGGCATAGACCCGACTATAAAATTGCATCAAGTTCTAGAAATGAAAGGGGTTGAACCCTTTAAAGGTAAGAAATCGCTCCCTTGGTTAGGTCCACTTGTTATTACTGATGTGCCTTCTGGTTATGCAGTTGAATTTCAAAGATTGAATCAGTCTCAGAAATTTAAAGTGAACCTCAAAGAGCCTCCATGAACAAAGATAGGGAGCTGAGTCGAGCCAACGACGTTAAACAAAGGCGCTGGTTGGGAGGCAACCCAACATCTATTCTTCTTCTTCTTATTTTTCTTTTTCATAATTTTAATTTTGTTAAAAAAAAAAAAAAAAGAAGCTGTGGACGCACACAAGCGCCGCGGCGCTTCACAAGAGTGCCGCGGCGCCCATCGCCCAGGCTGGGCGAGCGCCGCGGCGCTCAAGAACAGCGCCGCGGCGCCCCTACCCAGATTGGGTCAGCGCCGCGGCACCTGAATATAGCGCCGCGGCACCTGAATATAGCGCCGCGGCGCTCCGCGTTTCAGCAGAGAGCGCCGCGGCGCTCCGCGTTTCAGCAGAGAGCGCCGCGGCGCTCTCTATAAGAGGCTCGCGAGAACCTCTTCTCCTCCCGCGGTTTTTGCTCTCTCTCACCCCCAAATCCCTTTTCTTGCCTCCAATCACCCATACTCACCTCCCATTCGATTATATTGCTTGCATAACTTGATTTTTCATCTACTTTTGCAGGATTATACACCTCATATCAGCAATTGAGTCGAATTCAAAGACACTTTTCTAGGGTTCTAAGGTATTCTTGAGCTTGCAATTCCCAGCCACCATTCAAGGCAATTTGGGTACAGTTCTCTTCCTCTTTCTGGCTGCAATTGATCCTTATACTTGATTGCTACTGGTTTGTCCTGAGTTTGGGAGATCTAGTTGAAAATTCACCACTCATTCTTCCAAATTTTACAAGCGCCCACAAGGTGTTCGGTAAAAGGCCCTAGTGAAATTTTTCAACTAATGGCTCCAAAAACTTCTAAATTGAGTATTTCAAAGAGGAAGAACAAAGCTGAGGACCCTCCAGCATTCGACACTGTGGCATTTGTGACTGAACCGGTTTATCAACACCACATCAAAGTGGTGGTACATAAATCTATTGTTCCAGAACGTGGATTTCTGATCACCGAAGGGCTACCTCTCAGAGACAATATCCTCTATAGGCACTGGGAGATTTTCTGCAGGAACCCAGAGCCAGGAGTTATCCCCGTGGTCCAGGAGTTCTATTCCAATGCTACAGTTCATGAACATCATCATGCACGGGTTCGAGGCAAGAGGGTACCATTTTCTCCGCATGCCATCAATGAATTCTATTCCCTGCCTGACATTGAGGATGATGAATATACTGCTCTTCTTCAATCATTTATTGACTTTGAAGACGTCATAGGCACTCTTTGCCATAGAGGGGCCTCCTGAAAATTAGATAGCCATGGCCAACCGTTGTACTTTGCTAGGGCTGATATGAATAAGTTGGCTAAAGCATGGTATTATTTTGTGTCAGCACGACTCATGCCCAGCTTCAATGTGAGTCAAGTCAGGAGGGATAGGGCCATTCTGCTCTATGCGATACTAAAGGGCCTTTCTATTGATGTAGGCAAAATTATTCATAGGCAGATGCTCGGCTGTATTAATACTAGAGGCGGATCCCTCTTTGCTCCCAGTTTAATTACTGGTCTATGTCAGCAGGCGGGAGTCAGCTGGGATTCCACTGAGGCTCTCATTCACCCTATGAAGCCTATTTCCTCTACAGATATCCAAAAGTACAAGGGCCATGAAGAAGTAGCAGAGGAGGAGTTAGGGATTCAGCCAATCCCTACAGAGGGACCAGGCAGCAGTTCAGCTCCACCACCATCCCAGCATACCATTGAAGATTTATGGCAGCGCACAGAGTATCTGAGCCACCAACTGCACGATCTGGCCCTCTACCAGCACTCTATTGCACAACATAATCATGCCTGCTTCAGTCAGCTAGCCCATGCCCTGAACCTTCCAATTGCATTCCCGGCGCCTCCTGAACCACCCTTTCGGCCTGACACCGAGCATGATGCGATGAATGGTGACACTTGATCAGGGAAGTTTCCTTGGACCCCTCCTTATTTTATTACTTGTCTCTATTGTGTTTTTTTTTTCTTTGCTATTCTTACATTGGGGACAATGTATGTTTTTAAGTGTGGGGGGGTCACTTTATGATTCAGCTGGATGACTGTATAATAACTCATACACTTGTGCACTTTTCTACTTTGATGCATTACTATAATTCTATGATGTGTGCACTTTTATTCCTATCATGAGGTGAGCATGTGAACAAAATTTCAATTTATGGGTTTGTGTTAGTGAAACCAATAGCCAATGATATAAATGTTTAAATTGCTAATAGCTCCTAAGAAACGTAGGAAAATCATAATTATGTGTAATTTTAATTTTTTTTGCAATTTATTATCCATTTTCTAGAATCCTGAATCTATTTTGCACAACAACTTTGAGTATTTAATTTATCTTTTATTTAAAGAAAGTTTATATAACTTAAAGAAATTTTTTTATGATTTCAGAAAGGATTCTAGAACTTATTTGAATGATGCTTGAGGCGAAATCCTAGGTTGACACTATTAATTAGGAGATGATTTAGGCATTATTTGATAGATTGAGCCTTTCAAGCCTAACCTAAGTAATAAAATAACACTAGTTCCTTTATTTTGAGCTTAATGAACTTTTCCTTCTGAAAACCATAACTGAGCCATAAGCCAAAGTTTGTATATCCTTATTTTTTTTCTTTACCCTATTCACTCACTCCATGATTATTTTGATGAATATTTGTATTGTATTGCTTTATTTACAAAAAGGGTGGAAGGGTGGAGCAAGGAAAAGAAAAGAAATTTTCAAAAGAAAAAGAAAAAGAAAAAAATTATATATATAAGAACAAATGTTGTTGGTGAAAGAAAAAGAGGACAATGATGGATTGAAGCAGGAAAAGTAGTGTGGGGAGAAAATCTTCCCAAAATTATTGGAGGAAAGCAAAGAGCTCAAGAGATCAATTTTAATCATGTGGTGCTGGGTGATTGATCCTACATTAATATCCTTTGTCCCACCCTTCACCTTGGCCACATTACAAGCTAAATAAAGTCCTTTTGATCCTAAAAGTAGTTTTGACCTACATTAGTGGAGAGCAGCAGGAAAAATAAGCTTATGGAAATCCTACGAAGAGATCCATACTTGATTTCTTGAGATATATAAACTCATTTGAATGAAAGATGATTGAACTGCTCAAAACACACACACACTCAGGGCTCTAGAAAAATGAATTCTGAATTACATTTAAATTGAATATTGCACATAGTCATTAAATTTTCTGAAATTTCTTTAAGAGCATTCAATTTTCACTATGAGGCAATATATTGGTAAGACTTTCACTTACCTTATTTATTGAATATTGTTCACATGGTTTAATTTGCTTGAGGACAAGCAAAAGAGCAAGTGTGGGGGTATTTGACATGCTTTAAATTAAGCATGTATTTAGCATATTTTATGTTTCTTTTTATTTTATTTAAATGATAAATAGATAGGTTTTAATTAAATTGTGTGTTTTATGTTTTTAGGAATAATAAAGAAGAAAAGAAGAGAAAAATAGAAGAAAATCATGAAAAATGCTGATTTCTGACCTTTATTCACTAATGAAAGCATATCTCACTCATTTGAGCTCCGATTGAGCTGTGTCCAATGGCTATGGAAAGAAGAAACATAGAGCTACAACTTTCGTGTTCGGCACTTTGGCAAAATTCGGCGTTTTCTAGGCGCCGCGGCGGCCCGTCATGGATGTCTCGTAGCGCCGCGGCTCTGGTTATTGGCGCCGCGGCGTCCTTGCCCCAGAACCACGAGCGCCGCGGCACCCCGTGGATGAAGCTTCGCAGCACCGCGGCGCTAAACTTATGCGCCGTGGCGCCGCCGCTCCGGAAGTCGCGATTTTAGAGTTTTTTCGCCTGATTTGAAGCCTAATTGATGGAGATTTGACCTAAAAACTTTCCTACTTCGACTAGGAGGGTTTAATCTATAAAAAGGAAGGAAAGTAAGAAGAGAGAGGATCGATTCATTCAGCAAAGAATTCATTCAAGATCTCAACTCTTTTCTTTACTTCTTGTTTAGTTTTCTATGGCCTTGCGCGGCTAATTTTCTTTAGTTGGTTGAGGGAGATTGAAACCTCAAGGGATTTGATGTCATTGTGAGATACGGATTTGATTTCATTGCATTCAATCTTAACCGGGTATTGTTTATTCATCTGTTCTTATTTTCTTAATATTATGCATGTGATTACTAGGAGGCCTACTAGTATATTGTATGTGTAGCTGCTGAATTAGGTTTTAAACAAAGCTTTTATTACTTGATTCGTGAAGCAAATAGGATTAAGGATTTTGGATTATAAATCGTTAACCCTATGATGAATATCAACTAAATTGAATATAACCGATGTGCTTGTATTCGTTTAGCTATATTAGTTTCTCTTGTTCTTCATGCGGTTAATAAGTGATGCTTTACCGATGTGCTAAAGGATTGCTCGTTAATTAGAGTATAATTAGTGCGATTGTCATTAATTTACTAGGCTTAAGGAGGAACTGGGATAGAATCCCAATGATAGATATTTGGTTTAAGATTGATAATTTTGTCAATGATCAATGCAATCCCTTGATGGTGAATATCGACCGAAACCAACGCTTTTCTCATTAATCACTTTCTCTCAATTATTTTTGCTATTGTTTACTTAATTTTAATTGCGACTCTCAATCCCCCCTTTCTGAATCACATAAGGTAATTCCAGTCTCTGTGGGATCGACCCTTACTCCCACTACTACAGGTTAGTGTTGAGGTAAGGTTTTAATTTGGGCGTGCCTGCGACAGTGCGCACCAGCTGCTTCCCCACGTTCTGTAGGTAGTTCTTCGCAAAATGCCCTTTCTGCCCACAATTGAAATAGATATCATGTCCCATGTAGCATGGCCAATTTTCGTGCATAATTTTGATGAAGGGAAAAAATGTGTGTTTAATTGTTATATTTCATCATTTATCTCATAGTGAAAATTGTGATTATTTCCCATCTTTAGTTCTATTTTATTTTTCTTACTTTGGATACTGCTTGGCTCTGTTTTCTATTTGTAGGTAAGCAAAATAAGCTAAGAATCAAGGGAAACACTTGTGTGAAGAGTTATGTGGACTTGAAACAACCTAAGAGGATGCAAGGAGGAAATACAAAAGAAATTGGCAAGAATTGACATTAGCAGCGTTCAACAAGGCTTGCTTGTGCTTGTTGTACCTAGAACACAGCCAACCCGTGTTCTGTTCAAGAAATAGAGCAAAATTCCATATTCCAGCCCGAAGCATGGCCAGGTCTTGTCTTGGAACATGGGCATGCTACGGTTCTGTACAGTCTGAGATTTTAAGTATTTTCAGCAACCAAAGTGTTGTATATACAAGGGGAAACGTGGAGAAAGATATACATACTTAATTATACTCAGTTTAGGCTTACGAATGATAAAGGGGAAAATTGAGTGTTTTATGGTTATATTTTATCCCTTAATTAATAGTAAACTTGTGATTATTTCCCTACTTTTCGTTATGTTTTACTTTGGATACTACTTTGGTTTGTTTTATGTTTGTAGTTGAGAAAAAGAGGCCAAGAAGCAAGGAAAAACACTCATGTGACGGGCCATATAGACTTGGAACATGCTAAGGAGGAAGCAAGGAGGCAATATTGAAGAAATTGACAAGAAAAGAGCCTGGTAGCCTCAAACACGACTCGACCATGCTTAGTGTTGCAGCAAGGACGATCAGACTGTGCTCTGTGTAAAGAACATGATTTTTCCCAGTTTTTCAGCACAAAGCACAGCCAGGCCATGTCAAGAAGCATGGTCGTGCTTCGTGTCCGTACACTCCGTATTTTTTAGGGTTTTGAGCAGCCAAAGGGATATAAATACATGGGGAAGCACAACCAAGACGATCAAACACATTCAGACTTACTTTTACTCAATTTTAGGCTTAGGAAACACCATTAGATTTAGTTTAGAGTAGGATTATTGATTAATTCATGTTCTTGGAGTATAGATTATAGTAATTCAAGCATTTATTTCATCTTTACATTCTGCAAACTAGTTTTTATCTTTCTACTCTACTTCCATCTCTACTTCTACTCTTCTATATTGGTTTATATTGAACTATTATGATTTACTTAATAAATATGATTTTGGTTTCTGTTTCTATTATGCTTGAGTAGATTTAATCTAGAGTTGCGGTAAACCCACTTATGGTATAATGATACTGAATTATTGAATTCAATTATTGGAACCCTAATTGTATTATCTATGGTTAATTAAGATTGACTATTATGCATTGATTATATGAGTTGATGAATGTCTCGCCAATATTTATCACATCTTAGGATATCAACTGATGAACTGAAAGATGGAAGTTAATACCGGAATCTAATAGTTAATTAGGGATAGCTTAATCACTAAAGTAGTTTAAGGTTCTCTAAGAATGAATCAATTACTGGGCATGAGAAAACTGATTAATTGAATTCCATGGTTGGCATAGAACTTAATGGACTTAGGTTGAACTAAGAACCACGCAAGTAGGTAATTGGATTAACCTAGGTATGATTAGTAACGCTTGAAAGAGGTTATTAGTTAATTAAGGCTAAACCATTCCTAATTATCTAGATAATTGCAATTAGAGGTACATATTGATTGTTGAATATCATAAGTGTGATAAACCCTAACTCTAGGATTTTGTTAATTGAATTACTTATTTACTTAATTGTGACACACTTTCTCATCGTATTGCATTAATTTAGCTAGCATACTTTATAAAGTCTAGTAATTGATAATTATTCTCTGTGGGATATGACTTGTACTCGCTGGACTAGCTACAGCTATGCCATGCGCTTGTGATTATTTATAAAACACTCACGACAAGTTTTTGCCACAGTTGCCAAGTAACAATAGTCAATATTAAATACTTTGCGAAATAGCTAGACTATATACTTTTTCTTTTTTTGTCTGCATATTTTATCTTGCTAATTTTTGCCTCTTTTCTTCTTTTCTAGGTGTGCATTTATCCTATGCGACGAGGTCGTGAACTCTTTGCTAAATTTAATCTGAAAATTGAATGGACACTATGAAGGAGAAGAAGAAGACAACAGCAAGATCATCCTGCTACACTTACCATGGTGAATAGAGATCACTGATCTCTTAAGGATTTTACCGTCCTAGATACACATGGCCTGAACACAAGCATTATCATACTAGCTGTTGAGGCCAACAACTTTGAGTTGAAGCCTTCTCTTTTGCAGATGGTTCAGCAAAATTAGTTTGGAGGGTCACCTACTGAAGACCCCAATCTCCATCTTTCAGTGTTTCTAGAGTATTGTGACACATTGAAGCATAATGGAGTATCCTCTGATGCCATCAAACTGAGATTATTCACATTCTCTCTAACGGACAAGGCCCGTGCATGGTTGCACTGTCTTCCATTAGGGTCTATCACTACTTGGTAGCAATTATCTCAAGCTTTCTTGGCCTAGTATTTCCCACCAAGTAAGACAACACATCTTAGGAACCAAATCACTACCTTTGCTCAAAAAGATGGTGAGTCTTTGTATGAAGCTTGGGAGAGATTTAAAGAACTTCTCAGGATATGTCCACACCATGGGTTGGAAAAGTGGCTCATAGTCCATACATTCTACAATGGACTAGCATACAGTACCAATATGTATGTGGATGCTACAGTAGGAGGAGCCATTATGAATAAAACAATTGTTGAGGCATATGATCTGATTGAAGATATGGCTTAGAATCATTACTCATGGTCTAGTGAGAGGAAACCAAGAAAACCAGCAGGTATGTATGAAGTAGATGCGTTTAATTATCTAACTTCTAAAGTTGATGCATTATTTCAGAAATTAGATAAATTGAGCATCGATGTTGTTGGATCTTCTTCATCTTCATGATGCGAGATTTGTGGATGTGTTGACCATGTGGCCAGTGACTATCAAGTTGGAAATTTTGCACCTCAGGATTATGAACAGGTAAACTTTGTGAACAATAATCAGAAAAATAATCTTTATAGCAACACTTATAACCTAGGTTGAAGGAACCACCTGAATCTCTCATACAAGCCTAATGTGAATTAGCCTCAGAATAATTTTAGGCAACCCCCAGGATTTTAGAATTAGAGGCCATTCAATCATTCTCCTTGGCCAAAGTCAAATCTAGAGGCTCTGATGGAAAATTTCATCACTATAAAAACGAAACAGAATGATGAATTAAAAGCCCAGCACAAGTCAATGAATAAGGCTATAAAAGATTTAACATTTAAGGTTGACTCACTTGCTACCCATAGTAAGATGCTAGAAACTCAGATTGCACAATAAGCAAGCCTATCTAATAGGAACTTTGGTAGACTTTCAAGCCAGATGAAGAACCATAGAGAGCATTGTAATGCTATTACCATGAGGAGTGGTAAGTAGTTGGCTAAATTTAAGAGAAGTAGGGAGGTAAAAGAAGATGAACCTCAGGTTGCATATAAGAAGAGAAGAGAAGATGAACCAGAAGAAGAGGAAAAGAAGGAAGGAAAGCCCAAATATGTGGCTCCAGCACCATATAAGCCATCAATTGCTTTTCCTCAAAGATTGGTCAAAGCTAAATTAGAGAAGCAGTATGAGAGGTTTTTGGATGTTTTGAAGAAGTTGAATATCAATATCCCATTCCTAGAAGCCATTTCCCAAATGCCTTCTTATACAAATTTCCTGAAAGAGATCCTCTCTAATAAGAGAAAAATTGAAGAGCATGCTATTGAGGCACTAACATAAGGATCCAGTTCTTTAATTCAAAATAAGTTGCCACAAAAGCTTAAGGATCTCGAAAGCTTCTCAATTCCTTGCTCTATAGGAGATATGAAGATTGATAAAGCCCTATGTCACCTTAGAGCAAGTGTGAGCCTCATGCCTCTTTCGATTTGCAAGAAGCTTTAAATGGGTGATTTGAAGCCTACCACTCTTTCTCTTCATTTCACTGACCAATCTATTAAGTATCTGGTAGGTATATTAGAGGATGTTCCTCTAAAGGTAGGTAAATTTTTCATACAAGTTGATTTTCTTATTTTAGAGATGAAGGAAGATGACAAAATCACCATCATTCTTGGAAGGTCTTTCCTAGCTACGGCTGGTACCAATATAAATATGAGAGATGGAAAGCTTTTTTTAAATGTAGGGGATGAGAAAGTAGAGAACTTAGACAACTCCTTAAACCTCGCAATGTACTGGTCTTCGGTCATGCTGCTCTACCTAAGTTGGAGAAATTCAATCTCCTTCTCCACCTACACAGTAATTGGGAAGTACTTTTCTAGAAATGTGTCTTTGAACACTTGCCAGGTAATCTACCTTCCCTAGTGAGCTAAAAGTTCTCTAGCTTCATGCCACCAGCATTCTATTTCAACATTTATACAGCAAAGATAACTTGCTGCTCCTTAGTACAACCCATCACTTCAAAGATTTTCTCCAGTTCCCTTATCCACCTTTCAGCTACAATCGGGTCAAAGCCGCCTTGAAAAGAAGGTGGTCTAGTTCTTTGGAACTCAGATATGCCGTTATTATTCCTTGCCATTTGGTTATTAGCACCATTCTCACAATTTGGGTTATTAGCATTCTTGAGATATTGTATAATTTGGTTCGTTGTTGTGACTTCGTCTCAAATTTCCATAGCAAGGTTGTGCAGGGTTCCCTCCATATTGTTTGCCAGATTCCTCCTTAGTGGTGCTGTAACAACTCCATTTAAGTATCAAAATTTTTTTTTTAAATACCATGAAGTTATTACCTCGTTACAACTTAACTCAATATAACATTTATTTAATTTATACAATACAGAGTTCACATACATGTCATTAATCAAAACATACGTACAACATATCAAACACATAAAAATTTTCATATTATTTATTCTGGTTGACCAATTCCGGAGATACAGGTGCAGGTGGTTGCACCTTCACCAGGATCTAAGCCAACACGACCACAAACATTTTATTTGCTTCTGGGATCTGCCCAACATAAAGTACTCGATCCAATGTGCACTAAAAGCCAGAGCTATAGAAAAATATACATAACTAATTTTCCGAACATGATATGAAAATATAGTGAGAATTAAATCCCAGTAAGTTCAACAATAAATCATCATCAATATAGCTCATCACGTCATGTTCAGCTGTATAAACTACAAAAAATATCTTTGGTCACATGAATGCATTATATCTATGCACAGAAGAATCATACAGTAATGATATGTATGATAGGATTAACTATTTTTAGAATATCATATGATGACCATCAACTTATTCTCATTTCAAGCTACCTCGGTCAGGGTGAGTATCCTCTACTCTTCAGTACGGGCTTTTCTCGCTCCGTCTGACATGGGACACTTTCTCTTTCTTTTATCATAATCATAATCATAACCGTTGGTAGGGCGTCCCCTACTGGTGCACCACACGGATTGCCATGTGACTGTGCTCATTTCATTTCTTTTCTTTTCACAATGATAACCAAAAATATGCTTTCAATAACAAGTATGTTCATCAAAATATAACTATTACCATAAATCATTGGTAATCATGCCAAGAACATAACCATTTCAAATATCACTTTATAAAATATTTCCATGTCAGAATTTTACACTTAAGATGGTAAGAAGTTCATACAATGGCAATGGCTATGGCATATACTAGTCATTTATAAGATTCGTCTTCTTTTTTAAATATTAATTTTATTTCTTTATTTTCTTGATGTAGGTTTTCATCATATCTAACCTTCTCTTACTAATCAGAGCATAACTCCCTCAATTGAACTCCGATGTAGGTGATCTTGGTGTCAATTTCAAGATAACACAATTATCTAAAACTATTATGTTGAACATTATAGTGAAATATTAAGAAATCAAGGAAATATTACCCACTAAATGTACAGGTTATTTCTTCTCAGATAGGTTCTGACCTCTACTTACTAATCGGATCATATCTACCTTATATGGACTCGAAATTGAGTGATTGCAGTGGCTAAAAATTCGTGACACACATATATATAATTTTTATGTTAACCAATTATTTTAATTAAATATAGATAATTCCCATAAATTAAAATACAGAAGCTATACTAACATATTCTTCCCTAATGAACCATTTTCTGACCTTTGACTACTAATCAGCTCATATCATCCTCATATGGACTCCAAATTGAATTATTACAATGGCTAAATATCAGTGACACATATACTATAATTCTTATGTTAACCATTTATTTTAATTCCATACAGATAATTCCCAGAAATTAAAATACAGAAGCTATCCTAACATATTCTTCCCTGATGAACTATTTTATGAACTTTGACTACTAATCAGAACATATCTACCTCATATGCACTCTAAATTGAATGATTCTAGTGGATACAAATCTGTGACACATATATCTTTAATTCTTATGTTAACCATTTATTTTAATACCCTACAGATAACTCCCAAAAATTAAAATACATAAGCTATCCTAACATATACTTCCCTGATGAACCATTTTCTTACCTTTGCTTACTAATCAGACCATATCTACCTCATATGGACTCCAAATTGAATAATTTCAGTGGCTAAAAATCGGTGACACACATATCTATAATTCTTATGTTAACCATTTATTTTTATTCCCTACAGATAATTGACAAAAATTAAAATACAGAAGCTATCCTAACATATTCTTCCCTGATGAACCATTTTCTGAACTTTGACTACTAATCAGCTCATATCATCCTCATATGGACTCCAAATTGAATGATTGTAGTGGCTAAAAATCCGTGACACACATAGATACAATTCTTATGTTAACCATTTATTTGAATTCCATACAGATAATTCCCAAAAATTAAAATACAGAAGCTATCTTAACATATTCTTCCCTGATGAACCATTTTCTGACCTTTGAGTACTAATCGAACATATCTAACTCATATGGACTCCAAATTGCATGATTCCAGTGGTTAAAAATCTGTGAGACATATATCTTTAATTCTTATGTTAACCATTTATTTTAATTCCATACAGATAATTCCCAGAAATTAAAATACAGAAGCTATCCTAACATATTCTTCCCTGATGAACTATTTTATGAACTTTGACTACTAATCAGAACATATCTATCTCATATGCACTCTACATTGAATGATTCTAGTGGATACAAATCCGTGACACATATATCTTTAATTCTTATGTTAACCATTTATTTTAATACCCTACAGATAACTCCCAAAAATTAAAATACATAAGCTATCCTAACATATACTTCCCTGATGAACCATTTTCTTACCTTTGCTTACTAATCAGACCATATCTACCTCATATGGACTCCAAATTGAATAATTTCAGTGGCTAAAAATCGGTGACACATATATCTATAATTCTTATGTTAACCATTTATTTTTATTCCCTACAGATAATTGACAAAAATTAAAATACAGAAGTTATCCTAACATATTCTTCCCTGATGAACCATTTTCTGAACTTTGACTACTAATCAGCTCATATCATCCTCATATGGACTCCAAATTGAATGATTGCAGTGGCTAAAAATCCGTGACACACATAGATACAATTCTTATGTTAACCCTTTATTTGAATTCCATACAGATAATTCCCAGAAATTAAAATACAGAAGCTATCTTAACATATTCTTCCCTGATGAACCATTTTCTGACCTTTGAGTACTAATCAAACATATCTACCTCATATGGACTCCAAATTGCATGATTCCAGTGGCTAAAAATCCGTGAGACATATATCTTTAATTCTTATGTTAACCATTTATTTTAATTCCATACAGATAATTCGTAAACATTAAAATATAGAAGCTATCCTAACATATTCTTCCCTGATGAACCATTTTCTAACCTTTGACTACTAATCAGCTCATATCTTCCTCATATGGACTAAAAATTGAATGATTCTAGTGGCTAAAAATATGTGACACATCTAAATATAATTTTATGTTAACCATTTATTTTAATTCCATACAGATAATTCCCAGAAATTAAAATACAGAAGCTATCCTAACATATTCTTCCCTGATGAACCATTTTCTGACATTTAAGTACTAATCGGAACATATCTACCTCATATGGACTCCAAATTGAATGATTCCAGTGGCTAAAAATCTGTGACATATATATCTTTAATTCTTTTGTTAACCATTTATTTTAATTCCCTACAGATAATTCCTAGAAATTAAAACACAGAAGTTAAAAATTTTTCCACCCATAGCCATACCTATGCAGAACTTTCTATACCAGTCTAAGTATTCAAACATACATCACATGCACGATCAATATGTAACATGATATAGCAACATCATGACCAATTATCAAAGTTCTAAGATCAAAATCTCATATAAATATTATAAGTTTCAAAAGTTTTCTTCAAAAAGAAATATTGTTAAACTTACCTAGAGCACTTAGTCCCCTAGACTTCTCCTTCCTCTTTCTTCCTTTCTTCCTCTCCTTTCCTCACTCTACCTTGCTTCTATTTTTTCCTCTCCCTCACTTGGATGAAATTATAATGTTGTAAGAGTGGGTTTTCTTATATAGACCACCAAATAATTCATCTTTCATGATCATGGGTCTACCTTATCACAATTAGATTACACTTGGTTGAATTTTTGGAAAACAAACAACTTATGTTCTTGTCTTCCTCTTCCTTAGTCAAGATATGTATAGGAAAAGGAGATTTGTATTTTGAAAATTATGATAATATGTTCTTAAGATATGGGACAAGGTCCCTTTGATTTAGGGATTCATTCCCATTTTCTTTTGTCTTAAACAAGTATGATAGGTTTGCCTTTTTAGGTTGCAAATTTCTAGCCCTTGAATCTCCATTATTTGGTTGATATTATTTGTCTGGGATGGAATGTTTTTTCCTAATGCCATGTATTATCATACCACTTGCTAAAATTATGAGTGTAGGATATAGATGTTTTTGTCCTAAAGCCTTGTATTATCATGCCACTTGCCAAAATGATGAATGTAGAATCACACCACTTGCTAAATTTTTGTCTTAATGCCATGTAACCTAATCTTTATTATTATTACATTATTATATCATCACCTAATTTATTTTATTTTATTTTTCCTCTTGGATTTGGGCTTATTCCTACCCATTATGGGCTTATTCCTACCCATTTTCTTTGCTTTGGATAAAATTCTACCTTTCTTGGAGGGCTTGGTCACATTTTCATAATTTTTGGGCTATTGGTCCAATTACTATATCCTAGTCCAAATCTATGTTTTATTTCTTGCTTAGGTTATCCAATGGGCTTGCTAGAAACTTATGTGAAGTGGAAGAACTCTATATGAAGTGTCCATAGGTAAAAGCCCAATGTATGTGTAAAGATTTTAAACTTAGTAACTCTAGTTCTTGAATTAGGAAAAATTACCCTAATCCAATGTTCTTGAAATTTTATGACCTTTACTTGTTTCTAAAAATTTATCTTCCTTATCCAAGAATTTTGCATCTCTTTAGTATGTTATTTCTAATTGTTTTTTTCCTGTTAGGTTTTCCCTCTTTCTTTGTTCTCTTAATGTTAGAAACATTTTCTATGCATATACATAAGGTGAAGAATTTCTAAGGATTATATTTCCTTAGATATCTAAAATATTGTCTAATAAATTTTATTTCCTTAATTAAATATTTATGTACTTTTATCAATAAAAGAAACAAAATTAAGGATGTTACAGGTGCCATTTCCTACTGTGGCAAAAATAAAGTTATGCTACTGTTGAGGTGATCAAGCTTAATAGTTAGTTTCAAAAATATTTAACAGTAGTCATAACACCACCTCAGCATATAGATAGGAAACACTAGTAATTTCTTACCTATATAAAATCACTGATCCCTAACACAGCACAACCATAACATACACAAGATACCATAAGATTGATTCAGATAACCATCTACCCACTGGCCATATAGGATCGACCTACTCTGATACCAATTATGTAACATCTTTTTTTAAAATATATATATTTGTAAAGTCCCATAGAGTCATTACTTCGTTAATTCTAATTACTTAACTCATAATAACATTCAATTAGTTTACCTAAGTATAATCAAGGTTTAAGGTCTACCATTAACACTCATACAATTCTGAGTTCACATACACATCATTAATCAAACCATCCATACAAAAATCAAACACATAAATATTTACATCTTATTCATCCATGTTGACCGATTCTAGAGATATGGGTGCGGGTGGTTGCACCTTCACTGGGATCTTGGCCATTTCGACCACAAACACATTATTAATTTCTGGGATCTGCCTAACGTAGAGTAACTCTATCCAACGTACACTAAGAGCTAGAGCCAAAGAAAAATCTGCAAAACTAGTTTTCTGAATATGATATGGAAATATAGTGAGAATTAAATCCCAGTAGGTTCAACAATAAATCATAATCATCATCAATAATGTTCGTCATGTCATGTTCATCTGTATAAGCTATAGCAAATATCTTAGGTCATATGAATGCACTTTATCTATGCACATGAAAATTGTGCAATGATAATATGTATGTCATGGATAACTATCTACAGAATATCATATAATGGCTATTAAATTATTTTCATATCAAGCTACCCCGGTTAGAATGAGTACTTTCTACTCTCCGGTACAGACTTTTTCAAATATCTCTTTATAAAATATTTTCATGTCAAAATTACTTACTTAAGATGGTAAGGATTTCATGCAATGGCAATGGCTATGGCATACACTAGTTATTTATTATTTTTATTTATAAGATTCTTTTTTTTTTAAATATTATTTCCTCTCTAAATAAATAGAGCATAACACTCTCATTTTAAATCCGATTGAGTTGATCTTATTGACAATTGAAAAACAAGACAATTTTATAAAATCCTTGTGTTGAACATTTTAGTGAAATTTTAAGTAATCATGGTGTTACTACTCCCTCAAATAAAATGTTATTTCTTCTCGGGTAGGTTCAGACCTCTACTTAATAATCTGACCATATCTCCCTCCTACGAACTCCAGTTGAGGTGATTCCAAAGCCTATAAAAAGCTAATGCCATGTATTATTACCTACTTATTTGAAATTATGAATGTAGTGTATAGATGTTTTATCCTAATGTCATGTATTATTACCTACTTGTTTGAAATTATGGATGTAGGATAGAGATGTTTTGTCTTAATGTCATGTGACCAAATCTTGATTATTATTATACTACTATTTCCTCACATGATTCTTATTTTTCCCTCTTGGATTTGGGCTCATTCTTACCCATTTTCTTTACTTTGGCTGAAATTCTACCTTTCATGGAAGGCTTGGTCACATTTTCATGGTTGGTGATTCCAAAGCCCAATGTATGGGTAGAGAGATGTTAAACTTTATAACTCTAGCTCTTTTATTAGGAAAAATTACCCTAATCCAATCTTCTTGAAATTTTAAGACCTTCACTTACCTCCAGAAAGTTTATCTTCCTTACCTAAGAATTTTTCCTCTCTTTAGTATGTTATTTCTAATTTTTCCTATTAGGTTTTCTCTCTTTACTTATTCCCTTAATATCAGAAACATTTTCTATGCAGACACATAAGCTGAAGAATTTCTAAGAATTATATTTCCTTAGATATCTAAAAATTGTCTAATAAATTATATTTCTTTAACTAAATATTTATGTACTTTTATTAATAAAAGAAACAAAATTAGGGATGTCACTTTCTGCTCTTCCTCCCTCTTGGCAAAAATAAGCCTAACAAAATGGGGGATTAGGTGTTTGAAATTCTTGGTGAGATGGGCTTAAGAAAAGTGGCAAGATATCTATAAGTTTTGGGACTCATTTCCCCTTTCTTTTGGCTCATTCAAAGGCTTATTAAATTCATTTTGAGGTAGAAATATTCTAGCCCTTCCTTTATTCCTTGCTTGGCCAAAATTATATGTGTAGGGTGGGGATGTTTTTGCTTCAAAACCATGTGACAAATATGATTGCTTACGGTGCACTCATGCAATAGTATTTCCCTAACTTATTGGAGTTTCCAAATCTTGCCTATGGTACATTCCATGGTAAGTAATCATTGCTTATTATTACATCACATGGCTTCCACTTTTCCTCTTTAATTTGGCTCCTTCTAGCCCATTTTTCTTGCCTTGGCTGAAATTCCTATCCGAGATGGTGGACGTGTCCACACTTTCATGGGTTTTAGGTTATTATCCTAACCTCTACACCATAGTCCAAGTCTATGTTATGTCTCTTACTTGGGCCATCTATATAGCTTGCCAAACACTTATACAACAATAACAACAACTAAGCCTTTTTCCACTAGGTGGGGTCAGCTACATGGATCAAACGGTGCCATAGTGGCCTATCATGGATGAGATCAATAGTTAAGTTATTAAATATTAAATCATTTTTAATAGTTTCACTTATTGTTTTCTTTGGCCTTCCTCTACCTCTAATTATTGGACTATTCTCTATCCGATCTACTCTTCTCACTAGTGCTTCTGCAGGTCTTCTCCACACATGGCCAAACCACCTTAAGCGATATTCAACCATCTTCTCCACAATAGGTGCTATCCCAACCTTCTCTCTAATGCACTCATTTCTAATCATATCTCTTCTGGTGTGTCCACACATCCAGCACAATATTCTCATCTCTGCAACGTTGATTTTATCTTCATATTGTCTTTTAACCACCCAACATTCAGTACCATATAATATAGCAGGTCTTATAGCCGTACGGTAGAATTTTCCTTTAACTTTGAGCGGCACGTTTTTATCACAAATGACACTCGAAGCTTTCCTCCATTTCATCCATCCAGCTTGAATCCTACGATTTACGTCCTCCTTTACATCACCGTCATTTTGTATAATAGACCCAAGGTATTTAAAACTTGTAACTTGTTTTAATATATAGTCTCCAAGTTTCACGTCTACATTCGTATTTGTTCGTCTCTTACTAAAAATACATTCCATATATTCTGTTTTATTTCTACTTATCTAAAAACCATGTGTTTCTAAAGCTTGTCTCCATGACTCTAACTTCATATTTATTTCCTCTTTTGATTCACCAACTAAGACTATATCATCTGCAAAAATCATGCATTGAGGCCCCAACTCTTGTATATGTTCAGTAACTGCGTCCAAAATCAAGGTGAAAAACTCTACATGAAGTTTCCATAGGTGGAGGCCAAAACGTATGGGGTGAGGTGTTAAAGTTAAGAACTATAGTTCTTGAATTAGGAGAAATTTCTATAATCCAATCTTCTTGAAATTTCAAAACCTTTGCTCACTTTCAAAAATTTATTTTCCTTACCTAAGAATTTCACTCCTCTCCAGGATGTTATTTATAATTTTTCCTCTTAGGTTTTCGGTAACAACTATTTTTATCGAATGTCCCTGAATTATGTAACAACTCCATTTTTTTTACATACACACACACACACACACACACACACACACACACACACACATATATATATATATATATATGTATATATATGTATGTATATGTATATATATATATATGTATATGTATATATATATGTATATATATATGTATATATATATACATATATATATATATATGTATATGTATATATATATGTATATATATATACATATACATATATATATGTATATATATATATATATGTATATGTATATATATATGTATATATATATATATTAAATCCCATGAAGTCATTACCTTTTTACTTCTAACTATTTAACTCATAATAACATTCAATTAAATTAACCAAGCATAATTAAGGTTTACACATCATTAATTAACAACATCCATACACAAATCAAACACATATATGTCTACATCTTATTCATCAATGTTAACCAATTCTGGAGATACGGGTGCAGTTGGTTGCACCATCATAGGGATCTTTGCCAACTCGAACATAAACTCCTTATTATTTTCTAGGATCTACCCAATATCGAGTAACTCGATCTAATGTACACAAAGAGCCAGAGCCAAAGAAAAATCTGCAAAACTAATTTTCTGAACATGATATGGAAATATAGTGAGAATTAAATCTCAATAGGTTCAATAATAAATCATAATTATCTTCAATATAGATCATCATGTCATGTTCATCTGTATAAGCTACAACAAATATCTTAGGTAACATGAATGCAATTTATCTATACATATGAAAATCATACAGTATGGGCTTTATCTATGTCATGTTCATCTGTATGGCATGAATAACTATTTTCAAAATATCATATAATGCCTATCAACTTATTTTCATATCAAGCTACCCCAGTCAGGATGAGTACTTTCTACTTTCCAGTATGGGCTTTTCTCGCTCTGGCCGACATGGCACACTTTCTCTTTCTTTTCTCATTAACATAATCAAGCTGTGAGTAGGGCGTCCCATACTAGTGCACCGCATGGACCGCCATGTGACTGTGCTAATCTCTTTTCTTTTTTTTCTTTTCACGCTAATAGCCAAAAATATGATTTCAATAACAATTAGGGGAAAATGCATTTTGCCACCTTGATCTATGAGTGTAATTGCAGTTTCCCCCCCTTTCTTTTAATTTTGACAATGTCCCCCCCATTCTTTATTTTTGTTGCAATCTCCCCCCCTCCATCTATTTTTATTCTTAAATATAATATTTAAATACTTGAAATGTCTTAATTATCCATCAAATTTTTTTAAAAAATTATTTTTCGTATTTTAAAAAATATTTTATTTTAACAAAAATTCCTTTCTCACCACACTCTTAAAAATAAAGTATTTTTTAAAATACGAAAAATAATTTTTTTAAAAAATTTGAAAGATAATTAAGACATTTCAAGTATTTAAATATTATATTTAAAAATAAAAATAGATGGAGGGGGGGAGATTGCCACAAAAATAAAGAATGGGGGGGACATTGCCAAAATTAAAAGAAAGGGGGGGAAACTGCAATTGCACCTATAGATCAGGGTGACAAAATGCATTTTACCCTAACAATTATGTTCATTATACTCACATGCCATAATTTATCATCAAAGCATAATTACTACTAAAAATCATTGGTAAAATAAAATTATGTCATTATCATAACTATTTTTGAATAACACTTTATAAAATATTTCTATGTTAAAATTACACACTTACGATGGTAAGGAGTTCATGCAATGGAAATGGCTATGGCATACACTAGCCATTTATTATTTTTATTTTATAAGATTCTTCTTCTTTTTTATATATTATTTTTCTCTCTCACAAAACTGAGTATAACACCCTCATTTTAAATCCAATTGAGGTGATTTTAGTGTCAATTAAAATATAAGACAATCCTCTAAAACCCTTATGTTGAACATTTTAGTGAAATCTTAGGTAATCATGGTGTTACTACTCCCTTAAGTTCAATGTTATTTCTTCTCGGGTAGGTTCAGACCTCTACTTACTAATTTAACCATATCTCCCTTATATGAACTCTAATTGATGTGATTCCAAAGCTTATTAAAAGCTAATACACTTATTCCCAAAAAATCAAAAACTAAAATGCTTACATTTACCACCCTGGATTCTAGACTGATTCTGACCTTTACTCATTAATTAGACATATCTCCCTTATATGGACTCCAACTTATGTGATTTTAAAGCATATAGATCCATAATACATATATCTATATTTGTTGTGTTAATTATTTCCTTTAATTCCCTATAGATTGGGCCCATAAATTCAAACACAAAAGTATACTTAACAGATTCTTCCTTGGTTAGCTAGTTTTTGACTTCTGCTTACTAATCTAAGCATATCTGCTTCATAGTTATTCCAATTTGAATGATTTTAGTGGTTTACAATTCTTGAGACATATATCTATATTTATCATGTTAAGCATTTCTTTTAATTCCCTACATATTTATCCCAAAAATTCAAATACAGAAGCATACCTAACATATTATTCCTTAGTTAACTATTTTCTGACAACTGGTTAAAAATCAGACAATATGTCTCTCATATGGACTCCAAATTAAGTTATTCCAGTGGCTAAAAATCCGTGAGAGATAGATCTACATTTTTCATGTTAACCATTTCTTTGAATTCCTGAGTGATTCTTCCCAGAACTTCAATAACAGAAGCTTCTATAGTTACTCCGAAATCTAGTTTCCTAACCAAACCTTTCCTAAGGTTTTAGTTTATTATTTTATTAGGTCTTCTTCCATTTTCTTCCTAATTTACATCTAATCATATTCGATCAATTTTTCACCACATTAAAATATACAAAATAGCAGCATAAAAATCTTAAAATTTTGCCACCCAAAGCCATACCTATGCAAAACTTTCCACACTAAGTGAAATGTTCAAAACATCCATCATATACAAGATAACATGTAACATGATATAGCAACATCCATGACCAATCATCAAAGTGGCAAATATTGTAAATTTTTATCAAAGTACTACGATTAAAATCCCATATAAATGTTACAAATTTCAAAGCTTTTCTTCAAAAAGAGATATTGTTAAACCTACCTAAATATCTCTCTAGCTTACTTGGTGAATTATTTTTCTTGTTTCCTCTTGAAAGAAGTAGCAAGATTCCTCTCTTACCTTAGCTTTTCTAGCAACTTAAATAAGAGAAGGAGGGTGAGTTTTGAACCCCAAGGATGAAGAGAAAAGATGGATTCAAGTAGAGATTAAGCTAAGTTACCTTGAGTACGTAGTCCTTTAGACTTCTCCTTCTTCTTCCTTCCTTTCTTCTCCTCTCTTTCTCTCCTTTCCTCACTCTACCTTGCTTATATTTTTCCTCTCCCTCACTTGGACCAAATTGTAATGTTATAAGAGTGGGTTTTTTTTAAATAAACTATCCAGTGATTCAACTTTCATGATCATGGGTCTACCTTATCACAATTAAGATGCACTTAGTGTTTTTTGGGGAAAGACAACTCATGTTCTTGTCTTCCTCTCCCTTAGTCAAGATATGCATAGCAAAAGGAGATTTGTATTTTGAAAATCATGATAAAATGTTCTTAACACAAGGGACAAGGTACCTTTGATTTAGGGATTTATTTCTTTTTTCTTTTGTCTCACTCAAGTATGATAGGTTTGCCTTTCTAGGTGGTAAATTTTCTTCCATTGAGTCTCCCTTGCTTGGCTAAAATTATTTATGTAGGATAAGAATGTTTTGTCATAATGCTATGTATTATTACCCACTTGTTGAAATTATGAATGTAGGATATAAATTTTTTGTCCTAATGCGATGTATTATTACCTACTTGTTGAAATTATAAATGTAGGATATAGATGTTTTGTCTTAATGCCATGTGACCTAATCTTGATTATTATTACACTACTATTTTCTCACATGATTCATATTTTTCCTTCTTGGATTTGGGCTCATTCTTACCATTTCCTTTGCTTTGGTTGAAATTCTACCTTTTATGAAGGGCTTGGTCACATTTTCATGATTTTTGTGCTATCGGTCGAACTTTTATATCCTAGTCTAAGTCTATGTTTTATTTCTTGCTTGGGCTATCCTATTGGCTTGCTAGAAATTCATGTGAAGTGGAAAAATTCTATATGAAATGTCCATAGTGGAAAGCCCAATTTATGGTTGGAGATGTTAAACTTAGTAACTTTAGCTTTTGAATTAGGAGAAATTACCCGAATCTGATCTTCTTGAAATATTCAGAACTTTACTTACTTCACAAAAATTTATCTTCCTTACCCAAGAATTTTGCCTTTCTTTAGTATGTTATTTCTAATTTTTCCTATTAGATTTTCTCTTTACCTATTCCCTAATTGTTAGAAAAATTTCTTTGCATACACCTAAGGTGAAGAATTTCTAAATATTATATTTCCTTAGATACCTAAAAATTGTCTAATAAATTTTATTTTCTTAATTAAATATTCATGTACCTTTATTAATAAAAGAAATGAAATTAGGGATATTACATTAAATATTTATGTACCTTTATTAATAAATGAAACAAAATTAGGGATGTTACATTTTCTCCCATTTTCTTATTCCCTTAATGTTAGAAAATTTCTCTATGCATACATATAAGGTGAAGAATTTCTAAGACTTGTATTCTTTTAGATATCTATCAAAAATTGCTTAGTAAGTCTTTATCCTTCTCTTATTTCCTTAATTAAATATTTATGTGCCATTATTTATAAAATAAAAAGAAATTAGGGATTTTACAGTATACCTAAGGATTAGATGAAAAGAAAAGGAGAGAAATTTTAGTATCTCATTTTGTTTATGCTGACGTTAAGGATACATACGTACATTTAGCATTAAACACAATAACCACGCTATTATATTATCATAGATACATTAGTTGAAAGAAATGGATACAAATGAACTGAATACCCTAGGAATAATTTATAAGTAATTTAGAAACAAAAAAGTAGCTAATGTTTGGCAAAGAAAATTTTACAATGACCAAATGAATAGTAAATGTCTTAGTGAGTAATGTAAGTTTAATTCTAGTTTCATATAAAATGATGATCTTACGAGGCAAACAAAGATAAAGACTCCAAGATAAGGTGAATAAAAGTGCATGTAATTGAAATAATCATGGAAATGTAACTAAATAAAAGAAATAAATTATAAGATGAATTTAATTAACAATAAGAAATATATACCCTAGTTAGCTGAGATGTGTAAGTAAAGTGTAAAATAAAACCAAACCTTGAGATGTGTAAGAAAGATATTATGAAATAATTTAAAATAGTGGTAAGTGGAAAACTAAAGAATATTAGAAGTACAAGTAAATATATTAGACATGAAGAGCTAATTAAATAATTTCCCAAACATTTGCTAGCTAAAATATAAATTAAAGAAATAAAATTCTCTATTTAGCATACTAGTAAGGAAAACCTTGGAACTCTTTAAGGGAAGTCCATGAAGGGCATAAGGGAATAAAATAATTAAAAAAGAGTAATTGACTAGAAAATTAGGATTTTGGTAAAGGCATGCAAGACCTAGCCATTTCCAACCATATAAATCATTTCCATTCACAACATTGATTATATATGATATTATGGATGCTATTTATAATGCTTACTGATTTTTCTAGAGTAATCCATAGTAGTTGCTTAAATTAATATATGCATATGTATGATTTCGAGTGAATATATGTTATGCATTATATCAGAAGCAAATATGTGGATGTATTATGATGATACATTAATGGCTAAAAGAATTAATATGATACCTTGGTTGTTCTCAAGAAAAGAAAAGAAGGGGTATGACCTTGGGTAGCGCAAGGTGACCCTAGGTCTCATGGCCTCTTTATTAGTACCAAATATGAAACACCCTATTCACAGATAATAGAGAGCATATAAATTTTTCCATGCCTAAATAGTGTAAGCCTACATTCAAGGGTGAGTTAATGCTAATTTGATATATAACAGTAGTGGTTTGATGCTCACTTCATTTTAAAACCAATAAATCACCTAAAGCAAGAGAGACAACTTAATAATGAGAAAGTTATGATTTATGAGAATGTGATATGATATTAATAAGCTCATTGTATAGCATAGCATACTTATGATTTCCATGTTTATATAATAGCATATGCATTACATGTAACGACCGAAAGTTTGTTGATAATATTCATAAAAGGGAATAGTAGGAAAAAGGGTTTAAAAGAGTTAAATGAGGGAGTTATGTAGAAATAACTATGAATTTTTAATAAGGACTTTCTCATTTTTGGAAAGAATTATTAGGGAAGAGATTGTGTTTTCCTTGATTACAGGCCCACAAATAGACAACAACAATAGAAATGAGGAGCCATGAAGAAAGTTGCACAAAAACCCATTGAAGTAAGGCTCAAGAAGGGATTAAACAATTGGTGAGTTTCCCTAAACCAAACAAAGCCTTAGCTAACCTCCTTAGTCACAATGTAATGGAGTGGCATTGGGGAAATTTTTAGGCAAAGTGAGGGTAAAGATTAAGGGGCTAGGTGGCTTATTGGATAAGCTTCTATTTTTTTAATATATCTCCTTGACTTGAAGACTTGGCTACCAGCTCAAGCAAGAGGGAACACCAGATTTTTCACGCCAAAGAGAGAGAAAGAGAGAAGGAGGAAGAGAGAGAGGAAGAGAAGAAGAAGAAGAAAGCTACAGAGAAGTGGGAAAAGCAAGGAAAAAGGGTAAGATTCCAACCTCTAATCTCTTGTTTATTCCTTCAAACCTTCTATGGGAACTAATGGATGGGGAAAATCTATTGGTTGGTGATGCTTTCAAAAGAGAGAAAGTGGTAGAACAAGATAAAGAAAAACAAGTTTGTGGAAAGGAAAAGGTAAGATCAACATTCTCTTCTATACAATGAATGGATGTCTTTATCGTTGGATGTTTGTGAGTATTTGAAGATGTGAAAAGGGTAGATAGAGCTTTTAATTGAGTAGTTATGACATTTATGTTTACTGTTCATGCTGATCTATGTATTAATGACTTGGGGAAAATTTTGTGTGGTTGATTTTGAGTTTTGATTCATGTTTTGGTTGATAGATTGCTCTAGAAAATTAGTACTTTTTATGCTCAAAACATTGATATTTGGTTTGTTGGTTGATTTTAGTGGATTTGAGAACAAGAAATAATTTTTGGTAGAGTTCGTACCCAAAGCACGGTCGTGCTTGGGGACACGGCCAGGCTGTGCTCTGGTCTAGAATCCTAAAGCTTTGCAAAATTGTGGAGTAAGGACCAAAGCATGGTCGTGCTCGGGGCTGGCCTTTGTGCAACACAACTAGAAGAAGAGGGAACACAAGAGGGGAACACGGCCTTAGGGCACGACTGTGCTTCAGGATGTGTTGCTCTTTTTCTTTATTTTCTGTTTCCTTTCTAAATCCTATTTAATTACCAACATTTTTAGGATGTTAGTGAAGTTTTTATGATGCATGAATGTTACCCTTGCATGTGCTATAATTATTTCATCATGTATGATTGGTAAATCATGTATGTAAAGCATGAGAAATGATGCATGATTATTATACTTGTGTACTATAGATTGTTTATATGTATGGCTGCAAGTGAGTTATTAGTGTATGCATAATATGAAAGGTTATTAATACATACTTGTTCATCCCTGATGAGTTGTTATAGCATGTTTGAGAAAAGGTTGGGTTATGTGCTGAATATCTATTAATGTGCACACTCTTTTTATGCTAAGTGGCTGGAGAGACATAAAAGACTTAAGTGATGTCAGGAGGACCCTCTTTGAAGCAGGGTGGCTTAGAAACAGGTGTCTCCTTTGCTGTATTGAGGAGACTAACAAGTCCAAGATGACCCTTACCCATTAAGGTGAGCCAGGATCGTGGCACCTTATGAGGTAAGGCGACTGAAAGGGTCGTGGCTTGGATATGGTACCGAGATAGGGGACGCCCTGTAGCTTAGAGTGGTCAATATAGGAAGGACCCTTCGACCAATGGCCCTCAAAGGGTGGGTGAGTAGCTAGAGGGGTAAGGCTCACACCACATTGAGGATTACAATTGAGAGAGATTATTGGCTTATGAGCCATTGAGAGTGATGATGAGCCACTGAGTGTGGTATGGACCTTAGACAATGGGACAAGTATTTTATAAATGCATATTTTGTTAGCATGCGTGATATTGATGCATAACCTACAAAAAGCTGGCATGTATTTTATTGTATCTTTACTGCATAAAAAAGAGAAAATGTTTTTGTAACTTATACAGCTGGACATAGCATGTTAATTTTCGTATACTTATATGTTTTGGAGTGTTGATCTTGATGGGATTTCATATCTCACTATGTTTTGATGCTATGTTCAGATCAGTAGATATGGCATTTGTTGTGCTGACACTGCTCTTGGAGCTGCAGACTATCGATGTCACTTACTTGGGACAATTCACGGCTGTGGTGAACGTGATGGTGATTATTATGATAGAGGTTCCCGCTCTTGGCCCACCTCCTCCACCAGTAGTACCTCAAGGGTGACGGCCAAGGATAGGCCATAGGATAGCTGATTATGTATAGTTAACTATTGTTATGTAAATGGGCTAACCCATTCTTTTGATGTAACCCCATGGTACTCCGCCTTTTGGAATGTATGCTCAATACCTTGGGTTACATATGGTTGTATATATATAAGCTATTAAACTCTTATGTGTATGACTCTTGAATGTACGTATATACAAATATGTTGCCTAGTTTACATATAATTTTGGTCTCTTACGCTAAAAAAAATTAGGCGTTACAAGTTGGTATCAAAGCAGGTCGATCCTAAGTAGCCATGGGGGTGGATGGTTACCTAGATCGATCTAAAGCATCTTGAATAAGATGTGTGGATAGATGGAGTAGAGTAGTTCATGGAAAATTGTTAAGGAAAAAAATTTCTATCGTTTTTCCTAATATGTATGCTTGATGATGTTATTACTACTATATTGTAAAGTTTTCCTTAAATACTGTTGAGCTTGATCACCTCAATAATGACTAATTCTCTTGTTTCATACAGTAGAAAAATGGCATCATCAAGGAGAAATTCGGCGCCAAGTGTGGAAGCTACTCTGCAAGATCTAGCCACTACTATTCGAGATCAAGTTTCTACCACAAATAAGATCATGTGGCATATGCAGAATAATAATGATGCTAATGGTGAAATGGGGGAGAACCCGAGGAATATAGGAAATGGATGGGCCGACTTTATGAGAACCTGACCTCTGTCCTTCGTTGGAGGGTATGACTCGATGGTGGTAGATAGATGGTTGACTGAAATAGAGAAAGTCTTTGGGGTTCTAAAATGTTCAGACGAACAGAAAGTAGAGTTTGTTGTATACATGCTGAAGGAAGAAGTAGAGTTTTGGTGGAGGGGAGCCAGTGAACTATTGACTCACCAAGAACGACGGGTTACCTGGTCTATTTTCCGAGAGACCTTCTTAGACAAGTATTTTTCGAGAAGTGTCAGAGCTGAGAAAGAAATAGAATTCCTCCAACTTAAACATGGGAATCGATCAATTGACCAGTACATTGCAAGATTCGAAGAGTTGGAAAATTCTTGTCTTATCTGAGATACAATCCGGACGAATCTTGGAAGGAGATTAAGTTCGAGGCTGATTTGAATCCTGAAATTCGCAATGTAGTAGTCGCCTTGGAAATTTACGAATTTGTACCTTTGATTAACAAGTGTCAATTACTAGAAAAGAGTCTGAAGGCAGTCGAGGAAGAGAAAGATAGACGGGCGCCATGGAAAAGAAAGAGAGAATTCTCGGCTCCTGATCATTTTGCTAGGAGAAGAAACCCCCCTATAGGCAAGAAGCCCTTGGCTAAGGGAGCTAAATCTTCACTACAAAGTTTGGCTGGGAGCGCGTGCGGAAAATGGAGACGACACCATGGAAAGGGACCCTACTTCCAAAATCTGATTACTTGTTTCCAGTGTGGGCAAAAAGGCCATATAGTTCATCGTTGTCCCTTAGAGGATGGAAAGAAGATCAAGCTAACTCAGCCAGTTAAAGGGAGAGTTTTTACCTTGAGTGGAACTAAAGCGAAATAATCTCCTGAGCTAATCCAAGGTACGTGCTATCTCCACGGCTATCCTTTGGTCGTGCTTTTCGATTTGGGTGCCATTGATAAAGGGGAATTTTGAGTGCTTATTGGTCATGTTTTGTCCCCTTATTCATAGTAACTTATGGATATTTTCATGCTTTTGGTTATAATTTGTTCTGGGTACTGTTGTGGTTCATTTTGTGATTGCAGGAGAGCAAAAGAAGCCAAGAAGCAAGGAAAAACGGTCACGGAAAGACTCTAAAAGACTTAGATCATGTTGAGGAGGAAGCAAGGAGGTTACACGTCAAATTTGATGAAGAAAGGAGCACCATAGCACCCAACACGGCCTGGCCGTGTTAAGGAGGCCTGCAACACGGCCTGGCCGTGTTGGTGGTATTTCCTGTAGCCTCTTTAGAATTCCAGCCCGAAGCACGGCCAGGCCATGTTCCAGGGCACGGTCGTGCTTCAGGGCTCGTAAAGGACGTCGTTTTTAGGGTTTCTAAGGCCCAAATACATGGGGGGACTTGGGGATTTGCAAGAGGGACAAGGAGAACCAAAGGGGAGACCAGAAAAACACTTTTTAGCCTTAGGAAACACATCTAGATTAGGTTTTTACATAATTCTTTGAAGGATTTTGATGTTCTAGGATTGAATTTATTGCTTTTCAAGTTGTAATTGATCTAAGTACTTCTACAAACAGGTTCTATCTTTCTACTTCTACTTTTACCTGTTCTTCTACTACTTCTACCTCTTCTCCTACTTCTTAATTGTATTGAACTACTATGAATTATTCAATGAGTATGGTTTTAGATCTTGATTTGACAATGTGTGAGTAGATTCCATCTAGGGTTACAGTAAACCCAATTGTGGTACAATGATACTATGCTTTTAAATTGAATTAAGAAACCCTAATTGTAATTGGGATTAGATTGAATTGGATTAACTATTGTATGCTTTAATTAGTTGATGGAATGCCTGATCACCAAGCTATCACGTATTAGGTATTTAATCGATGAACTGAAAGGTGAAGATTAAAACCCGAATCCAATAGTTAATTAGGTTTATCTTAATCACGAAAGTAGTTTAAGATACCTTAGGCTTGAGTCAATTAGTGGGAACGAGAAAACCGACTAGTTGAACTCTATGGTTGGCATAAAACTTAATGAACCTAGGTTAAGCTAAGAACCACGAAAGTAGGTAATTTGATTAACCTAGGTACGACTAGTAATTCTTGAAAGAGATTTCTAGTTAATTAAGGCTAAACCATCCCCAACAATCTATACAATTGCAATTAGAGGTGAATATCAGTTGTTGAGTATCACAAGTGTGGTGAACCCTAACCCTAGGCCTAGTTTAATTGATTCTTTCAACTTGCTTAATTGTGATTCTTGCAAATCAAATTTCATCGATTTAGATAGTACTTTTTGTAAGAAACTGGTAGTTGGCATTGTTCTCTGTGGACACGACCCGTACTTGCCGGACTAGTTACAGCTACGCCGTGCACTTGCGATAATTGGTAAAATATATACACAACAAGTTTTTGGCTCCGTTGCCGGGGAACAAAGCCAATATTAGATATCTTATAAAATAGCTAGACTAGATCAAATTTTGTATATTTTTCTTTTTAATTTTTCGGTATAATTTTCTTTTGTTGATTTTGCTTCTTTTCTTCCTTCCTAGGTGTGTATCTCTTTTATGCGAAGAGCGCGTGAAAGTGTTGCTGAATTTGACCCTGAAATCGAACGCACTTTGCGAAGGTTAAGAAGACAGCAGGAAGGAAGTTTACCAGTTACAATGGGGGAAAGAGATAACCGGTCACTGAAGGACTTCACAGCCCCAGACACACATGGCCTGAACCCCAGCATAGTCAGGCCGGTGGTTGAAGCCAATAATTTTGAGCTGAAGCCATCTCTTTTGCAGATGGTTTAGCAGAACGAGTTTGGAGGGTCACCTACTGAAGACCCAAACCTCCACCTCTCCGTATTCCTGGAGTATTGTGACACCTTGAAGCTGAACGGTGTCTCATCAGATGCAATTAGATTGAGGTTATTCCCTTTCTCACTGAGGGATAAAGCACGTGCATGGCTTCACTCTCTACCATCAGGCTCTATCACCACTTGGCAGCAGCTTTCTTGGCCAAGTATTTCCCATCGAGTAAGACGGCCCATCTGAGGAACTAGATTACTACATTTGCTCAAAAGGATGGAGAATCTTTATATGAGGCATGGGAGAGATTCAAGGAGCTCCTCAGGGTATGCCCACACCACGGGCTAGAAAAATGGTTAATAGTCCATACGTTCTACAATGGACTAGTATACAGCACCCGGATGTCTGTGGATGCTGCAGCTGGAGGAGCCATAATGAACAAAACTGTTGAAGAAGCCTATGAGTTGATTGAAGACATGGCTCAGAACCACTACTCATGGTCTAGTGAGAGGCAGACCAGAAAGCCGGCAGGTATGTATAAAGTTGATGCTTTTAATCATCTGACTTCTAAAGTTGATGCTTTATTTCAGAAATTGGATAAACTGAGCATCAATGCCATTGTATCATCTTCATCTTCTACATCTTGTGAGATCTGTGGAGGTATAGGCCATGTAGCTAATGAATGTCAGCTTGGGAGTTCTACAGTTCAGGACTGTGAGCAAGTCAATTTTGTGAACAATCAAAGGGGTAATCCCTACAGTAATACTTACAATCCTGGCTGGAGAAACCATCCTAACCTATCATACAAGCCTAATGTTGGTCAGCAGCCCCAAAATAATTTTAGGCAACCCCCAGGGTTCCAGAATCCAAGGCCATACAATCCTCCCCAACCGAAGTCAAATCTGGAGACTTTAATGGAGAATTTCATCTCCACACAGAGCAAGCAGAATGAGGAGTTTAGAGCTCAGAATCTCAACATAAATGAAGCAATTAAAGACCTGGCTTCTAAAGTGGATTCACTTGCTACTCATAATAAGATGCTAGAGACACAGATAGCGTAGCAAGCGAGCTCCTCAACCAAAAATTTTGGTAAGTTCCCTGGTCAACCTGAAAACCCTAGAGAACACTGTAAAGCCATTACCTTGAGGAGTGGGAAACAGTTGGGTGAACCAGTGGAAAGGGAGGATGATAAAGAAGTTGAAAATAAGGATGTGCCTGAACCAATGAATGAAGAAAAAGAGCCAGTTAGTGGAAGGAAGGAACTAGATGAGCCTGAATATGTGGCTCCTGAACCGTATAAGCCACCAGTTCCCTTCCCGCAGAGACTAGCCAAAGCTAAGCTAGAGAAACAGTATGGAAAGTTTCTGGATGTGCTTAAAAAGTTACACATCAACATTCTATTCTTGGAAGCAGTATCTCAGATGCCCTCATATGCCAAATTTCTAAAGGAAATCCTCTCTAATAAGAGGAAGATTGAAGAATATGCCACTGTGGCATTGACTGAAGAGTGTAGTGCCCTGATTCAGAACAAACTACCTCCTAAACTCAAGGATCCTGGGAGCTTCTCAATACCTTGTTCCATTGGAGATGTGTAGATCACTAAAGCCTTATGTGATTTAGGAGCAAGCGTGAGCCTCATGCCACTATCCATTTGCAAAAAGCTCTAGATGGGAGATCTGAAGCCTATCACTATTTCCTTACAGTTAGCGGACCGATCCGTTACTCACCCGGTAGGTATATTAGAGGATGTTCCTCTAAAGGTAGGTTAGTTTTTCATACCTGTTGACTTTGTGGTATTAGAGATGGAGGAAGATAGCCAAATCCCCATCATTTTGGGAAGACCTTTTCTAGCCACTGCAAGTGCCATTATAAATGTTAAGGATGGAAAACTTTCCTTGAATGTAGGGGATGAAAAGATAGAATTTAATCTTAATGAAGCTATGAAATGTCCATCCTTAGGAGATACTTGTTGCATGATTGATATAATTGAACAAAATATTATTGATAATGCAATGAGCTTGTGCCCTACTGATCCACTTGAGCTTTGCCTTTTGGATAGTTCTGTTTCGTGTGCTGAACAGGTAGAAGCTGATGCCTACACTAGATTGCTTGATGAGAGTCCTAAAGTCAACTCAGAAGTGAAAACTGAAAAGCTGGACCAGGATCACCATAAAAAATTAGCAGACATAGAGGAAGGCAAAGCACCTAAGGTAGAACTAAAACCTCTTCCTTCCAACCTCAGGTATGAATTTCTGGACCCTAACTCTTCAAATCCAGTCATAGTGAATGCTAATTTGAATACTGAAGAAACCGGTAAGTTACTTGATGTACTCAGGGAATTCAAAAAGGTTATTGGGTATACCATAGATGATATTAAAGGGATTAGTCCATATGTTTGTATGCATCGTATAATTGTTGATAATAATCATAAACCTTCCAGGGAACACCAGAGGAGACTCAATCCAAATATGAAAGAGGTAGTTAAGAAGGAGGTGCTTAAATTGCTTGATGCAGGTATTATCTATCCTATCTCGGATAGTGGATGGGTAAGTCCTGTCCATGTGGTTCCTAAAAAGGGAGGTATGACTGTTATTAAGAATGATAATAATGAATTAATCCCTACTAGAGCTGTTACGGGTTAGCGCATGTGTATTGATTATAGAAAACTAAATAAAGCCACCCATAAGGATCACTTCCCTTTACCTTTTATTGATCAGTTATTGGAAAGGTTGGCAAAACACTCACACTTCTGTTATCTGGATGGATACTCAGGATTCTTTCAGATCCCTATCCATCCAGACGACCAAGAGAAGACTACGTTCACATGTCCTTACGGCACCTTTGCATATAGAAGGATGCCATTCGGATTGTGTAACGCACTAGCCACTTTCTAGAGATGCATGATGGCTATTTTCTCTGATTTTATAGAGGAAATAATGGAAGTGTTTATGGATGACTTTTCAGTTTATGGTACCTCATTTGATGACTGTTTCAAAAATTTGACACAAGTACTTAAGAGATGTGAGGAAGTCAATCTGGTTTTGAATTGGGAGAAATGCCACTTTATGGTGAGAGAAGGAATAGTTCTGGGACACTTAGTGTGAGAAAGGGGGATAGAGGTGGATAAGGCAAAGATAGAGGCGATTCAGACTATGCCACCACCTTCGAATGTTAAGGAAGTGAGAAGTTTTCTTGGGCATGCAGGATTCTACAGAAGATTCATCCAAGACTTCTCAAAAATCTCTAAACCTTTAACTAACTTACTTGTTAAAGATGTCTCGTTTGAATTTGATAATGACTGCTTGCGTTCTTTTTACAGGTTAAAGGAGGCGCTCATATCTGCACCCATCATCCAACCTCCTAATTGGAGCCTTCCTTTTGAAATTATGTGTGATGCAAGTGACTATGTCGTGGGAGCTATACTTGGGCAACGGAGAGACAAAAATCCCTATGTCATCTATTATGCTAGCAAGACATTAGACGAAGCTTAAGTCAACTACTCCACCACTGAGAAGGAGCTCTTAGCAGTAGTGTTCGCAATCGATAAATTTAGACAATACCTACTAGGATCAGAAGTCATAGTTTTCACAGATCATTCTGCCATCAGATACTTATTAAGTAAGAAGGATGCCAAACCAAGACTGATAAGATGGATCCTCTTACTTCAGGAGTTTGATCTTGTAATCAGAGACAAGAAAGGTACGGAGAATGTGGTTGCAGACCATCTTTCCAGACTTAGGCAAGATCTGATGAAAGATGATAAAGATAATTTGCCCATTGATGATTCCTTTCCAGATGACCAACTCCTAATGGTCACTAATGCTGATGCTCCTTGGTATGCCGACTTCGTGAATTTTCTTGCATGTAGAATACTCCCTGAGGGGTTGAGTTATCATCAGAAAAAGAAATTCTTCTCTGACGTAAAGGCATACCATTGGGATGATCCATGCTTATACAAGTGGTGTGCGGATGGCATATTCCGAAGGTGTATTCCGGAAGAAGAAGTTTATAGCGTGATATACCAATGCCATAGTTCACCTTGTGGAGGCCACACCAGTGTCTCTAAGACTGCAGCTAAAGTTCTTCAAGCTAGTTTCTATTGGCCCACGCTCTTCAAAGATGTTCACACTTTTGTAAAGGCATGTGATCGGTGCCAAAGAGTTGGCAACATAACCCAAAGGAATGAAATGCCCCTAAACAGCATTTTAGAAGTTGAAATATTTGATGTTTGGGGCATTGACTTTATGGGTCCTTTTCCATCTTCATGTGGAAACAAATACATTCTAGTAGCTGTGGACTACGTTTCTAAATGGGTTGAAGCAGTAGCATCCCCCACCAATGATGCTAGAGTGGTTGTTAAACTCTTTAAGAAGATAATCTTCCCCAGATTTGGAGTACCCCGAGTTGTGATAAGCGATGGAGGTTCTCACTTCACTGAGCAACAGTTCCAAAACCTTTTGAAGAAATATGGAGTCACTCATAAAATGGCCCTAGCCTACCATCCCCAAACTAGTGGGCAAGTTGAGATATCAAATAGAGAGATCAAGGCCACATTGGAAAAGACCGTCTCGAAAACCAGAAAAGATTGGTCTCTCAAACTAGATGATGCACTATGGGCCTACAGGACTGCATATAAAACACCGATTGGAACCACACCCTTTCGGTTAATATATGGGAAACCCTGTCATTTGCCGGTGGAGCTTGAACATAAGGCATACTGGGCGGTCAAAACAATCAATTTTGACCTATCAACTGCTGGAAAGAGGAGATGCCTACAACTAAATGAGCTAGATGAGCTAAGGCTTGATGCTTATGACAATGCCAAATTATACAAGGAAAGAACAAAAAGATGGCATGATAAGCACATCCTTAGGCGCCAATTTCAAGTGGGGAATTGGGTTTTGCTGTTTAATTCAAGGTTGAGACTCTTCCCAGGGAAACTTCGATCTAAATGGTCTGGACCATTCCAAGTGACTAAAGTTTTCCCATATGGAGCAATGGAGGTGTGGAGTGAGTCCACCAGATTTTTTAAGGTCAACGGGCAATGCCTTAAACATTTTGTGATGGGACATACAGTTGAAAAGGGAGCCACCCAAGCTCTCTTAGAGCCTTCCTCGATCCATTAAGAAGCAAGGGAGTAGAGCTAATGACTCTAAACAAGCGCTTTGTGGGAGGCAACCCACATTTTTGAATTATTTAGAACTTTTCTTTTCCTTACTTTGAGTTTTAGTTTTCATTAGCTATCTTTTTAGGTTAAGTTTATTAACTATTTTCCTTTGATTTCTAGGTTCGTTTCGATGTTTCCAAAGTAGTTTGAAAGGGTTAGAAGCAAGGATCCTTAAAGAAGTTCTAAAGAAGAAGCTAAATGTGGAGAATTGAGGGATTTCAGTCAATCACTTGGGCTATACATGTTCCACAATGCGTTTATGAAGAAAAACACAAGAAAATGAAGAAAAAATGGGCATTCCCGCAGGAAACACGGGCAGGCCGTGTCCCATGACACGGCCGTGCCCGTGTAAAAAAAAAGGGGGGGTTCCCATACTAAAACCCGCCAAGAACACGGGCACCTCGTGTTCCAAAACACGGCCGTGCCCGTTTGAAAAAAAAAAGTGGGGGGGCTGCAGCGAAACCCACCTGAAGCACGGCTAGGCCGTGCTTCGGACATATCCCCCACAAACCCAATTTTTTCCCCTCCCCACCCGTGCCCTAGACCGTGCCCCCCCTCTTTCTCCCGCGTTCCCCCTTCTCTTCTCCTTTCCCCTCCTTCGCCATCTACCCACCCCCAACCCTCCATCCATGCGCCTATCTTCTTCATCCCCCTCCTCTTAATCGGCCACCACTCCCCTCAAATTCCGCCCTCACCATTTCTTCGCCTCCACCCATTCCCCACAAACACCCACCCCACTTCCCCCTTCACCTCTCCACCATAACCCAACCTTTCCACACCTAAATCGCTACCTAATCCATACTACCCATTCCCTCAACCCAACCCCTTCTTCGGCCAAGCCTACCATCTACCCACACTAAACCGAAACCCACCCCCAATCCTTCATCGAACTGTTGGGTTCCTTCATGCTTCATCATCTTGCTGCATTTCCATCAGGTAACTTATTCTCTCTTACTTTGTTTTATTTTTCAGATATAGAATAATTGGTTATTAATCCTGGTACTGGTTGATGCCTCTGAATAGAAATGTTTTTAGCTTGCTAATTGTAATCTCACATCTGGTTTTGCATTCTCGGTTCATTCTGATTTGGGCTGGTCTGATGCATTGAACTTCATGCCTTTGGTGATTTACCTGCTACTTTTTCCTGTGATATGTTCTTCTGGTTTGGTTTCTGTTTTATCTGATTAGCTTTGTCCTTGCATCTGAACTTCAATTACTTGTGATGGTCTGATCTTATTTTACTACATACACCCTGTTGTCTCTGCATTACCAAATTTACCCACCCTAAATTGCATTTGGTTCCCGCTTGCATTACTCTGAATATCATTCACCATGGGTCCCAAAAGAGCTCGGAAAGGGTCATCTTCATACCAATCCTCTCAACCACGTAGAGGACGCAACCTTACACCACCCCAACTCCCTCATCAAATAAATGAGTATGGTATTGAATTCGTTGATGACAATCAACGAGCACAATATGATACTCTTGTTAAACGGGGAATACTGAGTACCCGGTATATAGATGAGGACTGTTTGGAGCGGCTGGGTCTTTTAAACGACGTCCAATACTTGATTGACAGAATTGGGTGGAACCAATTTATATCCCTAAGATACCCCGCCTATCCTCAGCCCACCTTGGAGTTTTTTAGCTCCATTACCACGATCTTATATCGAGGCCCTAATGTCCATCAGGGCTAAGTAAAATTTAGACTTTTTGATCGTACTTTTAATCTTACATTGACTAAATTTAATGCACTGTTTAGCCTACCTTCAGGAGGTACTAGACAAGTCCCCTCCAACTTTCTCTCTAACCCATTTTGGACTTCCATTGCAATTGATGGGCAATACAGTGCATCGAGTTCAAAAGCCTCTTTCATTTGCAACCCCAATTTCAGGTATTTACAAAGGCTTATGGCCTATACTATTTTTGGTAGGGCCGAAAGTGATGGGGTAGCCAGTCAAAGAGAGCTTTATTTTCAACATTCGATGATTAATGGTACAAAGGTGGATACTGGAGCCTCCATGGCTCATCAGATGACCAGGATAGGTGGGGCAATGACTGGGAAAATTGTCATGGGTGGTTTGGTTACTACTATTGGTAGAGGATTAGAATTTGAGGCTAATTTGCAGGGTATGCCACCAGTACTTGGTAATACCCGGATTGATATGGAAACCTGTTACCATATGAAATTGGTTGTTAAAAACGATGACCAGTACTGGTTGTATCTCCGCGGTAATCCACTATTCCCCCTCCCCAATCCTACTAAAACTACAGTAACCAACAAAGAGAATTGGATCTATTCAACTGATAACAAGTTCCCCATGGAACCACTGCTAGCTCTTCCACCACCCCTCTCCCATTTTGCTGACACTGCAGGTCCATCTTCTGCTCCCTCAGAGGATATGAATTCCATCTCATCACGGCTTAGCCGCATTGAGGCTGAGCAACTGTCTCAGAGAGCTACGTTGCATGCCATGCAAGACTTCATTCAAAGCATGCAAGGTATGATGCAGGCATGGTACACCTGGCACCTAAGCCAGCACCCACCCCCACCACCACAGGACGACTAGTGCTTTGTAAGTACCCTCTTCCCTCTGCATCCTCTCTATCATACTTATGACACTGAGGCCACTGTCTGGTTTAAGCATGGGGGAGTGTACTTACGTATCTGTCATTGCTTGAGTTTATCTGCACCGGTCATTTTCTTTGTGTGTATATATTGTACATTCTGCATTTCTTCTGTCCTGCTGCAATACCACATAGTTACTATTCCCAGGATAGACTAATGTAGTATATGTTGATTCTAGCTTATGAACATGTGATGCACAATAGGATATGAAATATGTAGCTATTATTTTAGTCTCTCTCTTCTAGCACTAAACCTTTAATTTTTTGAAAAATATCTCTCTATTGAGCCATGAATTGCATGTTATTTTTGATTTTTACACTATGAGAGTATGAAGGTAGGGAGAGGTGAAAAATGAGGGTATGTGAAACCCAAAAAGTTTTCACTCTGAGTACCTCCTTCAAGGCACCAAAAAGGCCTTAGTATGAGTACCTAGATGCCTTTACCCTATTGAGATGGAGCATAAAATGCACTCATTGCATATTTCTAAAAAAATGATGATGAATGGATGAAAAAGAAAAAAAATATATGATGAAAAGTAAAAGAGTTTGAGTTTAAATAGAAATAAGGGTAAGGCAACATAGGGAGATCTAAAGGATGAGGTGGCCTACTTGAGTGTTTAAAAATCGCTCTAAAGCATACAACCTCTGGTCACAATAGCAGAAGATATTTAGTAGAGGAAATTTTTGGTTTGGTTTTAGAAGAATAGAGACTATTTTGATTACTGTCTATTCATATATCTATTGTGTGCACTTGGATTGAGTGAAAAGTTATCTATGCTTCATTCATCTATCTTGTGGACTTTGATAGCATTTGTCCCCCTTCCTTCTATTATGGCATGTCATTTGCTTGAGGACAAGCAAAGGTTTAAGCATGGGGGAATTTGATAAAAGGAAATTTTGAGTGCTTATTGGTTATGTTTTGTCCCCTTATTCATAGTAACTTATGGATATTTTCATGCTTTTGGTTATACTTTGTTCTGGGTACTGTTGTGGTTCATTTTATGATTGCAGGAGAGAAAAAGAAGCCAAGAAGCAAGGAAAAACGGTCATGGAAAGACTCTAAAAGACTTGGATCATGTTGAGGAGGAAGCAAGGAGGTTGCACGTCAAATTTGATGAAGAAAGGAGCACCATAGCACCCAACACAGCCTGGCCGTGTTAAGGAGGCCTGCAACACGGCCTGGCCGTGTTGGTGGTATTTCCTGCAGCCTCTTCAAAATTCCAGCCCGAAGCACGGCCAAGCCGTGTTCCAGGGCACGGCTATGCTTCAGGGCTCGTAAAGGACGTCGTTTTTAGGGTTTCTAAGGCCCAAATACATGGGGGGACTTGGGGATTCGCAAGAGGGACAAGGAGAACCGAAGGGGAGACCAGAAAAACACTTTTTAGCCTCAGGAAACACATCTAGATTAGGTTTTTACATAATTCTTTGAAGGATTTTGATGTTCTAGGATTGAATTTATTGCTTTTCAAGTTGTAATTGATCTAAGTACTTCTACAAACAGGTTTTATCTTTCTACTTCTACTTTTACCTGTTCTTCTACTACTTCTACCTCTTCTCCTACTTCTTAATTGTATTGAACTACTATGAATTATTCAATGAGTATGGTTTTAGATCTTGATTTGACAATGTGAGTAGATTCCATATAGGGTTACGGTAAACCCAATTGTGGTACAATGATACTATGCTTTTAAATTGAATTAAGAAACCCTAATTGTAATTGGGATTAGATTAAATTGGATTAACTATTGTATGCTTTAATTAGTTGATGGAATGCCTGATCACCAAGCTATCACGTATTAGGTATTTAATCGATGAACTGAAAGGTGAAGATTAAAACCCGAATCCAATAGTTAATTAGGGTTATCTTAATCACGAAAGTAGTTTAAGATACCTTAGGCTTGAGTCAATTAGTGGGAACGAGAAAACCGACTAGTTGAACTCTATGGTTGGCATAAAACTTAATAAACCTAGGTTAAGCTAAGAACCATGAAAGTAGGTAATTTGATTAACCTAGGTACAACTAGTAATTCTTGAAAGAGATTGCTAGTTAATTAAGGCTAAACCATCCCCAACAATCTATACAATTGCAATTAGAGGTGAATATCAGTTGTTGAGTATCACAAGTGTGGTGAACCCTAACCCTAGGCCTAGTTTAATTGATTCTTTCAACTTGCTTAATTGTGATTCTTGCAAATCAAATTTCATCGATTTAGATAGTACTTTTTGTAAGAAGCTGGTAGTTGGCATTGTTCTCTGTGGACACGACCCGTACTTGCCGGACTAGTTACAGCTACGCCGTGCACTTGTGATAATTGGTAAAATATATACACAACAGCCAGCCGTTCTTTCATATCATCTGCTTGTGTGAGAAAGTTGTTGTATTCGGTGTCTAAATTGTCTTATAAGCTGATGGTGTTAACCCCTACGGGAGGGAAGGTGAGCACCTCTTCAGTCTGTAAAGACTGTCCAGTTGAACTGTATGGTAGATCCTTTATCGTGGATTTTATTTGTTTACCCCTAGAGGATATATATGTGATTATGGGAATTGATTGGATCAGCAACAACCAGATCATTTTGGATTGCTCTAGGAGAGCTCTGGTTTTTCGCTCAGAATCCAACAAGGAATTTAAAAGCAGAAATGAGCAGATCAACGAAATACAAAGGGAATCAATTGAAGGAACTTTAGACAGTATTTCTTTGTGTACCCTCAACAGGGAGGTTGAGCAAGAACTGGTCAAGTTTTCGGTAGTTTAAGATCTTCCGGAAGTCTTTCCTTCGAAGATTACTGAACAACCACCCAAGAGGGAAGTGGAGTTTTCTATTAACTTGGTGCCAGGAGCAACTCCTATTTCTATTACCCTGTATAGGATGGCTCCTGTGGAGTTGAAAAAGTTTAAGAAGCAAATTGAAGACCTTTTGGGGAAGATTTTTATTCGACCTAGTGTTTCGCCTTTGGGAGCCCCAGTGTTGTTTGTTAAGAAGAAGCATGGAAGCTTGTGGTTATGCATTGACTACCAACAGCTTAACAAGGTGACTATCCAGAATAAGTATCCATTACTAAGAATTGATGATTTGTTAGATCAGCTCAAAGGGGCAACTGTTTTCTCTAAAATCGATCTGAGATCAGGTTATCATCAGATTCGAGTAAAGGAGGAAGATATCCCTAAAACGGCCTTTAGATCTCGTTACGAGCATTATGAGTTTCTAGTCATGCCGTTTAGAGTTACCAATGCTCCTGCGATCTTTATGGATTATATGAATCAGATTTTTTGATTCTATTTGGATCAAATTGTGGTAGTCTTCATCGACGATATCCTCATTTACTCGAAGAGTATGGAAAAACATGAACATCATTTTCATTTAGTGCTTCAAGTTTTGAAGGAGAAAAAGCTCTTTGCTAAATTGGAGAAATGCAAATTTTAGATGCAAGAAGTCAAATTTCTGGGGCATGTGGTCTCAAAGGAGGGAGTATCTGTAGATCCTAGTAAAATGAAAGCCATTCTCAAGTGGGAACGACCAAAGTCAGTGATCGAAATTAGAAGTTTTTTGGGTCTCGCGGTATATTACAGAAGGTTCATACAGGGCCTTTCGCAAATAGCATTACCCTTAACCAGGTTAACTTGGAAAGGATGTTTGATCGAGTGGAAAGCGGAATGTGAAGACAGTTTTTTGGAGCTTAAGACTCGGTTTACCACACTTCCTATCTTAATTCTCTCGGATCCCTCCAGACGTTTTAAGGTTTATACTAATGCTTCGAAGAAGGGACTGGGATGTGTTTTGATGCAAGAGGGTAGGGTAGTTGCCTATGCCTCCAGATAGCTAAGGTCACATGAAGAAAACTACCCTACTCATGATCTGGAATTGGCTGCTATAGTGTTCGCCTTGAAGATTTGGTGGCACTATCTATATGTGCCGTGTTTGAAATGTATAGCGATCATAAAAGTTTGAAGTATCTTTTTTATCAAAAGGAATTGAATATGAGGTAGGGGAGATGGATGGAGCTTATTGATGATTATAAGTTTCAGCTAAAATACCACCCAGGAAAAGCGAACGTAGTGGCGGATTCTTTAAGTCAAAATTCGCCGCATTTGAGTTACATGCTAGTGAAAAAGATGAACTTGATTGGAGAATTTACTACTCCTAGCAGTTTGCTTGTTGGAGAGCTAAAGGTGGAGTGCGATTTGAAAAGGAAGATTAAGGAAGCATAAATACAAGATCTTTTCCTGCAAAATAAGCAAAACGCCCCAGGTTTCACAAAGTCGGGGGAAGGGATCATCCTCTATCGAGGAAGAATGTGTGTAGCTCGAGGGAAAGACCTGAAGACAAAAATTTTGGAGGAAGGACATCAAAGTAAATATGCTATCCAACCGGAAACCACAAAGATGTATTAGGATTTAAAGTGATTGTTTTGGTGGCCTGGAATGAAGAAAGATATAGCAGAATACATAGCAAAATGCTTAACTTGTCAAAAAGGCAAGATCGAACATCAGAGGCTTTCTGTGGCACTACAATCCTTGGAAATCCCTGAATGTAAATGGGATGGCATCGCTATGGATTTTGTGATTGGGTTGTCCAAGACTCAGGCGGGTTATGACGCCATATGGGAAATAGTGGATAGATTGACAAAATTTGCACACTTTTTGCCTATAAGGATTAATTACTCGTTGGACAAGTTGGCACATCTATATGTGAAGGAGGTAGTCCGATTGCATGGGATCCCAAGTAGCATTGTCTCGGACCGAGATCCTAGATTCACTTCCCAATTCTGGAAGGCATTACAAGAAGCTTTCGGTACTAAATTACGATTTAGTACTACATATCATCCGTAAACAGATGGTCAGACTGAAAGGACGATACAGAAAATGGAAGACATTTTGAGAGCATGCATCCTAGATAAAGGAAAAGATTGGGATAAGTATCTCCTGTTGGTGGAGTTTTCTTACAACAACAATTACCATGCGAGCGTTGGAATGACCCCATATGAAGCCTTGTATGGCAGAAAATATAAATCACCTTTGTGTTGGAATGAGGTGGGTGAGAGGAAGTTGTTAGGTCCAGAGTTAGTCCAGCATACTACAGAGCAAATACAAATTATACAAGATAGGATGCGGACTGCTCAGAGTCATCAGCAAAGTTATTATGGCCAAAGGAGAAAGCCCTTGTGTTTTTAAGAGGGAGAACATGTATTTTTGAAGATTTCTCTGACCACTGGAATTGGTCGAGCCATGAAAATTGAGAAATTAAGCCCTCACTACATAGGACCTTATCAAATACTCAAGAAAGTTGGCCCTGCAGTATATCAAATATCCCTACCTCTGAGATTATCTAATTTGCACAATGTGTTTCATGTCTCGCAACTACGAAGATTTTCGCCAGATCCATCACATGTGATCCCAGAGGAAGAAGTAGCAGTGAAAGATAACCTAACTTATCAATTAGAACCTGTCACGATCTTAGATCGAAGTACGAAACAATTGCGTAGTAAAGCTGTTCCACTGGTAAAAGTGTTATGGATAGGGCTATCTAAAGAGGAAGGTACATGGGAATATGAGGCACTCTTACCCACTGTTATTTGAGGACAGGTAAAATTTGTGAATTTTAGGGACAAAATTCCTGTTAAGGGGGGAAGAAATGTAACGCCTGAAATTTTGTTGATAATATTCATAAAAGGGAATAGTAGGAAAAAAGGTTTAAAAGAGTTAAATGAGGGAGTTATGGGGAAATAACTATGAATTTTTAATAAGGACTTTCTCATTTTTGGAAAGAATTATTAAGGAAGAGATAGTGTTTTCCTTGACTACAGGGTCACGAATAGACAACAACAACAGAAATGTGGAGCCATGAAGAAAGTTGCACAAAAACCCATTGAAGTAAGGTTCAAGAAGGGATTAAACACTTGGTGAGCTTCCCTAAACCAAACAAAGCCTTAGTGTAACAACTTTTTTATTATTATTATTATACAATATAGAGTTTACATATATGTCATTAATTAAAACATACGTACAACATATCAAACACATAAAAATCTACATCTCATTTATTCTGGTTGACCAATTCCAGAGATATAGGTGCGGGTAGTTGCACCTTCACCGGGATCTATGCCAACTTGACTACACACATTTTATTTGCTTATGGGATCTGCCAAAATAAAGTACTCGATCCAACGTGCACTAAAAGCCAGAGCTATAGAAAAATCTACATAACTAATTTTCTGAACATGATATGGAAATATAGTGAGAATTAAATCCCAGTAAGTTCAATAATAAATAATCATCAATATAGCTCATCACGTCATGTTCAGCTGTATAAACTACAGAAAATATCTTTGGTCACATGAATGCACTATATCTATGCACATGAGAATCGTACAATAATGACATGTATGATAAGATTAACTATTTTCAGAATATTATATGATGACTATCAATTTATTCTCATATCAAGCTACCCCGGTCAGGGTGAGTATTTTCTACTCTTCAGTACGGGCTTTTCTATCTCCGTCCGACATAGCCCACTTTCTCTTTCTTTTCACATTAACATGATCATAACCGTTGGTAGGGCGTCCCCTACTGGTGCACCACAAGGATTGCCATGTGACCGTGCCCATTTCTTTTCTTTTCACAATGATAGACAAAAATATGCTTTCAATAACAAGTATGTTCATCAAAATATAACTATTACCAAAAATCATTGGTAATCATGCCATGAACATAACCATTTCAAATATCAATTTATAAAATATTTCTATGTCAAAATTTCACACTTAAGATGATAAGAAGTTCATACAATGGCAATGGCTATGGAATATACTAGTCATTTGATAAGAGTCATATTATTGCACTTTTGTTATGATTTAAATATTGATATTTGTGTGAAAATTGTGGTTATTTGATTTTTTAATCCATAAATGTCATTTCATGGGTATTTCGTGTTTAAAGTGTAATTTCAGGTAAAATCATAAGTTTGGAGAAGTTTGGGACAAATGCCAATGACCGGGATTGAGTTAGAATCAAGAAAAGCAAGATTTCAAGGTTTGGAAATCTGGCCGCGGCGAGAATGCTGTAGCAAAATTTTCCCGAGAGCACGAAATTTGAATGATCCAGAATTGGCCGCCGGCGAAAATATTTCGCCGCCGGCGAGACCACTTGGCCGCCGGCCAAATCCTAAAAATCAGCATTTCATATTTTTTCTAGAAATCTCGCCGCGGCGAGAACAGGTTCGCCGGCGGCGAGTTTCGGCGGCCAAACGCGTTTTCCAGACTTTTTGTTCCAAATTTGTCCCCAAAACCCTGGATCTATAAATACCATAAGGTACAGAGAGAGTGGACGGCGAAATAGACCTAGAATAGGCGTTTTTGGAGGAGAAGAAGCCATTTTGGATTGAAAGCTTGGATATTCTTGAAGGATCATCACCATTGTTGCTGCCAAGTGTTCATCTCCAAGAGTTCTTCATCTCTTTTCCTTAGCTCTGTTTTTCTGCAGTTCATTTCGTTTTTATAGTAATGTATTATGTTGAGATAGTTGTTGTTGTCATTTTAATGATGAGCTAATTCATTCTTGCTAAGGCTATGATGTAGTTGGATCATGAAACTCTGATTTTTGTGGTTAATGGTATATGAGTTCATTGATTTCAGTTGAGTATTTATTTCCATGCTCAATGCTTCTGAATTTCTGGCCAAAATTTAGATGATTAGTTGCATTATATTGAGACCGAGAGGAGATGTGTAATGAATGCTTCTTGTGATAAGTACCATATGTTGAATGCGAGTGTGAGAACTAATGCATGATGTATGTGGTTATCTTGGAAATTCCATAGATCATAATGTGCTTGTTTGTGATTAATCTTCATAGAAATATAGTTGATTAGCATAGACAAGTAATTCTAATATAACTTGAGAAAGAGCATTAGATAAGTTCGGGTTTTTCAACCATCAATTGTAACTTTGATCCTCATATAACATGCCATGAAATTGGAGTGAATTGATTTAGCGAAATCAAATGCCTTAGCGTTTTAATCATTTGTGAACAAACATTCAATTGTGTTCTTTGCATTTATTTGTAAGTTAATTTGTCTTTTACACAATCAACAATTTGGTTTTCAGATAAAATTAGGATTAGTCAATTTCGGTACTTAGTAACACCATTCCTTGTGGGTTCGATATCCGTACTTTTGTACACTTTATTACTTGAACGATTCGTACACTTGCGAAAATACGCATCAAGTTTTTGGCGTCGTTGCCGGGGAATGGTTTGATTATTAATATCGATACTACCTAATCTTAGTTTTAATTTGAAGTTAATTTGCCTTTTACATTGTTTCAGTTTTAATTTTTATTCTAACTTGAGTTTGTGAGTTGTGTTGAACATTTGTTCATTTAGAGTTGTTGCTGCTTGTTTGCATTATTTACTTTAGTCATTTCTTGCAGATTTTTCAGTTATTTGTTTTGCTCTTCTATTTTATTTATCATAAAAGAAAAAAAAAGGGGTAACTTAGTATTGTGTGAGTGCTGGTTGATTTTTCAGATTGTAGGACTTTTGTATGCGACGTGCACGAAGCCTTAACCTTCTTCCTTTTGATCCGGAAATTGATCAAACATATAGGCGTCTAAACCGAGAGAGAAGGCGTTCAACCTCCGCTCCTAATAGACAATCAGCCATGGATCCACAATTTGTTGAGGGAGGTGGAAATCGTAGAGCTATGAGGGATTATGCTGCGCCTAATGTTGCTGGAACCACTTCGGGTATAAGGAGGCCAACTGTTCAAGCCAATAACTTTGAGATAAAGCCATCCTTTCTCCAAATGGTTCAATCAAATCAGTTTGGGGGAATGTCAAAGGATGATCCTAATGCACATATTGCTTACTTTCTGGAGGTGTGTGATCTTTACAAGATAAATGGTGTTTCTGAAGATGCAATAAGATTAAGGGTTTTTCCTTTTTCGCTCCGGGATAGAGCCAAGGAGTGGCTAAACTCATTACCACCAGGATCAATTACAACATGGAATGAGTTAGTTCAAAAGTTTTTGTACAAGTTCTTTCCTTCTGCTAAGACGGCAAAATTGCGGAATGAAATCACATCTTTTACACAGTTTGACCAAGAATCATTGTATGAAGCTTGGGAGAGATTCAAAGAAATGTTGCGGAAGTGCCCACATCATGGTATACCAATTTGGCTGCAAGTCTCTACATTTTATAATGGGTTAGTTTCAAATTATCGGGCAATGATTGATGCTGCATCTGGAGGGTCTTTAATGGGAAAAACACCAGAGGATGCTCATGAGTTGTTAGAGATCATGGCAGAAAACAAAAATCAGTGGCATTCAGAGCGGGTAACTGTAAAAAGACCAGCAGGAGTGCATGAAATTGATTCCGTGAATGCTTTGTCGGTTCAAGTTGCTGCTCTTTCAAGAAAGGTGGATTCTTTGTCATCCAAGTTTGAATCCAAACGAACTGCAGAATGTAATTTATGTGGTGGAAATCATGCTAGTATTGAGTGCCAAGTTGGAAATCCATTTGCTTCACCAAATGCTGAACAAGCCAACTATGTCTCAAATTTCCAAAGACCTCCACATAACCCATATTCGAATACCTACAATCCAGGTTGGAGGAATCATCCGAATTTGTCATGGGGAAATAACCAAGGGGGATTCAAACCGTCATCTTCCTACCAACCCCAAGAGAAGAAACAAACAGATTTGGAAGAAATTTTGGGGAAGTTCATTGAGGAGTCAAGAACAAATTTCAGAAATCAAGAGGCAATCAACAGGGACATCCAAAACCAACTGGGGCAGCTTTCAAAGCAGATTGCAGAAAGGCCTCAAGGATCATTTCCAAGTGACACAATAAATCCTACAGAGCATGTAAAGGCTATCACATTGAGAAGTGGTAAAGAACTTGAATGGCAGAAGAAATCAGAGCAAAAGATGGAAGAAGCTAAAGAAAAGCCATCAACATCCCAAGATGTTCAACCTTCCCCATATGCAAAATATGAGCCTCCTATCCCATATCCTCAAAGATTGCAGAAGAAAAAGCTTGATAATCAATTTGGTAAATTTCTGGAAATTTTTAAAAAATTGCATATTAACATTCCTTTTGCAGAGATGTTGGAACAAATGCCCAAGTATGCAAAATTCATGAAGGAAATTCTATCAAAGAAAAGGAAGCTGGGAGATTATGAAACTGTCATGCTAAATGAGGAGTGCAGTGCAGTTCTTCAAAGAAAACTGCCACAGAAAGTGAAAGACCCAAGGAGTTTTACTATACCTTGTACTATATGAAGTTGCAATTTTGATAAAGTCCTATGTGATTTAGGATCAAGTATTAATTTGATGCCACTTTCTGTTTTCAGGAAACTAGGCCTAGGAGAAGTAAAACCTACTTCAATTTCTCTACAATTAGCGGATAGATCAGTGAAATATCTTCGAGGGGTAATTGAGGATGTTTTAATTAAAATTGACAAATTCATTTTTTCTGCAGATTTTGTGGTGCTTGACATGGAGGAAGATAGAGAGATACCATTGATATTGGGAAGACCATTCCTTGCAACTGGAAGAACATTGATTGATGTTCAGCAAGGAAAACTCATTCTAAGGGTGCAAGATGAACAAGTAACTTTCGATGTTTTTGAAGCAATGAAATCTCCAAGTGAGGTATATTCTTGTTTTCAAATTAACACCCTTGACAGGTTAATCCCGGAAACTTTTGGACAGAGACCTCCATTGCTACCACTAGAAGCTTGCCTTTTGAAATCTGCAACAATTGAGGAGAAAGATGAGGGAGTGAGACAATGTTTAGAATTACTGGCAGAACATGATGCATATTTGTTTAGTGATCAAACATTCAAGGACTTGGGAATAAATGAAACTCCAACCTCAGTGGTCAAGAAGGAAGCCAACCAGATTGAGCTAAAGCCACTACCATTCCCATCTAGGGTTAAAATAAAAACCCATTGTTTTCCTTTCTTACATTGAGGACAATGTAAGGTTTTGGTTGGGGGTACGATAAACGGTACATTTTACTTAGTTTCATTTTTAGTCGTTTTGTTTGTGTTTTAATTGTGTTGTTTTGTTTGTGTGTCTGCATTTCGATTTCATTTGCATTTTATTTAATTTGCACGTTGATGATAATAATGTGATTGTGATAACACGTAGCTTTTAGAAGACATTAAATTTTGCTTCGGTTTAAAGATAATTTCATATGTTGATTTTACTTAGTTGGCGACTCTTTTGGTATGTGGTACGACTTGGTTGATTAGTTTAAATGCTTAGAGAAGTCTTATGTGCGAATTTTTCATGGACATTTTTGTGATCTCAAAAAACTCTAGAACTCATTTGAAAACCTCTTGAGGCGAAATAATTTGGAATTGCACTGTTTAGGATATGATATAGGCCGTTTTTGGATCGATTGTGCCATTTTTAAGCTTACCTTGTTATTCTTATATATCACTAGTTACCTCTTTGAGCCTATTTATATACATTGTTAGCCTTATTTTTCTTTCTTTTTCCTTTCTATAATCTACCTTTTATTTAGCCACAATATATATATAATTCCTACCTTATTTGTTAAGAGCACTTAATTTTGAACACAAACTTGTAAAGAGCAATTGGAATGCTATTTTCAACATATATTGAAAGAATTTAGTTGGGGGTTATCTATTGTAAAAAAAAAAAAAAAAAAAAAGAAAGAAAGAAGAGGGCTTTCACATTATAGTAAATAAAAGAGTGTTAGTGATGGTTATACTGAACTGAATGATTGAGAAAGAATTTTGTTTATCCTTGGAAAAATGGGATATGATCAGAAGAAACAATGTGGGTTTAATGGTTTTATTTTTGCTTAATTGGTTGTGTTTAATCTAATAAGTTCTCTTATTTGTATTTTGACACTTCCCATTTTTCTTAACCAAATACCTAAGCCTAACATTACAAGCTATATTAAGTCCTATTGATCCAAAATGGTGTATTTTTCTTTTATTAGTGGAGAGAGGTTTGAAAAATGAGCATATGGAGTTTGAAATTTCACCTTTGTGTTTGTGGATATTGTGCATAATATTATCTAGGCATTATGGCTATTGGTTTGTGGTATGATGGATGTTTAAGAGTCAATAACAAAAGTGACATTGGCATTTGAGATTTCTTAAAGCTTAGGTGACATTTAGTTATTCTATGTGTTATGTGATATTTACAATTTTTGAAACATTTGTGCAAATTAATTGTTGCGTGATTTGATTATTTTGAGTTAGTATAAATTAAGGTAAGATGTTTGTGGGTATCATCACTGGAAGCCCTCACGAGACTACAACTCGTCCTACTAGGGCCGCCTAGGGGTTTAAAGGCTTATTGCATACGCTTAATGCAATTTTGTAAATGGAATAAATTTTCTTTGAATTCTTCTTATAATGTCTCCTTTGAATTTATTTATAGATCGCTTTTCTTGCTAGAGACTAGCAAGAAGCTGGTTGGGGGTTATTGATAAGAGTCATATTATTGCACTTTTGTTATGATTTAAATATTGATATTTGTGTGAAAATTGTGGTTATTTGATTTTTTAATCCACAAATGTCATTTCATGGGTATTTCGTGTTTAAAGTGTAATTTCAGGTAAAATCATAAGTTTGGAGAAGTTTGGGACAAATGCCAATGACCGGGATTGAGTTAGAATAAAGAAAAGCAAGATTTCAAGGTTTGGAAATCTGGCCGCGGCGAGAATATTTTGGCCGCGGCGAGAATGCTGCAGCAAAATTTTCCCGAGAGCACGAAATTTGAATGATCCAGAATTGGCCGCCGGCGAAAATATTTCGCCGCCAGCGAGACCACTTGGCCGCCGGCCAAATCCTAAAAATCAACATTTCATATTTTTTCTAGAAATCTCGCCGCGGCGAGAACAGGTTCGCCGGCGGCGAGTTTCGGCGGCCAAACGCGTTTTCCAGACTTTTTGTTCAAAATTTGTCCCCAAAACCTTGGATCTATAAATACCATAAGGTACAGAGAGAGTGGACGGCGAAATAGACCTAGAATAGGAGTTTTTGGAGGAGAAGAAGCCATTTTGGATTGAAAGCTTGGATATTCTTGAAGGATCATCACCATTGTTGCTGCCAAGTGTTCATCTCCAAGAGTTCTTCATCTCTTTTCCTTAGCTCTGTTTTTCTGCAGTTCATTTCGTTTTTATAGTAATGTATTATGTTGAGATAGTTGTTGTTGTCATTTTAATGATGAGCTAATTCATTCTTGCTAAGGCTATGATGTAGTTGGATCATGAAACTCTGATTTTTGTGGTTAATGGTATATAAGTTCATTGATTTCAGTTGAGTATTTATTTCCATGCTCAATGCTTCTGAATTTCTGGCCAAAATTTAGATGATTAGTTGCATTATATTGAGACCGAGAGGAGATGTGTAATGAATGCTTCTTGTGATAAGTACCATATGTTGAATGCGAGTGTGAGAACTAATGCATGATGTATGTGGTTATCTTGGAAATTCCATAGATCATAATGTGCTTGTTTGTGATTAATCTTCATAGAAATATAGTTGATTAACATAGACAAGTAATTCTAATATAACTTGAGAAAGAGTATTAGATAAGTTCGGGTTTTTCAACCATCAATTATAACTTTGATCCTCATATAACATGCCATGAAATTGGAGTGAATTGATTCAGCGAAATCAAATGCCTTAGCGTTTTAATCATTTGTGAACAAACATTCAATTGTGTTCTTTGCATTTATTTGTAAGTTAATTTGTCTTTTACACAATCAACAATTTGGTTTTCAGATAAAATTAGGATTAGTCAATTTCGGTACTTAGTAACACCATTCCTTGTGGGTTCGATATCCGTACTTTTGTACACTTTATTACTTGAACGATTCGTACACTTGTGAAAATACGCATCATCATTTATTATTTTTATTTATAAGATTCTTCTTCTTTTTTTAAATATTAATTTTATTTCTTTATTTTCTTGATGTAGGTTTTCATCCCATCTAACCTTCTCTTACTAATCAGAGCCTAACTCCTTCAATTTAACTCCGATGTAGGTGATCTTGGTGTCAATTTAAAGATAAAAAAATTATCTATAACTATTACGTTGAACTATTTATCGAAATATTAAGAAATCAAGGTGATATTACTCCCTCAATGTACACGTTATTTCTTCTCGAATTGGTTCTGACCTCTGCCTACTAATCGGTCCATATCTCCCTCATTAAATTTCCAAATTAAGTTATTCCAGTGGCTACAAATCCGTGACACATATATCTACAATGTATATGTTAACTATGTATTTTAATTCCCTATAGAAGGTTTCCAAAAATTAAAACACAGAAGCTATCCTAACATATTCTTCCCTAATTAACCATTTTCTAACCACTGCTTACAAAAAAGAATATATCTACCTCATGTGGACTTAAAATTGTGTAATTCCAGTGGCTAAAATTATGTGACACATATATCTATAATTATTATGTTAACCATTTATTTGAACTCCCTACAGAATATTTCCAAAAATTAAAACACAGAAGCTATCCTAACATGTTCTTCCCTAGCTAACCATTTTCTGAACATTGCTTACTAATCAGACCATATCTACCTCATATGGACTCCAAATTGAGTGATTCCAGTGGCTAAAAATCCGTGACACATATATCTATAATTCTTATGTTAACCATTTATTTTAATTTGTAACATCCGGGGTTTTTTTTTTCATTACGCATGTTAAATACGCCATATGTATAAACACAATATATATATACACATATTTATTGCAAACCTCATACATGTTATAATTATTCAATACAACATTTCAAACATAATATACATGTTTACATATACATTACAAACCTCACACATGTTATATTTATATAATACAACATTTCAGTACATAAATAAGAGTCTTTATACAGCACTTCACCCTTAAAATACAAAGGGTGAGGAGGTGGTGCTGACATCTAGATCACCATCAGTAACTTCATTTTGTGTCGCATCTCATTTTTTTTTATTTGAACATAACACCACAATAATAGCGAGAACAAAGGTTCCTAGTAGACTTAACATAAATAAAATATGATGAGAAAATAGGAGTTATGTTCAGCTATATAAGCTACAGAAAAATATCAAAATTTTGAGATAAAATCATAATTTTTGTTTATGCATAATTATCATACTACTCATGCACCAGAAGTCCTTTTTTTTTCTAATGCTCAGCCCTATCACGGCTTTTAATTTACTTGTTTGCTATATGCATAGTGACCGATCGACTACAGTCACAATAAGTGATCAAGCAATGTGAGTACATCACCCTCCTGCCTCCTCACATTACCACTGACACCCGGTTGGAGCGGCCCTCCCTTGGCTCACTCAGGCTAATAAGGCGTCCCCTACTCGGTACCTTCACAATTCATACAACCCGTCGATATTCATTCATACATATAAATACATATATATATTAATGCATATTCATCAAATAGAATGTAAAATTATCAATCAACTCGCCATGAGGTTTACGCTTGCCATAATTATCAAGCAACTCGCCATGAGCTTTACGCTTGCCATTCAATTTCTTTCATAAAATAACATGCATAATTTTCATATCCAACAATTAATAATTATTCATCACATATTAAATGTCCAATATAATAAATTTCAAATCAAATAAAGAAAAGGGTAATTTTATTGGACATTTGTCTTCTAAAAATATTTCAACAAATAAAACTATTTTTAGGTAGAAAAACAATGAAAAAAAATATAATAAACCAGCACCTAACACGGCCTACCCGTGTTGAAATAACTCAGAACACGGCCTAGACGTGTTCTGTGACCTTTCTTCACTTATTCACTCATATCTCCCTCATATGAATTCTGATTGAGGTGATCTCAAAGCCTATAAAAAGTTAAGACAATTATCTACAACTTTTATGTTTATCATTTCTTCAAATGATTTACGGTTTATTCCCAGAAAATTAAAAATAAAACACTTAATTTTACTATCCTGAATTCCGACCTTTGCACCATTAGTCAACCATATCTCCCTCATATGACTTCCGATTGAGGTGCTATTAAAGCCTATAAACCACTAAGACAATTATCTACAACTTCTATGTTTATCATTTCTTCAAATTATTTACGGTTTATTCCCAGAAAATTAAAAATAAAACACTTATTTTTACTATCCTGAATTCTGACCGTTGCTCAATTAATCAACCATATCTCCCTCATATGGTCTCCAAATCAAGTAATTCCAAAACCTGTAGATCCGTGAGCCATATATCTACAATTCATATGTTGACCATTTCTTTAAAATCCTTTCCAAATTTTCCCAGAATTCCAAAAACCGAAGCTACCCCAATTATTTCGAAATTCAGCTTAATTTATCTTCTCCTTTGATTTTCTTTTATATAATCCCATACACCCATATGCATGTCCAAACATCCAAAACAGAATTTCATATAAATATCCAGACCACATGTTATCCAAAATTATATCTAAACAAATATGAAAAGGTATATATAATTTTGTACAAAAATGTATTAGAAGATGTTAATCCTACCTCAAATTCCAGTAAATCCGGTGCTTGATTTCTTGATTTCTCTTCCCTCTCCCTTCTCCTTCTTCTTCCTCTTTCTCTTCTTCTTCTTCCTCTTCCTCTTCTTCCTCTTTCTCTTCTTCTTTCTCTTCCTCTTCTTCCTCTTTCTCTTCTTCTTCTTTCTCTTCTTCTTCTTCCCCTTTTCTTTTCTTCCCTTTTCTTTTTCTTCTTTCTTTTTTTCTTCTCCTTTTTTTTCTTCTCTTTTCTCCTCCGTCACTTCCCCCTTCTCCTTCTTATCTTTTATTATTTAATTCTATTTTATGTTTTTCCCTTCTTACCCCCTACCTACCACCTCCTTTTCTCCCAAATTCCCTTGCCACCATCCATAATTACACTAATGCCATCCCCTTATTTTCTATAAATTAAATGTCATTTTAACCATTCTTACTATCTTATTTGACTTAAGTCAAATAAGTTAATCCTCCCATGAGATCCAAAATCTGTTCTCCTCTCTGAAAAAAATAAATTTCAATTAGTAACATAAGAGACAATCAGGGATGTTACATAATTCCCTATAGCAAGTTACAAGAAATTAAAACATAGAAGCTATCCTAAAATATTCTTCCCTGATTAAACATTTTCTAACCACTGTATACTAATCAGACCATATCTACCTCATACGGACTCCAAATTGAGTGCTTCCAATGGCTAAAAATCCATAAGGCATAGATCTACATTTTTTATGTTAACTATTTCTTTAAATTCCTGACTGATTCTTCCCAAAATTTTAAAAAATAAAAGCTTAAAATTTTGCCAACCACAGCCATACCTATGCAGAACTATCTACACCAGCCTAAGTATTCAAATATACATAATATGTAACATGATATAGCAACAACCATGACCAATCATTAAAGTTCTAAGATCAAAATCCCATATAAATATTACAAGTTTCAAAAATTTTCTTCAAAAAGAAATATTGTTAAACTTACCTGGAGCACTTAGTCCTCTAGACTTCTCCTTCCTCTTTCTTCCTTTCTTCCTCTCCTTTCCTCACTCTACCTTGCTTCTATTTTTTTCTCTCCCTCACTTGGACGAAAATTCTAATGTTTTAAGGGTGGGTTTTGCTTAAATAGACCCTCAAATAATTCAACTTTCTTGATCATGGGTCTACCTTATCACAATTAGGATACACTTGGTTGAATTTTTGGAAAACAAACAACTTATGTTCTTGTCTTCCTTTTCCTTAGCCAAGATATGCATGGCAAAAGGAGATTTGTATTTTGAAAATTATGATAATATGTTTCTAAGATAAGGGACAAAGTCCCTTTGATTTAGGGATTTGTTTCCTTTTTCTTTTGTCTTAATCGAATATGATAGGTTTGCCTTTTTAGGTGAAAAATTTCTAGCCCTTGAATCTCCATTATTTGGTTGAAATTATTTGTGTGGGATATGAATGTTTGGTCCTAATGCCATCTATTATCATACCACTTGCTAAAATTATGAGTGTAGGATATAGATGTTTTGTCCTAAAGCCTTGTATTATCATACCACTTGCTAAAATTATGAATGTAGGATATCACACCACTTGCTAAATTTTTGTCTTAATGTCATTTAACCTTATCTTGATTACACCATTATTTCATCAATTTACTTTTATGTTTATTTTTATTTTTCCTCTTGGGTTTGGGATTATTCTTGCCCATTTTATTTCTTTGGTTAAAATTCTACCTTTCATAATGGGCTTGGTCACATTTTCATGATTTTTGGGCTACCGGTCCAATTTTTATATCCTAGTCCAAGTTTATGTTTTATTTCTTCATTGGGCTATCCTATTGGCTTGCTAAAAATTTATCTGAAGTAGAAAAACTCTATATGAAGTGTCCATAGGTGAAAGCCCAATTTATGGTTGGAGATACTAAACTTAGTAACTTTAGCTCTTAAATCAGGAAAAAAAATTACCCTAATCCAATCTTCTTGAAATTTTAAGACCTTTACTTACTTCACAAAAATTTATCTTCCTTACCTAATAATTTCACCTTTATTTAGCATGTTTATTTCTAATATTTCCTCTTAGGTTTTCTTTCTTTACCTATTCCATTAATATTAGAACATTTCTATACATACACGTAAGGTAAAGAATTTCTAAGGATTATATTTCTTTAGTTAAATATTTATGTACCTTTATCAATAAAAGAAATGAAATTATGGATGTTACTTTGAATACTTTTTTACTTTTATTAATACATGAAACGAAATTAGAGATGTTACATTTCTCTCCCCCTAAAAGAAATTTTGTCCTCAAAATTTCAGAAATTAACTAATAAGAACAATTTCGGATATTTCTTCCTCATGACTTCTTCTAGCTCCAAAGTTGTTTCTTCTGGAGTCAAACCTTCCCATAACACATTAACTAGGAGAATAGTTGTGTTCCGCAATTGCTTCACGTTAGTGTCCACTATAGATGCTAGTACTAGCTGGTATGTCATGTTCTCCTTTATTTGGATTGGTTCATCTCGTATTACATGTGAGGAGTCTGGAAGATACTTTCGAAGCTATGATACATGGAAAACATTATGCAAGTTGGAAAAATTAGGTGGGAAAGTAACTTGATATGCTGATGTCCTTACTTTCTTCAGAATTTGGTAGGGTCCCAAAAATCGCGGACTTAGCTTTTTTGTTTTGAGAGACCTACCAACTCCAGTAGTCGGGAAAGTTTTCAAAAATACATGGTCTCCTTCCTCAAACTCTAGAGGTCTATGTCTCTTATCGTAGTAACTCTTTTGCCGACTCTGAACTGTAAGTGTTTTGTCTCGTATCATTCTGATTTGTTCAGTGGTTTGTTAAACTAAATCAGGACCCAACAAGTTCTTTTCTCTTACCTCAAACCAACATAGTGGAGATCGGCACTTTCTATCGTATAAAGCTTCATAGGGGGCCATCTTAATACTAGAGTGATAGCTATTATTATAAGTAAACTCTACTAAAGGTAGGTACTTATCCCATCTTTTACCTTGCTCTATCACACAGGCCCTCAACATATCTTTTAGGGTTTGAATGATTCGTTTTGTCTGCCCGTCAGTCTGAGGATGGTAGGCAGTACTGAACTACAACTGAGTACCAAAAGCTTCCTGTAACGCCTTCCAAAACCTCGATGTGAACCTCAAATCTCTATCATAAACGATATTTAAGGGAATTCCATGCAGCCTAACTATTTCCTGGATGTACAATTGGGCTAATTTATCCAGTGAATAGGTAATTTTTATGGGTAAAAAGTGAGCAGATTTGGTTAGTCTGTCAACTATTACCCAGATAGAGTCATGTCCAACAGAAGTCTTGGGTAAACCTATGACAAAGTCCATCGAAATACTATCCCATTTCCGTTTAGGGATCTCAAAAGGTTGTAAAAATCCTGCTGGCTTTTGATGCACTACCTTCACCTTCTGACAAATGAGACATTTCGTCACAAACTCGGCAATGTCCTTTTTCATCCTTGGCCACCAATACATCCTCTTTAAATCTTGGTACATTTTAGTGCATCCAAGATGGACTGTGTATTTACTCTGAAGCGCTTCCTGCGGGATCTTAGTCCTCGACTTTCGTTCTTAAGGGACACAAATCCTTCCCTGATACATGATTGATCCATCTTCCATGACAGAAAAATTACCTTGGTCTTTATGATCCTGTAAGTATTGGTCATGAGCTTGAGCCTCTTTGATCCAAGCTCTAAGGTCACATCCTATACTTAAACCATTAATGACTAGCTTATTTGGAGTAAGAGTAGTAGCTAACTTCAAATTTCGAAACTCCACTAGCATATGCATCTTATACACCATCATTTGACCCATGTGCAGAGATTTTTGACTCAAGGCATCAGCTACAACATTCGCATTTCTTGAAAACTTGTAGTCATTGAGGAATTCTACCCGTCTTCGTTGCCTCATATTTAACTCCTTCTGATCAAAGAGATATTTAAAACTCTTATGATCGCAATATACTTCAAAGGTTGCCCCGTATAAATAGTGTCGGCAGATCTTTAAGGCAAACACCACTACCGCCAATTCAAGATCATAGGTTAAATAGTTTCCTTCATGGGGTCTCAGTTGCCTAGAGGCGTAAGCAACTACTCTCTTATCTTGCATCAGCACACATCCTAGCCCTTTCTTTGAAGCGTCACTATACACTTCAAAATGTCCTGTAGGGTCTGGAATAATTAAAACAGGAGGAGTGGTCAGTCTTGTCTTAAGCTCCTGGAAACTAGCTTCACATTGCTCAGTCCATTTGAAAGGACTTCCCTTCCTGGTCATTTTAGTCAATGGCAAGGCTATACAAGAGAAGTTTTGTATAAACCTCCTGTAGTATCCTGCCAAACCCAAGAAACTTCTGACTTCCATAACCATCTTTGGTCTCTCCCATTGAATCACTGCTTCCGTCTTGCTAGGATCTATGGCTACCCCTTTATTATAGATGACATGTCCGAGAAACTTCACCTCTGACAGCCAAAATTCACACTTCTCCAATTTGGCATATAACTTTTTCTCTTTCAGCACTTGCAGCACGATTCGGAGATGTTGTTCATCTTCTTTCTCACTCTTAGAATATATTAAGATGTCATCAATAAACACTATAACAAATTGATCTAGGTAAGGTTGAAAAATGCGATTCATGTAATCCATGAAAATTGCTGGTGCATTTGTCAACCCAAAGGGCATTACGAGAAACTCATAGTACCCATACCTAGTCTTGAACGCAGTTTTTGGTACGTCCTCCTTGATCCCAATTTGATGGTATCCCGACCTTAAGTCAATTTGAGAAAAGATGGAGGCTCACTTCAGTTGATCCAATAAGTCATCTATCCTAGGGAGAGGATACTTATTTTTGATAGTCACCTTATTCAGCTGTCTATAGTCTATGCATAGTCTCAAGCTCCTGTCTTTCTTCTTCACAAACAATACAGGAGCTCCCCAAGGTGATACACTCGGTCTAATGAATTGTTTTTATAATAGTTCTTCCAACTGTTTCTTGAGTTCCTGTAGTTCCATCGAGGCCATTCTATATGGTGCAATAGAGATAGGCTCTGTCCTAAGTAGGAGATCAATAGAGAACTATATTTCTCTCTTGGGAGGTAAGCCTAGAATATCTGATGGAAATACTTCAGAAAACTCATTGGCTATTGAAATTTCATCAAGCTTCGATTCGACTTCTAGGTTTGATGAATATAAGAGAATGTATCCAAGTACTCCATTCTTTAACTCCCTATTAACTTGATTGGCATTAAGCATCAATAACTGCACCTCTTCTTTCGGAGTAGGAGGTAGAAATTCAACGGTCTTGTTACAACAATTCAGCAAGACTCGATTTCTAGACATATAGTCTAACCTTAGAATGACCTCAATACCTCTTAAAGGTAAACAGACGAGGTCTACAAAAAAAATTTCTCCTGTATGTTGACTTGACAGTCCTTACACACAGAGGAAGTTAATACCCTTTTCCCTGTTGGGGTTACAACAGATAGCTCATAAGGGAGTTTTAAAAATAGGAAACTAAAACTTCCTAATACATTCTTCCGATATAAATGAATGACTAGCACCAGAGTCAAACAACACCATAAGAGCAAATCCATAGATATAGCATATACCTTGAATCATTTCAGAAGATTGAGCTGCCTCTTGGCTGCTCAGGGTGAAAACCCTTCCTTTCACCCGAGGCCTCTGTTTTTGGCTGCTTCGCCACATTCTAAGGGTAGTTTCTCGCAAAATGACCCTTCTGTCCATAGTTGAAGCACACATCTTGTCCCATGTAGCATGGCCGATTACCATGCATGCGTCCGCACTTAGCGCACTTGACTAAGGCAAGGTCTTGTTGGAAAGGTCTGGGACCCGTAGTCAATGGCCTCTTACCAACTCCATATCCAGTTCTTCTCACATTCTTGCCAGGGTTTGAAAATTTTTCTTCCTTTTCCATAGGTTTCGTCTTTGTTTTTTGTCCTCCATTGCCTTTTAACTTTTCTCCAAGAGTTTGTATTTATTGATCAAAGGTACAAACTCCCTAATCTCTATAGCTACAACAACGTTCTTTATGTCCAGGTTTAGTCCCGCTTCGAACATAACAGCCTTCCATGCTTCATCAGGGTTAAATCGCAGATAAGAGGAGAACTTAGACAACTCCTCGAACCTCGTGATGTATTGGTCTATGGTCATGCTAGCCTGCCTGAGTTGGAGAAATTCAATCTCTTTCTCCGCCTGCACAGTACTTGGAAAGTACTTTTCTAAAAAGGTGTCTTTGAACACCTGCCAAGTGATCTAACTTCCCTGGTGGGCTAAAAGTTCTCTAGCTCCACGCCACCAGTTTATTGCTTCATCTTTTAGCATATATGCAGCGAAGATTACTTATTGTTCCTCAGTACAGCCCATCACTTCAAAGATTTTCTCTAACTCCCTTATCCATCTTTCAGCTATAATCGGGTCAAAGCCACCTTGAAAACAAGGTGGCCTAATTCTCAGGAACTCGGATATGCCGTTATCATTTCCAGCCATTCGGTTGTTAGCACCATTTACACCATTCAAGTTATTAGCATTTTGGAGGTATTGTAGAATTTGGTTAGTAGTCATGACTTGGTCTCAAATTGTCGTGGCCAGGTTGTGCAGGGTTTCCTCCGCATTGTTTGCTGGACTCCTCCTTGGTGGTGTCATTTCCTACTGTGGCAAAAACAAAGTTATGCTGCTATTGAGGTGATCAAGCCTAATAGTTAGTTCAAAAATATTTAACAGCAGTCATAACGCCACCTCAGGACATAGATAGGAAACACTAGTAATTTCTTACCTATATGAATTCACTTATCCCCTACAAAGCACAACCACAACATACTCAAGACACTATAAGATCGATTCAGATAACCATCCACCCACTGGCCATCTAGGATCGACCTGCTCTGATACCAATTATGTAACAACTTTTTATTATTATTATTATTATTATTATACAATATAGAGTTTACATACATGTCATTAATCAAAACATACGTACAACATATCAAACACATAAAAATATACATCTCATTTATTCTGGTTGACCAATTCCGGAGATACAAGTGCGGGTGGTTGCACCTTCACTGGGATCTAAGCCAACTCGACCACAAACATTTTATTTGCTTCTGGGATCTGCCCAACATAAAGTACTCGATCCAACGTGCACTAAAAGCTAGAGCCATAGAAAAATATGTATAACTAATTTTCTGAACATAATATGGAAATATAGTGAGAATTAAATCTCAGTAAGTTCAACAATAAATCATCATCAATATAGCTCATCACGTCATGTTCAGCTGTATAAACTACAACAAATATCTTTGGTCACATGAATGCACTATATCTATACAGATGAGAATCCTACAATAATGACATGTATGATAGGATTAACTATTTTCAGAATATTATACGAAGACTATCAATTTATTCTCATATCAAGCTACCCCGGTCAGGGTGAGTATTTTCTACTCTTCGGTACAGGATTTTCTCGCTCCGTCCAACATAGCCCACTTTCTCATTCTTTTCACATTAACATGATCATAACCGTTGGTAGGGCGTCCCATACTGGTGCACCACAGGGATTGCCATGTGATCGTGCTCATTTTTTTTCTTTTCATAATGATAGACAAAAATATGCTTTCAATAACAAGTATGTTCATCAAAATATAATTATTACCAAAAATCATTGGTAATCATGCCATGAACAAAACCATTTCAAATATCACTTTATAAAATATTTTCATGTCAAAATTTCACACTTAAGATGATAAGAAGTTGATACAATGGAAATGGCTATGGCATATACTAGTCATTTATTATTTTCATTTATAAGATTCTTCTTCTTTTTTAAATATTAATTTTATTTCTTTATTTTCTTGATGCAGGTTTTCATCCCATCTAACCTTCTCTTACTAATCAGAGCATAACTCCCATAATTTCACTCTGATGTAGGCGATCTTGGTGTCAATTGCAAGATAAAACAATTATCTAAAACTATTATGTTGAACCATTTAGCGAAATATTAAGAAATCAAGGTGATATTACTCCGTCAATGTATAGGTTATTTCTTCTTGAATAGGTTCTGACCTCTGCCTACTAATTGGTCTATATCTCCCTCATAAAAATTCTAAATTAAGTGATTCCAGTGGCTACACATCCGTGACACATATATCTATAATGCATATGATAACTATGTATTTTAAGTCAAAACATAATGTTCCCAGAAATTAAAACACAGAAGCTATCGTAACAAATTCTTCCCTGATGAACCATTTTCTGACCACTGCTTACTAATAAGACCATATCTACCTCATATGAACTTAAAATTGCATAATTCCAGTGGCTACAATTCTGTGACACATATATCGATAATTCTTATGTTAACCATTTATTTGAACTCCCTACAGAATATTCCCAGAAAATAAAACACAAAAGCTATCCTAACATGTTCTTCCCTGATTAACCATTTTTTGAACACCGCTTACTAATCAGACTATATCTACCTCATATGGACTCCAAATTGAATGATTCCAGTGGGTTAAAATCTGTGACACATATATCTATGATTCTTAAGTTAACCATTTATTTGAATTCCTTATAGAAATTTACCAAAAATTAAGACACAGAATCTATCCTAAAATATTCTTCACTCATTAACCAATTTCTAACCACTGCATAGTAATCAGACCATATCTACCTAATTCCAACTCCAAATTGAGTGATTCCAGTGGCCAAAAATCCATGAGACATAGATCTACATTTTTCATGTTAACCATTTCTTGAAATTCCTTACTTATTCTTCCCAGAATTTTAAAAAATAGAAGCTTAAAATTTTGCCAACCATAGCCATACCTATACAGAACTATCTACACCAGCCTAAGTATTCAAACATACATAATATGTAACATGATATAGCAACATCCATGACCAATCATTAAGGTTATAAGATCAAAATCCCATTTAAATATTACAAGTTTCAAAACTTTTCTTCGAAAAGAAATATTGTTAAACTTACCTGGAGCACTTAGTCCTCTAGACTTCTCCTTCCTCTTTCTTCCTTTCTTCCTCTCCTTTCCTCACTCTACCTTGCTTCTATTTTTTTCTCTCCCTCAATTGGACGAAAATTCTAATACTTTAAGGGTGGGTTTTGCTTAAATAGACCCTCAAATAATTCAATTTTCATGATCATGGGTATACCTTATCACAATTAGGATACACTTGGCTAAATTTTTGGAAAACAAACAACTTATGTTCTTGTCTTCCTCTTCCTTAGTCAAGATATGCATAGCAAAAGGAGATTTGTATTATGAAAATTATGATAATATGTTTCTAAGATATGGGAAAAGGTCCCTTTGATTTAGGGATTTATTTCCTTTTTCTTTTGTCTTAATCGAGTATTATAGGTTTGCCTTTTTAAGTGGTAAATTTCTAGCCCTTGAATCTCGATTATTTGGTTGAAATTATTTGTGTGGGATAGAAATGTTTTGTCCTAATGACATGTATTATCATACCACTTGCTAAAATTATGAGTGTAGGATATAGATGTTTTGTCCTAAAGCCTTATATTATCATACCTCTTGCTAAAATTATGAATGTAGGATATCACACCACTTGCTAAATTTTTGTCTTAATGCCATGTGACCTAATCTTGATTACACCATTATTTCATCACTTTACTTTTATTTTTATTTTCATTTTTCCTCTTGGGTTTGGGCTCATTCTTGCCCATTTTTTTTACTTTGGTTAAAATTCTACCTTTCATAATGGGCTTGGTCACAGTTTCATGATTTTTGGGCTACCGGTCCAATTTTTATATCCTAGTCCAAGTTTATGTTTTATTTCTTTATTGGGCTATCCTATTGGTTTGCTAAAAATTTATCTGAAGTACAAAAACTCTATATGAAGTGTCCATAGGTGAAAGCCCAATTTATGGGTGGAGATACTAAACTTAGTAACTTTTGCTCTTAAATTAGGAAAAAATTACCCTAATCCAATCTTCTTGAAATTTTAAGACCTTTACTTAGTTTACAAAAAATTATCTTCCTTACCTAACAATTTCACCTTTCTTTAGCATGTTTATTTCTAATATTTTCTCTTAGGTTTTCTTTCTTTACCTATTCCATTAATATTAGAACATTTCTATACATACACGTAAGGTGAAGAATTTCTAAGGATTATATTTCCTTAGTTAAATACTTATGTACCTTTATCAATAAAAGCAATGAAATTATGGATGTTACTTTGAATACTTTTGTACTTTTATTAATACATGAAACGAAATTAGTGATGTCACATTTCTCTCCCCCTAAAAGAAATTTTGTCCTCAAAATTTCAGAAATTACCTAATAATAACAATTTCAGATATTTCTTACTCATGACTTCTTCTAGCTCCCAAGTTGCTTCTTTCAGAGTCAAACCTTCCCATAACACCTTAACTAGGGGAATAGTTTTGTTCCACAATTGCTTCACGTCAGTGTCCACTATAGATGCTGGTACTACCTTGTATGTCATGTTCTTCATTGGGCTATCCTATTAGCTTGCTAAAAATTTATGTGAAGTAGAAAAACTCTATATGAAGTGTCCATAGGTGAAAGCCCAATTTATGGGTAGAGATACTAAACTTATTAACTTTTGCTCTTAAATTAGGAAAAAAAATTACCCTAATCCAATCTTCTTAAAATTTTAAGACCTTTACTTACTTCACAAAAATTTATCTTCCTTTCCTAAGAATTTCACCTTTCTTTAGCATGTTTATTTTTAATATTTGTAACGTCCCATAAGTTTTATTTTTAAATAATAATTTTTTGTTATAAACAAATATATTTTTATTTGTTTAAAAATGATTTTGTTCTGCTAAAAGTAAATCTATTTTTAATAAAAATAATTATTGTTTTGCTTGAAATAATTATATTGGTCTTTAATGAATTTTTGTTGTATTTTTAGAAATATTCTTTCTTTTAATATGTATAAAGATATTTTTTTGAGATTTTTTTTATTATGATTTTTATCAAGAAAAATCAAGATTTAAGAGTTTAATTAAAGGTTTATGAGAATGTAAATTTTTAGAAATTTTTGGGATATTTTAGGATGAAAAATGGAATTTATATAAAGAAAATCTTATTATTCAATTATTAAATAATAATAATAATTATTAAATATAATAAAAATAAAAAGGGGGAGGGGGAGGATAGAGGGCGAATGTCTGCAAAATGAAAAAAAAAACAGATGAATTGTGAGCGAATAGTAAATAAATAGTAACATTCAACTTTTTCTCTAGATCTTGAGTTCCTATTTGCTTCCGATCTCAAAACTGAAGGTGCTACTAGATTCAGGACGAAGAATACTACGGTTTTGACCGATCAATTTTTCAAATCAGCCGTTGATTTGCCGTAGATCTGAAGTAAAAAATCTCAAAAAAAGGTAAATTCTAAAACTCTTACTTAGAGACTTATAATTGAAATTCTGACACCGTAGATGGATTCAGGAGTTAGATAAACCTTAGGATATGAAATTTTTCAGCTATCTGACAACTTTTTGTTCGTCATGAATAGTGATTTCTGAATAGGGGACAGTTGTATTTATATGTATTGATGAATATCGGCTGGTTGTATGGCTTGTGACGGTACCGAATAGGGGACGCCCTATTAGCCTGAGTGAGCCAGGGGAGGGCCGTTCCAACTGGGTGACAGTTATAATGTGAGAGGGTAGGAGGGCGATGTACTCACATTCCTTGATCACTTATTGTGACTAGGGTTGAGGTCACTATGTGTATAGCAAATGAGTTATATTTTCATTTCATTGACCAGATTGCCGAGTGAGGCAGGTGCATTAAAAGTGATGATTTTATCTCCAAATCTTAATATTTTACTATAACTTTTACAACTGAGCATAACAACATTTGTTTAATGATCATACCATGCAGCATATGGTTTTGGATATCTGAATATCCTTTGATTTGATAATATTTGAAATACAGGTCTCATATGAATATACTTCTGAACTGTATTTTCTATGTGACATATTTTAAAACATAAGTACATCCATATGCTGACCTAAAAGGTCATAGGAGAAATTATTTGCTCACTGAGTTGTCAAACTCACTACACGATATTTCTACATTTTTCAGATAAGAATATCAGAGTCTGATTTGGCAGATAAGTGATTTATTCTCTGGGTGAGTCTACGTTGCTTCCAAGACTCACAGTCTTTAAATTATATTGTGTTTGTATTCTAGAGTATGTTCTGAACGCTTGATGTGATCTTAATTAAGCATGATTTTAATACCTTTATGCTTACCTTTTGTTTGATTTAAGTAAAATATAATTAGGAATTATCTTAGTTTTGTGTTTTGTGTTGTAGGAACAAAGGAAGAAGAAAATGGAAGAAAAAGATAAGAAATTCAGGGAAAAATGCTACATTACAGCGATTCCAGACCTTTCAGTACTATTTTAAACATATCGCCCTCTTATGAACTCCAATCAAAGTGATTCAAGTGGCTGTGAAAAGATAACACAATAAGCTACAACTTTTATGTTGAACACTTGGTCAATTTCTAGAGATTTCATAGCCTTATAGAGCTCGCCAATCAAAATCACAGTGCAGCAAGATGAATTCTGACCTTCGGTCACTAATTTTGTCATATCTCCTTTAATTTCGATCTGATTGAGGTGATTCCAGCGGTTTTGGAAAGAAGAGACATAGAGCTACAACTTTTGTGTTTGGTACTTTGGCAAATTCTGGAAATTTCTGGGCGCCGCGGCGCTTGCAATTGAGCGCCGCGGCACCCCGTCCCTGATTCCCTGCAGCGCCGCGGCGCCCACCGCCGCACCAGGTCGCTGAATTCGCGATTTTAAGGGTTTTTTGACTCCAATTGAAGCCCGATAGGTCGAAATTTGACCTAGAAAAACTCCTACATCAATTAGGAGGAGTTAATCTATAAAAGGGAGCAAAACAAGCAGAGAGGGGATCCAATTCTGAATTGAATTCTTCATCTACATTCTTCAATTCTTCTTTAGAGTTTCTTATGGCCCTGCGTGGCTAGTTCTTTTATTTGGTTGAGGTGAGTTGAAACCTCAAGGGATTTTTATACATTGTGAGATGTGGATTTTATGTTATTATTTCAATTTGTTTTGAATATTGATTGTTCATCTGTTCTTATTCTTAATGATTATTCATATGATTGCTATGAGGCCTACTAGTATTTCGTCTGTTTTAATCTACCGCTGAATTGCGTTTTGAACAAAGTTTTTAATTCTGCGATTCGTGAGGCAAATAGGTTTGAGGGTTTTGGATTATAAATCATTAAACCTATGATGAATGATTGACTAAATTAGATATAGACGATGTGTTTATATTTGTTTAGCTCTGTCAGTTTCTCTAGTTCTTCATGTGGTTAACAAGTTATATTTTACCGATGTGCTAAAAGATGGCTTGTTGATTAGGGTTTTATTAGTGCGATTGTCATTAATTTGCTAGGCTTAAGGAGAAACAGGGTTAAAACCCCAATGATAGATGTTCATTTACAAATTGATTATGTTGTCGATGATCAATGTAATCCCTTGATGGTGGATACCAACCGAAACCAACGTCTTTATCATTAATCACTTTCACTTATTTATTTTCATTATTGTTTATTTTACTTAATTTGCGATTATCAATTCCCCCCTTTTAATCACATAAGGTAATTCCAGTCTCTGTGGGATCGACCCTTACTCCCACTACTACAGGTTAGTTTTGAGGTAAGGTATTAATTTGGGTGCACCTACAATAGTGCGCACCAATGCTACAGGCAAGATCCTCGTTTCTGTTGTACTTTGATGTTTATAGACTTGGTCTGTATATTGTGTATATATGAGAGATCCTATATGTATCTCTTCCCATGATAAAGAATTGAATTATGTATTTTTATGGAAAATATCTGATTGCAGAAATAATAATAATTGTAGGAAAAAAATGTTTATTTTACGTAACGTAAATTTGGGGCATTACAAGTTGGTATCAGAGCATTAGGTTTCCCTATGGCTAACAGAGCAAAGAATTATGTAGTAGGACTTTGAGTATGGGTATGTAACTGCAGACATATTTATAATCACGATGCTGTTGTGGAATTCTATAGTGTGTCATCCTTTTCTTCCTTCTAATTTTTTTCCTTTGATATGCAAAGTTTAAACATCTATGCGTATATCCTAGATGGTACCTTTTGTGTGTGGACTACTAGTTCAGTTTTTCAACTTGTTTCGACCAAAAGTGATAAAGAGAACTTGATGTGATCTTAATTAAGCATTATATTAATAACTTTAAACTTACTTTTTTGTTTGATTTAAGTAAAATATAATTAGGAATTAGCTTAATTTTATGTTTTGTGTTGTAGGAACAAAGAAAGAAGAAAAGAGAAGAAAAAGATAAGAAATTCATGGAAAAATGCTACATTGCAGGGATTACAGACCTTTCAGCACTGTTTTAAGTAGAAGCCTCTTGGGAAATTAGCTGAAAATAAGAAAATTCTATCCGAACACAAAGGGAATGGCTTGTTTGGATGTCAAGAAGGTTTGAATTGATTGTTTGATTTACTTACGTGAAACAATATGACGAACGGCTAAAATAATATTGATAGTGGGTTATGATGTGATCGAGATTGTTAACTCCAAGATAACAGTTTGTAATAAAGTGAGTGTTTTGGAAATAGATATAAATTTTTTTTTTGGATGGATGAGTTGGAACCTATGTATATAAATGGATTTGGTAAGTTGTGGGTTGGATTGAATTTGAGAGTAAAGACTTTATGAAGATAATATTTTTAATGATATATTTTGTTGATATAAAGAATTCGAAGACAGTTTGGTTTTCAATAATACTATGTATAAGCATTATGATAAAGGAAGGTTTATCCATGGAAATTTAAAATTTAAGGTATGCAAAATGGGTAATTCATGTGAAGGGCTCTTGGATAGACATAAGTTTTTAATGATCGATTGTTAAGACATTGCATAAGAATGTTAAAGAACAAAGTCAAAATGGGTTGACCTCGTTTAAGTGTTTTGAAATGTGTTTTAGCTAATACAGTTGAATAAGGTGATAGTGTAGAATAAAAACCCATTACCTCGTATAGATGACCTGTTTGACCAATTACAAGGTACTTAATATTTGTTTTCAAAAATTGATTTGAGATATGAGTAACATTGATTGAGGATAAGAGAAGAGGATGCACAAAAATTTTCTTTTAGGACTCATTATGAGTTTTTGGTGATGTCATTTAGTTTGACAAATATCCTAACTACATTTATAGATTTAATGAATAGTAATTAGGTCATCCTTGGATCAACTTGTTATTATATTTATTGATGATATACTAGAATATTTCAAAATTTTAGAGGATCATAAGCAACATTCAAAGATAGTTTTACCAACTCTAAGGGAGTATGGTTGGTAAAGATGGTATCCAACTAGACTCTAAGAAAGTAAAAGTGGTACAATAATATCTACATTTTACTACATCTAAAGATGAAGATCCAAATCTAATTTGCGTTTCCTGCGGTTGTCTGCTGTCCATTGTATTTGAGCCATAGTTGGATCAGGTACATGAACATATGCTTGTAAAGCATCAATCAACTCCTCAGCATTTGAAGCTAAGATGAGAATTCGTTGTGCTGAATGTGAGATGAACCTTTATTCCACAGCATGATCAAGGAAAGACAACAAACCATCAAAGAAGTGGTTAACATTTAACAAACCTATCAGTTTGTGATGCATATTTAGTTGTGCCCAAGAGACTATTTGAAAAATCTCTTCTAAAGTACCAAAACCCCCTGGTAAGGCAATGAAGGCATCAGCATTGCTCATCATTCTAACCATGCACTCATGCATGGATGCAACCCTAAATTCTTCCCCAATTGTCTTTCCTATGATGTTATATGCAGATAGAGCTGTAGGAATAATACCTAGAACTTGGCATCCCCATACATGTACAGCTGTAGACACACACCCCATGAATCCACAGTTACCTCCACCATAGACTAAATGAATTTTTCTCCTGGCCAGTACCATACCCAAGTTTTGTGCTGCTTTCATATACTCTCCATCTTTTCCAGGATTAGAACCACAAAATACACAAATATTTCGAAATTGACGAAATGCGATTCCCTCCATAACTGCACACACTTTAATTTGGAGTATGAAAGTAAAGAAATTAACGTGTGCATTTATAGAACTTAAAGAATGGCATACTTATGGTAGCTATGTGAATAGACCGAAAAGAATTAAAACAGTATGTGAGTGATTGGTGGATATTAGCTAAATTGAAGGTGAAATTTTCAAAAATGACAGCAAGCATGTATATATACAGTAGTTGTGCTAGTCGTTCATATTAGGCATATAAAGAGAATAAGGTTAAGATATCACCAGAAATTTGTCTTTTCCTTGTTGTCCTTGATGAAGCATTGATGTCTTGGTTCTTGTAGGAAAGTTGTAAGTGATAGGCGTAATTGTAAAAAAAATAGTAAAAATAAAAACAAGTTAGTTGTTGAAGAAGGACAATCAAAGGATTTATTTTGTTTTACCAATGTTCTTGCCAGTCGACTATTGGTATTATTAAGTTGACTAACTATTTTGAGAAATTTTAATTTGGACTGGTTATTTTACAGTTGATTGATTACATCTATTTTGAAGCAATCAACTGCATCCTACCAGTTAACTACATATTATTTGATTTTCATAGACTTTTATAAGCTCAGAAATATTTTTTTTTCATGTGCTATTTTTCCACCGAATACCAACAGATTTAAAGTAGATTTTGGCACGTATATTCAAACTTTGTGGCCACCGATTTTTGTTGATATAACAATTAGATTTTTGTTTATAGATTTTCAAGATTTACGGCCATCGATTTTAATTTTATTTCAATGCTTTGTCCAAATTTTTAACTTCCTAGTTTGGCACCATGCTCTATTAAGTATTCCACATTTTCTACTGCATTGTTTTACATTAATATTTGGTATTAAATGCAAGATTTTTTTCCATATTATAAGGAAGGTTAATTTCTGTTCTTTGAAACTCAGTTATTATGGTGTCCAATTGGTTAGTAGGTTAAAGTAATAGAGATTTTGAAAGGAGTGGACGGACGATGACCTTATGGTGTTTTGACGAATGTAATGAAGAGAATTAGTGGTGTTGAAGTTCTTGAGGAATAAAATATGGGAAGTAGGATTTAAATTAATTTTTGAACTCTTAATTTGGAAATATGGAGAATACTATGAGAATCATGTCCGGAAATAATGTAAGTGATTAAGATATTCGTATTAAAGGTTTATATTATACTAAATTGAGTCTAGTATGTAGGATGTGAATTATGTTGCAATTGAAAATTTATGTATGAGTAATTGTTTGGAAAAATCTTCTTGAAATGATTAGGTGAATTAAACGGGATTGATATAAGTTAGAATGAGGTGCTTTTAGATATGATAGAGGAAAGGTTTGATATTTTTGATAATGAATTTATTGGTGTTAATAAAAAGGTATAGAGTTACTGTGATGAGGTAAGTTAGAATTGTTAGACCTGTGCCAATGTCACATAAATGTTAAAAAGGATTGGTGGATTTATTACTACATATGTTTAACATATTGATTAATGGATTTTAGGATGAAAATAGATGATAGATTCAGATAATTCTATTCATGGGATAATGTTGACATGTGAGAATCAAAGATGACTTGATAGAAGTCTGGAATAAGAAAAGATAATTACCCCAATATGGATGTGAATATGTTCTTTTATGAGTGTGTTTTCCAATATCAATCCATAGATATATCCATGCGAGCTTGAGGATATAAAGTGAAATTGATTAGAAAAATGATAATTCAATACAGGCCAAAAGTCTAAAGGAATCATGCATGTTAAGCACTAGAAATTATCAGTTGGTGACCATATATTTTTGAAGGAATCACCAATGACAGAGGTATTGAGGTTTGGAAAGAAGTACATATTCGATTCTTCTTATGTTACCTAATTCCAAGAAATTCAATTGGACTAAAATTTGGCTTAACTATGGGTACAATTGATGTTTATTGTTGATCGACAAGTGAAGAACTAATGGATAAAAGAAATCCCTATAGATAAGTTATATGGAAAAATCACTCAAGTGAAGAGACATTTTAAAATGTAAAGATGTTATACAGAAAAGATATCCCCAATTATTTGATTAATAAGGTTGGTAACTTCGAATTATCCCTTGATTTTATTCCCTACATGTGGTAGGATGGGCTAAAATTCGGGGACCGAATTTCTTAAGGGGGGAAGAATGTAACATCCTATAAGTTTTATTTTTAAATAATAATGTTTTGTTATAAACAAATATATTTTTATTTGTTTAAAAATGATTATGTTCTGCTAAAAGTAAATCTATTTTTAATAAAAATAATTATTGTTTTGCTTGAAATAATTATATTGGTCTTTAATGAATTTTTGTTGTATTTTTAGAAATATTCTTTCTTTTAATATGTATAAAGATATTTATTTTGAGATTTTTTTATTATGATTGTTATCAAGAAAAATCATGATTTAAGAGTTTAACTAAAGGTTTATGAGAATGTAAATTTTTAGAAATTTTTGGGATATTTTAGGATAAAAAACAGAATTTTGGAGTGTACAGACACAAAGCACAGTCATGTTCTAGGACACAACCTGGTTATGCTTTCGGCTAGAAATCTAGAAATTTCTCAATTCTTTGCACAGAGCATGGCTTGGTCATGCTTCAGGTACACCAAGCACAACCTGGCTGTGTTGGAAGCTGTAAATGTCAACTCTTGCCAATTGCTTCTGGATTCCTTCCTTGCTTCCTCCTTAGCTTGTTCCAAGTCCAAATATCTCTTCACATGAGTGTTTTCCTTTGCTTCTTGACTTCTTGGCTTCTTTTTCTCACCTATAGACATAAAACAAACCAAAGCAATATCTAGAACAAGAAAAATACAACAGAATAAAAGTAGGAAAATAATTACAAGTTCTTTATAAATTAGGGGATAAAATATAACCATTAAACACTCAATTTTCCCTTTTATACATTCCCCCATACTTAAACCTTTGCTTGCCCTTAAGAAAATAACATGCATAACCTTTGGAAGGGGGAAGATTCATACAAATTTTAGATAACAGAAAATTGCAATATAGGTAATTCTTTACTCAATCAATATAAACACAACAGATATATGAATAGACATTTATCATATAGTCTCTATTCTTCTAAAACTAAACCCAAATTCTCTTATTATATACCTACTTCTATTGTTACCATTGATTGTATGCATCAAATTTATCTTTAGCCACTCAAGTAGGCCACCTCATCCTTTAGATCTCCCTATGTTGTCTTACTTTTTTTTTCTATCTGTCTTACTCAAATTCTTTTACTAGTCACTTTTTCCTCTTTCTTTTCTCCCTTTTTTTCTCTATTTAATTTTTTATAGAAATATACAGTGAATGTATTTTATGCTCCATCTCACCAGGGTAAAGCCAGCTAGGTACTCATATTAAGGCCTTTTTAGTGCCTTGAAGGGGTATTCATAGTGAAAAAATTTTAGGATTCATATTCCCTCATTTTCCACCTCTCCCTAACTTCATACTCTCATAGTGTTAAAATTAATAATAGCATACGATTCACAACATAATAGGAGAGATATATTTCAAAAACTTAGAGGTTTAATACTAGAAGAGAGAGACTAAAAATGATAACTACCTATTTCATATTCTATTGTGCATTACATGTTCATGGGATAAAATTAACCTATATTACATCGATCTATCTCTATAATAGCAAACTGTGATCATGCAATGAAACAAGAGGGATTCAGCTAATAAAAAGAAAATTCAGCAAGTGAAAACCAAAAGCCTAAAGTCTACTCCCATATGCTTAAACTTGACATTGTCCTCAATGTTAGTATGAAATAATGTACAGGAAAAGGAAAGAAGTAACTTACTTGCTTACTAGTCTTCTAGAGGTGGTGGTGGTGGGTTCTGACTTAGGTGACATTGGTACTAGGCTTGCATCATTCCCTGCATGCTTTGGATTATGTCATTCATGGCATGCAGGGTGGCCCTTTGAGTTAATTGTTCCTCCTCTATTCGTCTAAGCTGTAAGGAGATGGAGTCATGGTCCTCCTCTAGTACATGTGATGGACTTGCACTATCAATATACTGAAAATAGAGTGGGGATGGTAGAGCCAAAAGTGGCTCAAAGGGGAAGTCATCCCCCTTAGGAACATTATAACCCTTTCTACCCTATTTTAGAGGGTACCTCCAATTTTTTCATTAGTAACTACAGTCCTGGTAAGGTTAGGGAGGCGAAAGATATTATGGCCATGGAGATGCAGCCAATAGTCGACATTTCTTTTAACAATCAATTTCATATGCAGATAAGATTCTAAATCAATCTTGCTGCTGCCAACTATTGGTTGCAAATCCTAAAGATTTGCCTCCAATCTTAATCCTCTAGCAAGGGTAGTTACTAGACCCCCTATGACTACTTTGCAATTCATACCCACCTAAGCCATTTGAAGGCCATAAAAGCACTAGTATCCACCTTATGATTGTGTATCATAGCCCAAAGAAAATAAAGCTCTCTTTGTTTTGCAATCCCATCACTTTCAGCTATACCAAAAATGGTATGAGTCATCAGGCGCTATAAATATCTAAAAGTAGGGTTACAAATAAAAAAGGTTTTCAAAACTGATGCACTATATTGCCCCTCAACAGAAATAGAGTTCCAAAAATGTTGAGCAAGAAAACTGTGGGGGACTGATCTATCTCCCCTAGGAGGCAATCTAAATAATGCATTAAATTTAGCCAATGATAAACTAAATGTACGGTCAAATTGTAAGATCCCCGATTTTTTTTCTTATGTTACTAATTGAAATTTATTTCTTTCAGAGAGGAGAATGGATTTTGGATCTCATGGGAGGATTGAATTATTTTTACTTAAGTCAAATAAGATAGTAGGAATGGCTAAAATGACATTTAATTTATGTAATTAATGGGGATGGCATTAGTGTAATTATGGATGATGTCAAGGGAATTTTGGAGATAAAGAGGTGGTAGGTAGGGGGTAAGTAGGGAAAAAAATAAAATAAATTAAAATAATAGGAAGATAAGAAGGAGAAGGGGAGGGAGTGACGGAGGGAAAGAGAAGAAAAAGAAAAGGAGAAAAAGAAAAGAGAAGAAAAAGAAAAGGAGAAAAAGAAAGTGGAAGAAGAAGAAGAGAAAGAGGAAGAAAAGAAAGAGGAAGAAGAAGGAGAAGAAAGAATAAAGAGAAATCATGGAATCAAGCACCGAGTTTAAAGGAATTTGAGGTTGGTTTAACATCTTCTAATAAAGTTTTGTACAAAATTATATATACATTTTTAGATTTGTTTAGATGTGATTTTGGATAACATGTGGTCTGGATATTTATATGAAATTCTATTTTGGATGTTTGGACATGCATATGGGTGTATGGGATTATATAGAAGAAAATCAAAGGAGAAGATAAATTAAGCTGAATTTCGGAATAATTGGGGAAGCTTCGGTTTTTGGAATTCTGGGAAAATTTGGTAAGGATTTTAAAGCCATGGCCAATATATGAATTGTAGATATATGTCTCACGGATCTATAGGCTTTAGAATTACTTAATTTGGAGTTCATATGAGGGAAATATGACTAGTTAATGGAGCAGAGGTCAAAATTTATGATAGTAAAAATAAGCGTTTTTGTTTTAATTTTGCGGGGAATAATTCGTAAAGAATCTAAAGAAATGATAAACACAAAAGTTGTATATAATTGTCTTATCTCTCTATAGGATTTTATATCACGTTAATCGGAGTTCGTATGAGGGAGATATAATTGAATAAGTGAAGAAAGGTCACAAAACACAGCCAGTCCGTGTTCTGGGTTGCTTCAACACGAGTAGGCCGTGTTCGAGGCTGTTTTTAAGCATGTTTGAAGTATTTTTCAAGTATGGCCGTGTCTTGAACATGGCCAGGCCATGTTGGGTACTGGATTATCATACTTTTCACTGTTTTATGTCTAAAATAAATATTGTTTGCTATAATATTTTTATGAAACATATATTTAAGAAAAATACTTTTAAAATGATGATTTTGGTATCTAAAATTTACTCTTTTTCTTTATTTGATTTAAAATGAATTATATTAAATATTGGTATGTGATGAATGATTATTAATCATTTGGTATAAAAATGATGCATCATATTATGAAAGTAATTAAATGGCAAGCGTAAAACTCATGACGAATTGCTTGATAGATATATATTGTATTTGATGAATATGAATTTATATATATACATTTATATGTATGGATGAATATCGACGGGTTGTATGGCTTGAGACGGTACTGAGTAGGGGACGCCCTATTAGCCTGAGTGAGCCAAGGGAGGGCCGTTCCAACCGGGTGTCAGTGGTAATGTAAGGAGGCAGGAGGGTGATGTACTCACATTCCCTGATCACTTATTGTGACTATAGTCGATTGGTCACTATGCATATAGCAAATGAGTAAATTAAAAGCCGTGATAGGATTGAGCATTAAAAAAAATGGACTTTTAGTGCATGTGTAGTATAATAATTATGCATAAACAAAAATTATGATTTTATCTCAAAATTTTGATATTTTTCTGTAGCTTATACAGCTGAACATAACTCCTATTTTCTCATCATATTTTATTTATGTTAAATCTACTGGGAACCTTTGTTCTCACTATTATTGTAGTGTTATGTTCAGATAAAAAGAAATGAGATGCAACACAAAATGACGTTACTGATGGAGATCTAGATGTTAGCACCACCTCCTCACCCTTTGTATTTTAAGGGTGAAGTGTTGTATAAAGACTCTTAATTATGTAATGAAATGTTGTATTGTATAAATATAATATGTGTGAGGTTTGTAATATATATGTAAACATGTATATTGTGTTTTGATATGTTGTATTGTATAATTATAACATGTATGAGGTTTGTAATAAATATTTACATATATATATTGTGTTTATACATATGGCGTATTTAACATGCATATCGAAAAAAAAGCCCCGGATGTTACACAAATAGTATGAAGTTAATGCGGCCCTGATCAACGTCAGGACCCCGAAATAGGACCACATTAATTGAACTGAAGAACTCTAAGGTAGTCCGAGCATAGGTTGGGTAACGTAGCACAATAAATGTGTTCCACTGAATCCGATCAACTAAGTAGCAGACATCGGTTAAAAGTTCTAACCGTTCCAAACACTCTTCATCATATACTGGGTACTCAGCATTTCCCGTTTAACTAGAGTATCGTATTGTGTCCGTTGATTATCATTAACAAACACTATACCATACTCATTTATTTGATGGGGATGGTCTTTGAATCCGTCCTCTATGTGGTTGTTGGGATTCCGAGGAGCTTTGGCCAGTTTTGGCTATTTTGGGGACCATTTATTATGTTATGTAAATAAAAATGTAATGGGGAGTGGGATGAGCAGGACCAAAAGACAATTAATACACTAATGCAGTAACATTAGCTAAAATAGGACACCGGAAGAATCAAGTGCATATCAGAGAAAAAAAAATCCAGGCAAACTAGTGTTAAGATAGCCAAAATGAGGCACCAGTAATTAAATGTGTATTACTAGCAACAATAACAGTGCAAACCAAACCAGATGATGATGTAACTAAATAAATTCCAAGTGAAGATGGATTTCAATTAAGCCAAATTCAAATTCTGATTCAACCAAGTAATGATGAATTCAAAATTCAAGTCCAATATTAATTGTATGTTTAACCAAAGAATTGCCAAGAAAAACAAAGAAACTTCAGCAAGATAATTTCAATTTCAGCAAAGTGACATTCAAGTAAAGGTTTAAGTAATGAACCAGAATTCCCAAACTAAACCAGTAAAATAGGGCAATTCAAGCAATCAACCACTAATGCAATAAACCAGTAAAATTCTAGCTAACTAGTAAAATTCTAGCTAACCAGTAAAATTTAGTAAATATGTATCCCATACTCTACAGTAAATGCTTAGAAAATCTAGTGCAACATTCAAGAGAAGCGAAGATCAACAAATTTCAATCCAGCAATAACCAAAGGATCAAGTCCAAAAGATTAAACCAAAATGACAACAAATTATAGTTACTTAAAGTGGGAAGCCACAATAGAGATTGAGTAACCAACAATTCAGCAACGAGGTGATGCAGAGGGATATGGAGGTGGGGGTGTGGGAGTAGGGGAGTAAGCACAAGTTAATTGGGAGAGGAGGGGAGGGTGTTGGTGCAGGGTTGGACACAGAAGGATGGGAGGCAGAAGGAGATGGGAGATTGGAAAAAGAGTTACGGTGGGCTTCGATGGGGGAAGAGGGGGAACGAAACACAAAGGGGAATTGAAGCTTGGGTTACGATGGTTGCAGAGGAGAAGACCAACACAAATAGAGAATAGGAAAGATGGGAGGAGAAGATGGAGAAAATGAATTGGTGGGCTTAGGGAGACCAGTTAGGGTGTGGGAAAGGAAAGGTTAAAGGTGGAGAAGGAGATAGGAAAAGAGGGGAGAAGGGCACAGGTGAAGGAGGATAGGCTACGGGAGAATTTTTGGGTGTGGCACAGGTATGGCTAAGGTACGAGATTGACTGGGTGAGGCATAAGAGGATGAGTTATAGAATGAGAGAATGGGAGATGCATGGTTTAGGGCACAAGAATGGTTAGAATAGGGAAGAGGAGATCATAGGGAAGAAGCCTGGAGAAGGCACAGGAAGGGCACGGGAAGAAGGGGAATGAAACATGGGAGGAAAAACTGAAGGAAAGTAAGGGAAATAACATACCTGGGCCCAAAGCACAACGATGTTTGATAGGACGACTGGGCCATGTTTCGTCTTAGAAAGGAAAATTGCTTCTTGGACATGGTACACAGCCTGATGGTTAGCCATGTTAGGGAACACACCTGGCCCGTGTTCATTGCGGGAAATCCAAAACACTGGCAATGGCCTATGTTGGCTAGCCCGGGGAGGGTGTGCTGGGGCAAAATTCCTGGGACACGAATGGTGGGAAACACAGCCTAGTCGTGTTGCTCACAGAAATGCATGATTTGTTACAATAAACTCAGGCACAGCCGTGTCCTAGGACACAACAAGCTCATGGTTGCTATGGGAAACTTCAATTCTTCAAAATTTTGGCATGTTCTTGAAGTATGGGCGTGCTCCATGACATAGGAAGCCCATGTTCTGTGTTAGAATGAACTTTTCTTCAAATTTTGCCTCAGTTTTTGCTCTGCTTTACGATTTCTTCAAAATTCTTTCCTTCTTCACTCTTGGAGATGCAAATTGTGACCTATAAAACACCCAAAAACACTCTTAAACTCGTAATCCTAAGAAATTAGCTAAATTAAAGGCCAAAACCAAACTACAAATAAAGAAACTGAAAAACTCAAAATATGGGTTGCCTCCCACAAAGCACTTATTTTACGTCATTAGCTCAACTCTTTTTTATTCTTTTGATTATAAAGGTTTTAAGAGAGTTTTAATAAACATTTTTTTGATCTATTGCCTATTAGTATGGTGCTTGAGGATTTGCCCAATAGCCTTTAGAGATCCTCTTGTCCCATTCCATTCTTCCTTAACTCCGGTGAGGTTAAGAAGAGGTGGCTTGGGTTATGCCTTCATATCTTTCACTTCTTCCTTAATTGCTTGCTTTTTGACCCCTTATTTAACATAAACACAAGAACTTCCCACAGGACACAACTTAAGTGAGTTAGTAGAACAAAATTTCATGATGTTATCATCCATATTTGGTTTAGGTAAGCCAATCATACATCAAGATTCATTTAGAGATAAGGATTTCACTATATTTTCTAAGTTAAACTCTACTTTCTCATCCCTTACATTCAAAGAAAGCTTTCCATCTTTTACATTAATGTTTGCACCAGTTGTGGCCAGGAAAGGCCTTCAAAGAATGATGGAGATTTTGTCATCTTGCTTTATCTCTAAAATGAAAAAATCAATTGGTATGAAAAATTTACCTACCTTTAGAGGAGGAGCATCCTCTAATATAGCTACCAGATGCTTAATGGATCAGTTAACCAAATGAAGAGAAAGAGTGGTAGGCTTCAAGTCACCCATTTGAAGCTTTTTTGTAGACTAAAAGAGGCATGAGACTCACACTTGCTCTAAGATCACATAGGGTTCTATCAATCTTCATTTCTCCAATAAATCAAGGTATGTAAAAGCTTTTAGGATCCTTAAGCTTTTGTGGTAGCTTATTCTGAATTAAGGCACTAGATCCCTCTTTCAATGCCATAATAGCATGCTCTTTAATTTTCCTCTTATTTAAGAGGATCTCTTTCAGGAACTTCACATATGAGGGCATTTGGGAGATGGCTTCAAGGAAAGGGATATTAATGTTCAACTTCTTCAGCAAATCTAGAAACTTGCCATATTATCTCTTTAACTTTGCCTTAACCAACCTCTAAGAAAAAGAGATTAGTGGCATGTAAGGTGTAGGAGTCACATATTTGGGCTCTTCTTTATTCTTTTCCTCTTTTTGCACTTCCTCCTTTGTATTTTCTAACTTAGCTTAAGGCTTATGTTCTTTTACCTCCTTCACGCCTTCTAATTCAGCCAACTACTGTCCATTTCTCAAGGTTATAGCGTTGTTGTGTTCTCTAGGGTTCTCAATTTAGCCTGGAAGTCTGCTAAAGTTCTTATTTAAAAAGCTCGCTTGCTATGTTATATGAGTTTCCAATATCTTACTATGAGTAACAAGCGAGTCAACCTTAGAGGCTAAGTCTTTTATAACCTTATTCATTGAGTGATTTTGGGCTCTGAACTCTTAATTTTATTTACTCTAAGTAGCAATGAAATATTCCACCAAAGCCTCCAGATTTGACTTCGATTGAGGAGAAGGGTTGAATGGCCTTTGATTCTAAAATCCAGGAGGTTGCCTAAAATTATTCTAAAGAGGCTGACTCACATTAGGCTTGTATGAGAGATTCGAGTGATTCCTCTAGCCTGGATTATAAGTGTTACTATAGGGATTGTTTCTCTTATTGTTATTCACAAAATTTACCTGCTCATAATCTTTAGGTGCAGTGTCTCCAAGCTGGTATTCATTGGCCACATGACCAACACATCCATAAATCTTAGATGTAGAGGAACCAACAGCATTGATGCTCAACTTATCTAATTTCTAAAACAATACATCAACTTTAGAAGTTAGATGATTAAATGCATCAACTTCATACATACCTGCCAAATTTCTAGATGGTTGGGTCTCACTAGACCAGGAGTAGTGATTCTGAGCCATATCTTCAATCAATTCATAAGCCTCATCTATTGTTTTGTTCATTAAATGTCCTCTAGTTGTAGTATCCACAGATATACGGGTGCTGTATATTAGTCCATTATAGAATGTATGGACTATAAGCCATTTCTCTAACCCATGGTGTGGGCATAACCTAAGAAGGTCTTTAAATCTCTCACAAGCTTCATACAGTGACTCCACATCTTTTTGTGTAAATATGGTAATATGATTTCTGAGATGGGCTATCATACTTGGTGGGAAGTACTTAGCCAAGAAAGCTTGAGAAAGTTGCTGCCAAGTAGTTATTGACCATGATGAAAGGGAGTGCAACCATGCTCAGGCCTTCTCCCTCAGAGAGAATGGAAATAATCTCAGTTTAATGGCATAAGAAGATGCTTCATTCAGCTTCAATGTGTCATTGTATTACAAAAGACTGATAAATAGACATTAGGGTCTTCAATAAGTAACCCTTCAAAATGATTTTGCTGAACCATCAACAGAAGAGAAGGCTTTAGCTCAAAGTTGTCGGCCTCTACAATTGGTCTAATTCTGCTTGTGTTCAGGCCACAAGTATTTGGGGCAGTGAAATCTTTTAGAGATCGATTATCTTTGTCCACCATGGTTGGTACAATAGGATCTTACTGCTGTTTTTTCTTCTCCTTTGTAAGGTGCATTCAATTTCAAGGTCAAATTCAGCAAAGAATTCAAAATCCCTTTGCATAAAAGAGCTGCACACCTATAAAGGAAAAAAAGAGACAAAAATTAACAAGATAGAATTATGCAAAAAAAATTAAAAGAAAGAGGATCTAGTCTAGTAATTACAAAAAATATCTAATATTGAACTATCATTCCCTAGCAATGGTGCCAAAAACTTGTTGTGTGTATATTATTAATTAACCACAAGCACACGGGGTAGCTGTAGCTAGTCCGGGGAGTACGAGTCATATCTCACAGAGAACAAAGATTAATTACTAGACTTCTACGAATCAAGTTGTCTAATTTAATGAAATTCAATAGAGAGTATGTCATAATTAAGCAAATAAGAATTTCAATTAACAAAAGCCTAGGGAACAGGGTTTACCGCACTTATGATATTCAACATTCAATATGTACTTCTAATTGCAATTATCTAAGTAATTGGGGATTGTTTAGCCTTAATTAATTATTAACCTCTTTTAAGCATTACTAATCGTACTTAGGTTAATCCAATTAACTACTTTTGTGGTTCTTAGTTTAACCTAAATCCATTAAGTTCTATGCCAACCATGTGATTCAATTAATCGATTTTCTCGTGCCTACCAATTGATTCAATTCCTAGAAAACCTTAAACTACTTTTGTGATTAAGATATCCCTAATTAACTATTAAGTTCCAGTATTAACTTTTACCTTTCAGTTAATTAGTTAATAACGTAAAATGTGATAAACATTGGCCAGACATTCATTAACACAAATAATGCATAATAGCTAATTAATCACAGACAATCTCAATTGGGGTTCCAACAATTCAATTAACACAATATCATTATATCATAAAGGGGTTACCAAAACCCTAGATTAAACTCTACTCACACATAATTGAAAGAGAAATCAAAATCATATTCATAAAGTAATTCATCAATGTTCAATACAATTAAAAAAAAAGAAGTAGAAGTAGAAGTAAGAGTAAAGAAAATAAAACCTAGATTGCGATAGATGAATTGGGAATACAAACTTCAATCAAACTCAATTGTACTCTAAGAACATAAAGTAAGAAATTATTCTAATCTAAACCTAATCTAAGCGTGTTTCCTAAGCCTAAAACTAAGTCTAAGTCGTTTGTATAAGTTTGGATATCTTTCTCTGCGTTTCCCCATGTATATATATCATCTTGGCTGCTCAAAACCCTAAAAATTAGAGAGTGTATGGACACGAAGCACGACTATGTTCTAGGACACGACTTGGCCGAGCTTCGGGCTAGAAATCTAGGAATTTCTCAATTCTTTGCATAGAGCATGGCCTAGCCATGCTTCAGGTTCACCATGCAGGGTTTGGCCATGTTGGAGATTGTAAATGTCAAATCTTACCAATTTCTTCAGGATTCCTTCCTTGCTTCTTCCTTAGCTTGTTCCAAGTCCAAATATCTCTTAACATAAGCGATTTCCATTACTTCTTGGCCTCTTTTAATCACCTATAAACATAAAACAAACCAAAAAAATATCCAAAACAAGCAAAATAGAATAGAATAAAAGTAGGGAAATAATGACAAGTTCACTATAAATTATGAGATAAAATATAACCATTAAACATAGAATTTTCCCCTTTATCAATAATCATTTTCAATAGTAGATTAAAATTTATCACTTTAGCTTTTTCTTCTCTCATATTTCTCTTAGGATTTAGACGAGTTTCATTTGGCCCTACATGGCTAAACATCTTTAGTTGGTTTAGAAAGATCGAAACTTCAAGAATTCTATGCATTATGAGATTTAATTGAGGTTTAATTATTTAATTTCGGTTGAGTATTAGTTTTTCTTTTTTTCATCTTATGATTGTTTCATTTAATTGCTAATATGCATAGTAGTACATTACTTGTCTTGATTTACTATTGAATCATGTATCGAACAAAGTTTTGATCACGATTAATCATATGAAGAATAATTAACTAGGTTAAATAGACCTGATTGGTTGTGTTGTTTAGCTAAACCAGTCTCTTTATTTCTTCATGCAATTGTTAAGTTAAATTTTTACTGATTGACTAAGGTTGCTTAGTAATTGGGTTTAGTTGAGGCGATTATCATCAACTGACTAAAATTAAATAGGGACAACAATTACATTCTAATGGTAAATATTCACTCAAGAGTTGATTATATTATTGATAATCAATGTGAATTCGTGATGGTGGATATTGACTTAACAGACATTCTCTTTGTAATGACACCATTTTTTATATGAAGTCATTACCTCTCTTACTTCTAACCTTTTATCTCAAAATTTTGAATCAGCGTAAACTCAATCTAGCGTAAACTAAAAACAAGGGTCATGGAGAAGATATGCATATTTACTTATCTAAACATAACATGAAAATATAGTGAGAATTATATCCCAATAGTTTCAACAATAAATTATAACCATCATCAGCATTAATCATTATGTTATGTTTAGTTGTATAAGCTACAGTAAAAACGTTAGTAGGCTGCAAGAATGCATTGTATCTATGACCATGAAAATCATGCAACAATGACTTATATGGTGTAACAACTCCATTTTTTTACATATATACATATATAAATATATAGATTTTTAAAATCCCATGAAGTCATTACCTCTTTACTTCTAACTATTTAACTCATAATAAAAATTCAATTAATTTAACCAAGCATAATTAAGGTTTACAAATCATTAATAAACAACATTAGTACACAAATCAAACACATATATGTCTACATCTTATTTATCTATATTGACCAGTTTTGAGAATATGGGTACAAGTGGTTGCAGCTTCACCGAGATCTTAGCCAACTCGACCCAACGTACGCTAAAAGCTGGTCATAGAGGATATCTACAAATCTAGTCCTCAGAATATGATATGGAAATATAGTGAGAATTAAATCCTAATAGGTTCAATAATAAGTCATAATTATCATTAATATAGATCATCATGTCATGTTCATTTGTATAAGCTACATCAAATATCTTAGGTCGCATGAATGCACTTTATCTATGCACATAAAAATCTTACAGAAATGACATGTACGACATGAATAACTATTTTCATAATATCATATGATGACTATCAACTTATTTTCATATCAAGCTACTCCAATTAAGGTGAGTACTTTGTACTCTCTAGTATGGACTTTTCTCACTCTGTCTGACATGGCACACTTTTCTTTCTTTTCTCATTAACATAATCATAGCTGTGAATAAGGAATACCCTAATGGTGCACCACAAGGACCGCCATGTGACCGTACTCATCTCTTTTCTTTTCTTTTCTTTTCACGTTAATAGCCAAAAATATGATTTCAATAACAAGTATGTTCATTATACTCACATGCCATAATTTATCATCAAAGTATAATCATTACCAAAAATGATTGGTAAAATACAATTTTGCCATCAACATAATCATTTTCAAATATCACTTTATAAAATATTTTCATGTCAAAATTACACACTTAAGTTGGTAATGATTTCATACAATGGCAATGGCGATGGCATACACTAGTCACTTATTATATTTATTTATAAGATTATTCTTCATTTTTAAATATGATTTTCCTCTCTCACTAACCAGAGTATAACACCCTCATTTTAAATTCAATTTAGGTGATCTTGGTGTCAATTGAAAGATATGACAATCCTCTAAAACCCTTATGTTGAACATTTTAGTGAACTCTTAAGTAATCATAGTGTTACTACTCCCTTAAATTAAATGTTATTTCTTATCAGGTAGGTTCAGAGCTCTACTTATTAATCTGACCATATCTCCCTTATACGAAATCCAATTGAGGTGATTATAAAGCCTACGAAAAGTTAAGACACTTAACTACAACTTTTATGTTTATCATTGCTTCATATTCCTTACGAATTATTCCCAGAAAATCAAAAACAAAAATGCTTACATTTACCACCCTAGATTCTAGAAATTCAAACACTGAAGCTTACCTAATATATTCTTCCTTTGTTAACCATTTTCTAACCACTGCTTACTAATCAGACAATATCTCTCTCATCTAGACTCTAAATTAAGTGATTCCAGTCGCTAAAAATCCGTGAGACATATATCTACATTTTTCATGTTAACTATTTCTTTTAATTCCTAACTAATTCTTCCTAAAATTTCAAAAACATAAGCTTCACTTGTCACTCCGAAATCCTGTTTCCTAACCAAACCTATCCTAAGGTTTTAGTTCATCATTTTATTACATCCTTTTCCATTTTCTTCCTAATTTACATCTAATCATATTCCATCAATTTTTTACTACATTCAAATATACAAAATAGCAGTATAAAAATCCTAAAATTTTGCTACCCATAGCCATACCTATGCCTAACCTTCCACACCAACTGAAATGTTCAAAACATCCATCATATACAAGATAACATGTAACATGATATAGCAACATCCATGACCAATCATCAAAGTAGCAAATGTTGTAAATTTCATCAAAGTTCTAAGATCAAAATCACATATAAATGTTACAAATTTCAAAACTTTTCTTAAAAAACAGATATTGTTAAACCTACATAAAGATCTCCCTAACTCACTTAGTGAATTCTTTTTCTTGTTTCATTATAAAGGAAGTAGCAAGATTCCTCCCTTCCCTTAGCTTTTCTAGCAACTTAAATAAGAGAAGGAGGCTGAGTTTCAAACCCTAAGGATGAAAAGAAAAGATGGAATCAAGTAGAGATTAATCTAACTTACCTCGAGTACTTAGTCCTCTAGACTTCTCCTTAATTTTCCTTCCTCTCTTCTCATCTCTTTCTCCCCTTTCCTCACTCTACCTTGCTTATTTTTTCCTTTTCCTCACTTGGACGAAATTAGAATGTTATAAGGGTGAGTTTTGCTTAAATAAACAATCAAGTGGTTTACCTTTCATAATCATGGGTCTACCTTATCACAATTAGGATGCACTTGGATATTTTTTCAAGAAAGACAACTAATGTTCTTATCTTCATCTTCCTTAGTCAAGATATGCATAGCAAAAGGAGATTTGTATTTTGAAAATTATGATCAAATGTTCCTAAGACAAGGGACAAGATCCCTTTAATTTATGGATTCATTTCCTTTTTCTTTTGTCTCACTCAAGTATGATAGGTTTTCCTTTCTATGTGGCAAATTTCCAGCCCTCGAATCTCCCTTGCTTGGCTGAAATTATTTGTGTAGGATAATGATGTTTTATCATAATGCCATGTATTATTACCTACTTGTTGATATTATGAATGTAGGATATAGATGTTTTGTGTCACGCCCCTACTTTAGGAACGCGAATACCTCTCTTATCCATTAAACTTTATTATCATACAATTGTAAATCATTTTATAATACCACATATATGAATAATATCACACGTTTTCAAGTTAACAATACTAATAGTTATACATGCCAAGTCTATATATATCAGGTTTACAGCGAAAACAAGGATCCTGCCTGTGACATTCAAAGCAACTCTAGAGTACATTTATATTACAAATTAAACACTAAGAGCCCAGAAACAATTTAGGCTCACCACAGATGTACGACACCTAGTCGATCAAGAAGCTATAGAACCAAACTCTGAGTCTTTATCTGAAAAACATATAAACCACGTGTAATGAGTTTTACAACTCAATGAGCAGATAACACCTCCTATGACCTCTCAGGTCAACATATGGATGTACTCATATAAAAAAAATTTATCTCATCAAAAATTACATTTAAGAAGTACATCCATATGGGACCCGCATTTTTAAATATTCTCTGTTGAAAATTCATAATCAAGTATTTCAAACCGTATGCAGTACTGAATAAACATTATTCAAATTATGTTCAAAATCATATTCAATATTGTAGAATGATTAACCAAATCATGTTATGCATGAAAACATTTATCATAAAATATTCGGAGGATCCCGTATCAGAACCATCATACCAGAGTTTGACCTCTTCCGTACTTTGGTGGTATAGGATTTGCCTAAACTCAGCATCCTGCTGAGGTTTGTCCTACTACCATTCAAGAGGACATGCAAAGAGACTCTATATGGGTCTTTCCCAAGTACAGAGCAAGGGAAGGCAATTAACATCTCATATAACTGGCATCTCGCCTATATATAGGAGGCATTCCGCTCTCCTTCACATATAATCTCCTGTGTGTTGGCCCTCACACGAGGCTAGCACCACCTCCCCTGCTAGCTAAGGCAATCAAGGTGCACACCAGGGCTAAAATCACCTGCTGTTAGTAGACAGTTTTTCCAATAGGATTCCTCAACAGAAAAATACCATATGCACATATGCCATATAATCCAGTATATAATTCTCAATATAAAATAGACTTTTTAGTCTCAGTATATTCATCTGTCAAAACTTCCCAATCAGGGAAAACATATAATTATGCTCATATCCGAGGTAAATGTATCACTTTATAAATCAACGTCACATGCATAACATAATTTCTTTGCCGTGTAATGCGAAATATATTTAAATATCACATGTTCAATGTGTATCAAAATTCATTTCAAAGTTCATACTCTTCTTGAACTAAATATCATATTTCAACCATTTTAGATATTTCAAACCATTTTAGAAACATATAAAAGTATAAATAACATGTAATCATACTCATCTATCAATGTAAAGTTCGAAAAGAGTAAAAACAAGCCATAGGAAAAATTATCTACTCACAAGTAAGGGCTCCAGATTAGACAGCCCTAAAATGTACTTTTTCAATCTCTATTTGATTAACTTGACCTCAAAAATGTATCCAGAGGGTCCAAACAATCAAGATAGAAACTTTGGGGATTGGTCATTATTCACTGCCAGAAAATACTATTCACTCGTGCGGAAAATACTATTCACCTTCCGGAAAATACTATTCACAACGAATAAAAAGGCTGTTAGATGGCCGAGAATATACCTATCCTAAGATTTATCTAATTCCTAAATCTATCTATGACGTCAGAATTTCAATTGGAGGTCTCTAAGTTAAAGTTTCAGGATTTACCTTTTTCTGAGATTTTCTACTTCAGATCTATGGCGATTCAACAACAAATTTGAAGAATTGATCAGTCAAAACTGTAGTATTCTTCGTTCTGAATCCAATAGTACCTTTAGTTTTGAGATCGGAAACCAATAAGCACTCCAGATCGAGAGAAAAAGTTAAAAATTACTATTCACTCACTATTCATTTACTATTCATCCGTTTCAATATTTTTCAAAAATTTTGCCTCCGTCTCCTTGTTCCTGATTCCTCTTTCCCTTCTTAGTGTTTGCTTGTTTGTTTTTTTAATAATAATAATAATTATTATTATTATTATTTAATAATAAGATTTTCTTTTATATAAATTCTGTTTTTCATCCTAAAATATCTCAAAAGTTTCTAAAAATTTACATTCTCATAAACCTTTAGTTAAACTCTTAAATCACGATTTTTCTTGATAAAAATCGTAATAAAACAAATCTCAAAATAAATATCTTTATACATAATAAAAGAAAGAATATTTCTAAAAATACAACAAAAATTCATTAGAGGCCAATATAATTATTTTAAGCAAAACAATAATTATTTTACTTAAAAATCCACTTACTTTTAGCAAATCATAATCATTTCTAAACAAATAAAAATATATTGCTTATAGAAAAATACTATCATGTAAAAATAAAAATTACGCATGAAAACATAAGTTTTCATATTTTCTTTGTACTTCTTAAAACCATGTAGTAAATATACATATTTTCTACGGTTCTTATCTCTATTTTCAAAATTTTCTCTTTTATTCTAAATTTTATTTAATTTAAATTTTCGTTAAATTTTACGGTTATTACATTCTTCCCCCTTAAAGAAATTCGGTCCCCGAATTTCATCACCTTAATTGCAGATCAATCCTAACCTCATTGTTCAAACAAATGCGGATATATGGTGCGTATACCCTCCTCTCTTTTTCAAGTAACTTCCTCAGAAGAGTGATTTTTTTTTTCCATATCACCTTCACTGTAGGTATTTCTTTTAACCGTAACTTCTTTACTTGTCTGTCCACTATTGCTACTAGTTGTTCCTCATAGGTTAAATCTTCCTGTAACTGAATCTGTAGACACTGTATAACATGTGTAGGATCCGGTAAATATTTTCGTAACATAGACACATGAAAAATTGGATGGACATTACCCAATTTAGGTGGTAAAGTAAAACAATAAGCCACTGAACCGATCCTATCAAGAATTTCAAATGGTTCTATATACTGAGGGTGTAACTTCCCTTTCTTTCCAAATCTCATTACCTCTTTCATTGGTGAGTCCTTCAAGAATATGTGGTCATCAACTGATAATTTCTAGTGCTCAACATTCATGGTCCTTATAGACTTTTGATTGGTATTGAGTTATTTGTATTTCTTTTCTAATCAATTTACTTTATACAAAGTACTCAAATCTTTCTTATGCTTCCAATATAGCAACATAAAATTCTAACATCTTCAATTCCACTTTACCAATCCTAGCACCTTAAAGAGTTTCATAACAAATGTATGTACACACATAAAATTTCTAATCTTGAACTATCCCAAATTTTACATAATGGACTTCATCTTAGTATGTCTTAACCCATTAGTACATATACCTAGATCACTTATGCTCTGTTGGGACGTTATTTGAAAATGTTCTCCACAAACCCACTTTGGTAGGCCAAACTAATTCACTTAAACTCTACTTTCCACATTCCATCATCAAAGAGTTCTAGCACCATTGATTCTTCTAGTACATTTTTAAACTATCATAAAAGTTTCTCAATTGATTCTTTTCAAATAAATCTTTCGATATACTTTCGGTAGCTAAAATCACTAATTACATTGTAAGAAATTTAATGTTTAAGTACCACCAAAATTTTTCACTATCAACACTTCCAAATAAAAATTATGATCATTAATTCCCTTGTCTCATTTTTCCTATGCTCACATAAATCCCACATATCTCAAATCCTCTCTTTAAAACATTTTCTTAATGCTTACTATTTCCAAACAATTTACCCTATAATCACATACATTTAGTTTCACCGACATAAATTCATACACCATCCAATTCACCAATTTCCAGCGAAAAAAATTGACCAATAACTTAAATTACATAACTTCAACACATAGCATAAAATTTAAATACAAAGTATTATTCAACCTCATATTATAATTTTTGCTATTTACTTACATTATTTTCAGACATGATTCTCATAATATTCTTCATATTTCCACATTAAGAGTTCAAAAGTTAATTTAAATCCTACTTCTCATATTTTCTTCCTCAAGATCTTCAACACTACTAATTCTTTTGATTACATTCGTCAAAACACCATAAGGCCATCATCCGTCCATTCCTTACAACCTTTTTTATTACTTTAACCTACTAACCTCTTGGACACCAAAATAACTGAGTTTCAAAGAAAATAAATTAACTTTTCTTGTAATGAGGGAATAAAACTTTGCATTTAATGCCAAACATTAATGTAGGACAATGAAACATAAAATGTGGAATTCATAATAGAGCATGGTTCCAAAATAGGAAGTTAGAAATTTGGAGGAAGCATTGAAATAAAATTAAAATCGGTGGCCGTAATTCTTAAAAATCTGTAAACAAAATCTAGCTGCTATTTTAGCAAAAATCGGTGGTCGTAAATTTTGAATATATGTATCAAAATCTACTTTAGTTCTGTTGGTATTCGGTGGAAAGATAGCACATGAAAAAAGAAATATTTCTGAGCTTATAAAAGTCTGTGAAAATCAAAGAATACGTAGTTAACTGGTAGGATGCAGTTGATTGCTTCAAAATAGATGTCATCAATCAATTGTAAAATAACCAGTCCAAATTAAAATTTCTCAGAATAGCTAGTCGATTTAATAATACCAATAGTCTACTGGCAAGAACATTGAGAAAACAAGAAAAAATGTCCCTCTTCACTAATTATTTGGTTTGCATCTTCATTTTTTTTTCTTTTTTACAATGACGCCTATCATCTACAACTTCCCTACATTACTCAAGACATCAATCCTTCATCAAGGACAACAAGAAAAAGAAAAATTCCTGGTGATATCTTAACTTTATTCTCTTTATATGCTTCATATGAACAACTGTCACAACTACTGTACATATATATGCTTGCCGTTATTTTTGAAAATTTCACCTTCAATTTAGCTTATATCTATCAATCACTCACATAGTTGTTTTCATTATGTCCAGCCTATTCACATAGCTATCATATGTATGTTCTTCTCTGAATTCTATAAATACACACGTTAGTATCTTTACTTTCATACTCAAAATTAAAGTGTGTACATTTGTGGAGGGAATCACATTCTGTCAGTTTCAAAATATTTGTGTCTTTTGTGGTTTCAGTCTTGGGAAAGATGGAGAATATGTGAAAGCAGCACAAAACCTGGGTATGGTGCTGGCCAGGAGAAAAATTCATTTAGTCTATGGTGGAGATAATCGTGGGTTAATGGGGTGTGTGTCTACAGCTGTACATGTAGGAGGATGTCAAGTTCTAGGTATTATTCCTACAGCTCTAGCTACATCCAACATCATAGGAAAGACAATTGGGGAAAAATTTAGGGTTGCTTCCACGCATGAGCGCATGGCTTGAATGATGAGCAATGCTGATGCCTTTATTGCCTTACCAGGGGGTTTTGGTACTTTAGAAGAAATTTTTCAAATAGTCTCTTAGGCATAACTAAATATGCATCACAAACCGATAGGTTTGTTAAATGTTAACCACTTCTTTGATGGTCTGTTGTCTTTTCTTGATCATGCTGTGGAACAAAGGTTCATCTCACACTCAGCACGACGAATTCTCATCTCGGCTTCAAATGCTGAGGAGTTGATTGATGCTTTACAAGTATATGTTCATGTACCTGATCCAATTACAGCTCAAATAGAATAGACAACAGACAATAGTAGAAAGTGTAAATTGGACTTGGATAGTCATCTGTAACTGTAGCAAGATGTAGACATTGTTGTACCACTTTTACTTTCTTAGGATTATCTTGGATACCATCTTGCTAGCCATATACCTTAAGAAAGTAATATTACTAAGTCAGAATTCGTATTTTGAGAACTTAGCATATAGTTTATACTCACTTGGAGTTTGTAAAACTATCTTTAAATACTGCTTATGATCCTCTAAACTCTTGGAATATTCTAGTATATCATCAATAATATAGTAACAACTTGATTCAGGGATGGCTTAATTACTTATTCATCTAATCTATGAATATAGTTGGGACATTTGTCAATCCAAATGACATAACTAAAAACTCATAGTGTTTATGCTGAATCCTAAAAGCAAAAAATTTTTTTTTTGCAATATCCTCTTCTCTTGTCCTTAATTGATGATATCCAGATATCAAATCAAGTCAATTTTTGAAAAATGTTGAGCACTTTGTAACTGGTCAAACAGATCATCTATACAAGGTAAAGGGTATTTATTCCACATTGTCACTTTATTCATCTGTCTATAATGTAACATCCCTAATTTCGTTTCTTTTATTGATAAAAGTACAAAAATATTTAATTAAGAAAATAAAATTTATTAGACAATATTTTAGATATCTAAGGAAATACAATCCTTAGATATTCTTCACCTTATGTATATGCATAGAAAATGTTTCTAACATTAAGAACAAATAAAGAGGAAAAACCTAATAGGAAAGAAATTAGAAATAACATACTAAAGAGATGCAAAATTCTTGGATAAGGAAGATAAATTTTTAGAAACAAGTAAAGGTTCTAAAATTTCAGGAACATTGGATTAGGGTAATTTTTCCTAATTCAAGAACTAGAATTACTAAGTTTAAAATCTTTACCCATACATTGAGCTTTTACCTATGGACACTTCATATAGAGTTTTCCACTTCACAAAAGTTTCGAACAAGCCCACTGAATAACCTAACCAAGAAATAAAACATAGACTTGGACTAGGATATAGTAATTGGACCAGTAGCCCAAAAATTATGAAAATGTGACCAAGCCCTCCAAGAAAGGTAGAATTTTATGCAAAGCAAAGAAAATGGGTAGGAATACGCCCATAATGGGTTGGAATAAGCCCAAATCCAAGAGGAAAAATAAAATAAAATAAATTAGGTGATTATATAATAATGTAATAATAATAAAGATTAGGTTACATGGCATTAAGACAAAAATTTAGCAAGTGGTGTGATTCTACATTCATAATTTTGGCAAGTGGCATGATAATACAAGGCTTTAGGACAAAAACATCTATATTCTACACTCATAATTCTAGCAAGTGGTATGATAATAGATGGCATTAGGACAAAACATTCATTCCCACACAAATAATATCAACCAAATAATGGAGATTCAAGGGCTAGAAATTTGCCACCTAAAAAGAAAAACCTATCATACTTGTTTAAGACAAAATAAAATGGAAATGAATACCTAAATCAAAGGGACCTTGTCCCTTATCTTAAGAACATATCATCATAATTTTCAAAATGCAAATCTCCTTTTCCTATGCATATCTTGACTAAGGAAGAGGAAGACAAGAACATAAGTTGTTTGTTTTCCAAAAATTCAACAAAGTGTATCCTAATTGTGATAAGGTAGACCCATGATCATGAAAGGTGAATTATTTGGTGGTCTATATAAGAAAACGCACCCTTACAACATTTTAATTTCGTCCAAGTGAGGAAGAGAGAGAAATAGAAGCAAGGTAGAGTGAGGAAAGGAGAGAAAGAGAGGAGAAGAAAGGAAGGAAGAAGAAGGAGAAGTTTAGAAGGCTAAGTACTCAAGGTAAGTTACCTTAATCTCCACTTGAGTCCATTTTTTTTCTTCATCCTTGAGGTTCAAAAAATTCACCCTCCTTCTCTTACCTAAGCTGCTAGAAAAGTTAAAGGAAGGAAGGAATCTTGCTACTTCTGTAAAGAGGAAACAAGAAAACCAATTCATTAAGTAAGCTAGGTAGATTCTTAAGTAAGTTTAACAATATCTCTTTTTGAAGAAAACTTTTGAAACTTATAATATTTATATGAGATTTTGATCTTAGAACTGTGATGATTGGTCATGGATGTTGCTATGTCATGTTACATATTGATCTTGCATGTGATGTATGTTTGAATACTTAGGCCGGTATAGAAAGTTCTGCTTAGGTATGGCTATAGGTGGCAAACTTTTAAGCTTCTATATTTTAATTTCTGGAAATTATCTATACAGAATTAAAATAAATGGTTAACATAAGTATTGTAGCTATGTGTGTCGCGGATTTTTAGCCACTGGAATCATTCAATTTGGTGTCCATATGATGTAGATATGGTCCGATTAGATAGCAAAGGTTAGAAAATAGTTCATCAGGGAAGAATATGTTGGGATAGCTTCTGTATTTTAATTTCTGGGAATTATCTGTATGGCATTAAAATAAATGGTTAACATAAGAATTGTAGATATGTGTGTCACAGATTTTGAGCCACTGGAATAATTCCATTTGGAGTCCATATGATGTAGATATGATCTGATTAGGTAGCGAAGGTCAGAAAATGGTTCATCAGGGAAGAATATATTAGAATAGCATCGGTATTTTAATTTCTAGGAATTTTATGTATGGAATTAAAATACATGGTTAACATAAAAATTGTAGATATGTGTGTCACATATTTTTAGCCACTGGAATCATTCAATTTGGAGCCTATATGTGGTAGATATGGTCCAATTAGTAAGCAAAGGTCAGAAAATGGTTTATTAGGGAACAATATGTTAGAATATCTTCGGTATTTTAATTTTTGGGAATTATCTGTATGGCATTAAAATAAATGGTTAACATAAGAATTGTAGATATGTGTGTCACAGATTTTGAGCCACTGGAATAATTCCATTTGGAGTCCATATGATGTAGATATGATCTGATTAGGTAGCGAAGGTCAGAAAATGGTTCATCAGGGAAGAATATATTAGAATAGCATCGGTATTTTAATTTCTAGGAATTTTATGTATGGAATTAAAATACATGGTTAACATAAAAATTGTAGATATGTGTGTCACATATTTTTAGCCACTGGAATCATTCAATTTGGAGCCTATATGTGGTAGATATGGTCCAATTAGTAAGCAAAGGTCAGAAAATGGTTTATTAGGGAACAATATGTTAGAATATCTTCGGTATTTTAATTTTTGGGAATTATCTGTATGGCATTAAAATAAATGGTTAACATAAGAATTGTAGATATGTGTGTCACAGATTTTGAGCCACTGGAATCATTCCATTTGGAGTCCATATGATGTAGATATGATCTGATTAGCTAGCGAAGGTCAGAAAATGGTTCATCAGGGAAGAATATATTAGAATAGCATCGGTATTTTAATTTCTAGGAATTATCTGTATGGAATTAAAATACATGGTTAACATAAAAATTGTAGATATGTGTGTCACATATTTTTAGCCACTGGAATCATTCAATTTGGAGTCTATATGTGGTAGATATGGTCCGATTAGTAAGCAAAGGTCAGAAAATGGTTTATCAGGGAAGAATATGTTAGAATAGCTTCGGTATTTTACTTTCTGGGAATTTATCTGTATGGAATTAAAATAAATGTTTAACATAAGAATTGTAGATATGTGTGTCACAGATTTTTAGCCACTGGAATCATTCAATTTGGAGACCATATGATGTAGATATGATCCGATTAGGTAGCAAAGGTTAGAAAATGGTTCATCAGGGAAGAATATGTTAGAATAGCTTTGGTATTTTAATTTCTGGGAATTATCTGTATGGAATTAAAATAAATTGTTAAGATACGAAATGTAGATATTTGTGTCACAGATTTTTAGCCACTGCAATCATTCAATTTGGAGTCCATATGATGTAGATATGATCCGATTAGGTAGAAAAGGTCAGAAAATGGTTCATGAGGGAAGAATATGTTAGAATAACTTTGGTATTTTAATTTCTGGGAATTATCTGTATGGAATTAAAATAAATGGTTAACATAATAATTGTATATATGTGTGTCACAGATTTTTAGCCACTGGAATCATTCAATTCGGACTCCATATGTGGTAGATATGGTCCGATTAATAAGTAAAGGTCAGAAAATGGTTTATCAGGGAAGAATATGTTAGGATAGCTTTGGTATTTTAATTGCTGGGAATTATCTGTAGGGAATTAAAATAAATGGTTAACATAAGAATTGTAGATATGTGTGTCATGGAGTTTTAACCACTGGAATCATTCAATTTGGAGTCCATATGATGTCGATATGATCCAATTAGGTAGCAAAGGTTAGAAAATGGTTCATCGGGGAAGAATATGCTAGAATAGCTTCGGTATTTTAATTTCTGGGAATTATCTGTATGGAATTAAAATACTTGGTTAACATAAGAATTGTAGATATGTGTGTGACAGATTTTTAGCCACTGGAAGCATTCAATTTGGAGTCCATATGATGTAGATATTATTCAACTAGATATCAAAGGTCAGAAAATGGTTCATCAGGGAAGAATATTTTAGAATAGCTTCAGTCTTTTAATTTCTGGTAATTATCTGTATGGAATTAAAATAAATGGTTAACATACGAAATGTAGATATATGTGTCGCGGATTTTTATCCACTGGAATCATTCAATTTCGAGTCCATATGATGTAGATATGATCCAATTAGTTAGCGAGGTCAGAAAATGGTTCATCAGGGAAGAATATGTTAGAATAGCTTGGGTATTTTCATTTCTGGAAATTATCTGTATGGAATTAAAATACGTGGTTAACATAAGAATTGTAGATATGTGTGTCACATATTTTTACCCACTGGAATCATTCATTTTGGAGTCCATATGTGGTAGATATGGTCCGATTAGTAAACAAAGGTCAGAAAATGGTTTATCAGGGAAGAATATGTTAGGATAGGTTCGGTGTTTTTATTTTTGAGAATTATCTGTAGGGAATTAAAATAAATGGTTAACATAAGAATGAAAGCTATATGTGTCACGGAGTTGTAGCCACTGGAATCATTCCATTTGGAGTCCATATCAGGAAGATATAAGCTAATTAGTAGTCAAAGGTCAGATAATGGTTCATCAGGGAAGAATATGTTAGGACAGCTTCTATATTTTAATTTTTTGGAATTATTTGTATGGAATTAAAATAAATGGTTAACATAAGAATTATAGCTATGTGTGTCAAGGATTTTAAGCCACTGGAATCACTCAAGTAGGAGTCCATATGAGGTAGATAGGGTATGATTAGTAGGTAGAGGTCAGAACCTATCCAAGAAGAAATAACCTATACATTTAGGGAGTAATATCACCTTGATTTCTTAATATTTCGCTACAATGTTCAACATAATAGTTATAGATAATTGTTGTATCTTGAAATTGACACCAAGATCACCTACATCAGAGTTAAATTGAGGGAGTTATGCTTTGATTATTAAGAGAAGGTTAGATAGGATAAAAACCTGCATCAAGAAAATAAAGAAATAAAATTAGTATTTAAAAAAAAGATGAATCTTAATAAATGACTAGTATAGCCATAGCCATTACCATTGTATGAACTTCTTACCATCTTTAGTGTGAAATTTTGACATGGAAATATTTTATAAAGTGATATTTGAAATGGTTATGTTCATTGCATGATTACCAATGATTTTTGGTAATAATTACATTTTGATGAACATACGTGTTATTGAAAGCATATTTTTGGCTATCATTGTGAAAAGAAAAGAAATGAGCACGGTCACATGGCAATCCGTGTGGTGCACCAGTAGGGGACGCCCTAACAACGGTCATGATCATGTTAATGAGAAAAGAAAGAGAAAGTGGGCCATGTCGAACGGAGTGAGAGAAGCCCATACCGGAGAGTAGAAAATACTCACCCTGACCGAGGTAGCTTGATATGAGAATAAATTGATGGTCATCATACGATATTTTAAAAATAGTTAATCATGTCATACATATCATTATTGTATGATTCTTATGTGCATAGATATAATGCATTCATGTGACCAAAGATCTTTTCTGTAGTTTATACAGCTGAACATGACATGATGAACTATATTGATGGTAAATTATGATTTATTGTTGAACTTACTGGGATTTAATTCTCACTATATTTCCATATCATGTTCAAAAGAATAATATGCATATTTTCTCTATGACACTTATTATTACCGTACGTTGGATCGAGGTGCCCTACCTTGGGCAACTACCAACTATATCAGATGTATCTGTCGTAGATGTGACTGAGATTCTGGTGGACGTGCCACCCGCACCAGTGTCCCCAGAAGTAGTCGACATAGATGACTAGAGCTACTATGTATATTTGTACAAATGTTTGTAAAATAATGGTGTGTAGATTGTAAAATAATGGTGTGTATGGAAACTAAGTATTGTATTATAAGTATTGTATCACTGTTAATAACAATTATGCTTGGTTAAAGTGATTATTATTACGTGTTAAGTGGTAAGAATTAAAGTAGTAATAACTTCATGGAATATTTTTTTTAAATATAAAAAAAATTTGTTACATTTACTTAAATGGAGTTGTTACATATAATCTATGCATAGTCATAGTGATCCATCTTTCTAAGTAAAAGTACTAGGGCTTTTAAATCCCTTGTTTAACATGTCTTGTAACTATTTCTTTTTCAGTTCTTTAAGTGCAGTGGTTGCCATTCTATATGGAAATATAAACACTAGTTATGTTCCAGGAAATAAATCAATACCAAATTCTATTTATTGTTTCGGGGTAATCCTGACAATTCCTTAGAATTTATATAAAAAAATTCTCTAACCACTGGAACTTGATTTACACTGGTATACTTTATATCAACATCTTTTACCACTTGCCAAATATTCTTGTCACATTTTTGTAATCACTTATGGGATAGTAAAACAGAGATTAGGTTACTGGGTATCTTGTAACAAACTCTTTTTCATTATTATTTATTATACAATATAGAGTTCACATACATATCATTAATCAAAATGTACGTACAATAAAATCAAAATACATATATAACTACATCTTATTATTCTGGTTGACCAATTCCGGAGATATAGTTGCGTGTGGTTGCACCTTCACCGGGATCTGAACCAACTTGACCACAAACATATTATTTGATTATGGGATCTGCTCAACATAAAGTAACTCGATCCAACGTACACTAAAAGCCAAAGCCATAGAAAAATTTGCATAACTAATTTTCTGAACATGACATGGAAATATAGTGAGAATTAAATCCCAGTAAGTTCAACAATAAATCATCATCAATATAGCTCATCACGTCGTGTTCAGCTGTATAAACTACAGTAAATATCTTTGGTCACATGAATGCACTATATCTATACACATGAGAATCGTATAGTAATGACATGTATGACAGGATTAATTATTTTAAGAATATCATAGGGCAACTATCAATTTATTCTCATATCAAGCTACCCCGGTCAGGGTGAGTATTTTCTACTCTCCAGTATGGGCTTTTCTCGCTCCATTCGACATAGCACACTTTCTCTTTCTTTTCTCATTAACATATTCATAACCGTTGTTGGGCGTCCCCTATTGGTGCACCACACGGATTGCCATGTGACCATGCTCATTTCTTTTCTTTTCACAATGATAGCCAAAAATATGCTTTCAATAACAAGTATATTCATCAAAATATAACTATTACCAAAAATCATTGGTAATCATGCCATGAACATAACCATTTCAAATATCACTTTATAAAATATTTCCATGTCAAAATTTCACACTTAATATGGTAAGTTCATACAATGGAAATGGCTATGGCATATACTAGTCATTTATTATTTTCATTTATAAGATTCTTCTTCTTTTTTAAATATTAATTTTATTTCTTTATTTTCTTGATGCAGGTTTTCATCTCATCTACCCTTCTCTTACTAATTAGAGTATAGCTCCCTCAATTTAACTCTGACGTCAGTGATCTTGGTGTCAATTTCAAGATAGAACAATTATCTAAAACTATTATGTTGAACAGTTTAGCAAAATAGTAATAAATCAAGGTGATATTACTCCCTCAATGTATAGGTTATTTCTTCTCGGATAGGTTCTGACCTCTACCTACTAATCGGTCCATATCTCCCTCATAAAAATTCCAAATTAAGTGATTCCTGTGGCTACAAATCCATGATATATATATATATATATATCTATAATTCATATGTTAACTATTTATTTTAATTCCCTATAGAATATTCCCAGAAATTAAAACACAGAAGCTATCCTAACATATTCTTCCCTGATTAACCATTTTCTGACCACTACTTACTAATCAGACCATATATACCTCATATGGACTCCAAATTGAGCGATTCCAGTGGCTTCAAATCCGTGAGACATAGATCTATAATTCTTATGTTAAACATTTATTTGAATTCCCTACATAATGTTCGCAAAAATTAAAACACAGAAGCTATCCTAACAAGTTCTTCCCTGATTAACCATTTTCTGAATACTGCTTACTAATTAGACCATATCTACCTCATATGGACTCCATATTGAGTTATTCCAGTGGCTAAAATTCCGTGAGACATAGATATACATTTTTCATGTCAACCATTTCTTTAAATTCCTTACTGATGCATCCCAGAAATTTAAAACCAAAAGCAAAAATTTTTGCCATCCATAGTCATACCTATGAAAAACTATCTACACCAGCCTAAGTATTCAAACATACATAATATGTAACATGATATAGCAACATCCATGACCAATTATGAAAGTTCTAAGATCAAAATCTCATATAAATATTATAAGTTTCAAAAGTTTTCTTCAAAAAGAAATATTGTTAAACTTACCTTGAGCACTTAGTCCTCTAAATTTCTCATTCCCCTTTCTTCCTTTCTTCCTCTCCTTTCCTCACTCTACCTTGTTTCTATTTTTCCTCTCGCTCACTTGGACGAAATTCCAATGTTATAAGGGTGGGTTTTGCTTATATAGACTATCAAATAATTTACCTTTCATAATTATTAGTCTACCTTATTACAATTTGGATGCACTTGGTTAAATTTTTGGAAAACAAACAACTTATGTTCTTGTCTTCCTCTTCCTTAGTCAAGATATGCATAGGAAAAGGGGATTTGTATTTTGAAAATTATGATGATATGTTCTTAAGATAAGCGACAAGGTCCCTTTGATTTAGGGATTCATTTCCTTTTTCTTTTGTCTTAATCAAGTATGATAGGTTTGCCTTTTTAGGTGGCAAATTTCCAACCCTTGAATCTTCATTGCTTAGCTAAAATTATTTGTGTAGGATAAAGATGTTTTGTCATAATACTATGTATTATTACCCACTTGCTAAAATTATGAGTGTAGGATATAGATGTTTTGTCCTAATGCCATGTATTATCATACCACTTGCTAAAATTATGAATGTAGGATATCACACCACTTGCCAAATTTTTGTCTTAATGCCATGTCACCTAATATTGATTACACCATTATTCCATCACTTTATTTTTATTTTTCCTCTTGGGTTTGGGCTCATTCTTGCCCAATTTCCTTATTTTGGTTAAAATTCTACCTTTCATAATGGGCTTCTCACATTTTTATGATTTTTGGGCTACCGGTCCAATTTCTATATCCTAGTCCAAGTCTATGTTTTATTTCTTCCTCGGGCTATCCTATTAGCTTGCTAAAAATTCATGTGAAGTAGACAAACTCTATATGAAGTGTCCATAGGTAAAAGCCCAATTTATGGGTGGAGATACTAAGCTTAGTAACTTTAACTCTTAAATTAGGAAAAATTACCATAATCCAATCTTCTTCAAATTTTAATATCTTTACTGACTTCACAAAAATTTATCTTTCTTACCTAAGAATTTCACATTTCTTTAGTATATTTATTTTTAATATTTCCTCTTAAGTTTTCTCTCTTTGCCTATTCAATTAATGTTAGAATATTTCTATGCATATACGTAAGGTAATGAATTTATAAGGATTATATTTCCTTATATATCTAAAAATTGTCTAATAAATTTTATTTTCTTACGAGATATTACATATCTCACTACGATTTCCTTATATCAAGAAAGAAATTTCTCCAAGAATATTGAATTTAATCACCTTAAAGTGACATTTCAAAATGACATGACATAATGCCAACTAATCTATTCTTAATATCACACCACAGTCTACCATATCGAGACAACCAGGTACAACAGATGTCACATTCAGAAACTATCATATTTGGTATCTGTCTCAATTCCTTAAATTCTTTAAGACACATATCTCTTCCACTTTCAAGTTATAATTGATCCATAGATACTTCTTAATATGTCACAATATTCAATCTATCTTATAATATAAACTTTAGCAACTTGGAATAGGAAGGAATTTGAAACCCTATAGAATCTCTTAGCAGCACCTGAAGTATATATATGTCCAGCTCATATCGATATTAAAGGTCCTACTAAAGAATCCTTTGCTTTGATAGCCACAAGGAAACCTAATGCTCTGATACCAACTTGTCACGCCCCTACTTTAGGAACGCGAATACCTCTATTATCCATTAAACTTTATTATCATGCAATTGTAAATCGTTTCATAATACCACATATATGAATAATATCACACGTTTTCAAGTTAACAATACTAATAATTATACATGCCAAGTCTATATATATCAGGTTTACAGTGGAAACAAGGATCCTGCCTATGACGCTCAGAGCAACTCTAGAGTACATTTATATTACAAATTAAACAGTGAGAGCCTAGAAACAATTTAGGCTCACCACAGATGTACGACACCTAGTCGATCAAGAAGCCGTAGAATCAAACTTTGAGTCTTTATCTGAAAAACATATAAACCACGTGTAATGAGTTTTACAACTCAATGAGCAGATAACACCTCCTATGACCTCTCAGGTCAACATATGGATGTACTCATATAAAAAAAACTATCTCATCAAAAATTACATTTCAGAAGTACATCTATATGGGACCCGCATTTTTAAATATTCTCTGTTCAAAATTTATAATCAGGTATTTCAAACCGTATGCAGTACTGAATAAACATTATTCAAATCATGTTCAAAATCATATTCAATACTGTAGAATCATTAACGAAATCATGTTATGCATGAAAACATTTCTCATAAAATATTCGGCGGATCTCGTATTAGAACCACCATACTAGAGTTTGACATCTTCCGTACTTTGGTGGTATAGGATTTGCCTAAACTCAGCATCCCGCTGAGGTTTGTCCTACTACCATTCAAGAGGACACGCGAAGAGACTCTGTATGGGTCTTTCCTAAGCACAGAACAAGGGAAGGCAAATAACATCTCATATAACTGGCATCTCACCCATATATAGGAGGCATTCCGCTCTCCTTCACATATAATATTCCGTGTGTTGGCCTACACATGAGGCTAGCACCACCTCCCCTGCTAGCTAAGGCAATCAAGGTGCGCACCAGGGCTAACATCACCTGCTGTTAGTAGACAGTGTTTCCAATAGGATTCCTCCACAGAAAATACCATATAATCCAGTATAAAATTCTCAATATAAAACAGACTTTTCAGTCTCAGTATATTCATCTGTCAAAACTTCCCAATCAGGGAAAACATATAATTATGCTCATATCCGAGGCAAATGTATCACTTTATAAATCAACGTCACATGCATAACATAATTTCTTTGCCGTGTAATGTGAAATACATTTAAATATCACATGTTCAATGTGTATTAAAATTCATTTCAAAATTCATACTCTTGTTGAACTAAATATCATATTTCAACCATTTCAGATATTTCAAACCATTTCAGAAACATATAAAAGTATAAATAAGATGTAATCATACTCATTTATCAATGTAAAGTTCAAAAAGAGTAAAAACAAGCCATAGAAAAAATTATCTACTCACAGGTAAGGGCTCCAGATTGGACAGCCCTAAAATGTACTTTTTCAATCTCTATTTGATAAAATTGACCTCAAAAACGTATCCGGAGGGTCCAAACAATCAAGATAGCAACTTCGAGGACTGGTCACTATTCACTACCGAAAAACACTATTCATTCGTGTAGAAAATACTATTCACCTGCCGAAAAATACTATTCACGACGAACAAAAAGGCTGTTAGATGGCCGAAAATATACTTATCCTAAGGTTTATCTAACTCTTGAATCTATCTACGACGTTAGAATTTCAATTGGAGGTCTCTAAGTAAAAGTTTCAGGATTTACCTTTTTCTGAGATTTTCTACTTCAGATCTACAGCGATTCAACGGCAAATTTGAAAAATTGATTGGTCAAAACTGTAGTATTCTTTGTTCTGAATCCAGTAGCACCTTCAGTTTTGAGATCGGAAGCCAATAGGTACTCCAGATCGAGAGAAAAAGTTAAAAGTTACTATTCATTTGCTATTCATCCATTTTAATATTTTTCAGAAATTTTGCCTCCGTCTCCTTGTTCCCGATTCCTCTTTCCCTTCTTAATGTTTGTTTTGTTTGTTTTTTTAATAATAATAATTATTATTATTTAATAATAGGATTTTCTTTTATATAAATTCCGTTTTTCATCCTAAAATATCTCAAAATTTTCTAAAAATTTACATTCTCATAAACTTTTAGTTAAACTCTTAAATCATGATTTTTCTTGATAAAAATCGTAATAAAACAAATCTCAAAATAAATATCTTTATACATAATAAAAGAAAGAATATTTATAAAAATACAACAAAAAATCATTAGAGATCAATATAATTATTTTAAGCAAAACAATAATTATTTTACTTAAAAATCCAATTACTTTTAGCAAATCATAATCATTTCTAAACAAATAAAAATATGTTGCTTATAGCAAAATACTATCATGTAAAAATAAAAATTACGCACTAAAACGTAAATTTTCATATTTTCTTTGTACTTCTTTAACCCGTATAGTAAATATACATATTTTCTATGGTTCTTATCTCTATTTTTAAAATTTTCTCTTTTATTCTAAATTTTCTTTAATTGAAATTTTCGTTAAATTTTAAGGTTATTACATTTTGTCCTAATGCCATGTGACCTAATTTTGATTATTATTACACTACTATTTGCTCACATGATTCTTATTTTTTCCTCTTGGATTTGGGCTCATTCTTACCCATTCTCTTTGCTTTGGCTGAAATTCTACCTTTCATGGAGTGCTTGGTCACATTTTTATGGTTTGTGGGCTCTCGGTTCAAATTTCTATATTCTAGTCTAAGTCTATGTTTTATTTCTTACTTGGGCTATCCTATTGGCTTCCTAGAAACTCATGCGAAGTGTAAAAGCTATATATAAAGTGTCCATAGGTGAAAGCCCAATGTTTGGGTGAAGATGTTAAACTTAGGAACTCTAACTCTTGAATTAGGAAAAATTACCCTAATCCAATCTTCTTAAAATTTTAAGACCTTTACTTACTTCACAAAAATTTATCTTCCTTGCCCAAGAATTTTGCCCTTCTTTAGTATGTTATTTCAAATTTTTTCCTATTAGGTTTTTCTTTCTTTACTTATTCCCTTAATGTTAGTAACATTTTCTATGCATACACATAAGGTGAAGAATTTCTAACGATTATATTTCCTTAGATATGTAAAAATTGTCTAATAAATTTTATTTCCTTAACTAAATATTTATGTACCTTTATTAATAGAAGAAACGAAATTAGGGATGTTACATATGGCATGGATAATTACTTTCAAAATATCATGGGCATAAATAATCATTCAAAATATCAAGGGCATGATCAACTATTAAAATGTCATGGTATATCAAAATCACAACTTGATCATATGATGGATACTAAATACTCATATCAAGTATGTCTACCCCAGTCAGGGCAAGTACTCTATACTTTCTCGACATGAGCTTCTCTTGCTCCATTCGACATGGTACAATTCTTTTTCTTTTAAATTATCATCATCATAACTGTAGAATAGGGCATCCCCTATTTGGTGCACCATACATGGAAGCCATGTGACCGCGCCATTTTCTTTTCTTTGCTTTTCACATTAATAGCCAAGATATGATTTTCAACAAAATATGTCCAATATGCCCACATGCCACAATTTCTCATCAAAGCATAATCATTTCAAATATAATAAATAAAACATAACCATGCCAAAATCACATACTTATGATGGTAAATAATTTATCCAATGGCAATGGCTAGGGTATAAATTAAGATTTATCTAAATCCTCTTTTATTTTTAACTTATAGAGATTCTTCTTCTTTCTTAATTTTCTTTTATTCTTGGCCTCTTGCCCATCTTTCTCCTTAAATTATTTTTTGAACATATGCTCTTAAATTTTTATCTCTGAAATTTTCTTTTGACACCTTTTTACTTAAAATCTTATATAAACCTTCATATGCTTTTTATCCATTAGTTCCTTAGAAATTTCCACCCATTCAAGTAGTAAGGAACTCAAGACATTCTGGATTCCAATTTAAGAAATTAACCCTATAAAATGATAAGACAGAAACCTACAACTCTTATGTTTAGAATTATGGCAAAAACCTACATGATCGGGTTGTTATAAGGTCCACAATTTCACTATTACCACAACACGGGTGGGTTCTGACCTTTGGTTACTAATTAGGCCATATCTCCCTTATTTGGGCTCCAAATTCGGTGATTCCAGAGCCTAAAGAACCGTAAGACACATAGCTACAATTTTTATGTTAAAAAATTCTTTATATTCCTTATGGATGTTTCCCAGAAATTCGAAAACATAAGATTTTCTTCATTGTCCTGGGTTCCAACACTTTTTATTCATTAATTTCCTCTTGTCACCTTAAAATTTTCCTTAAGCTAAATCTTAACATTCCAAATATTCCTAATGCCTTTAATCCCTTCTAATTACTTATTGTGGCATATTTTATCTTCTCTTAATCATTACCAACCCAATTTTCCAGCAAGCATAAACAAGCTCAAAAATTGAAAATTCTCCCTTAGCATTTTTCATAGGATTCTAGTTTTCATCTCTTGTTAAGCTTTCATACATTTTTATTTCCTTTAATTTTCCCTAACCTAAGGTTACTCATTCCAAAATTTTAGTTTTATTCCTTGCACTTATTATAACATGTTTCATCATCCACTTCTCTTAAAAATTAGAATCAATCAAGCAACATTAAGAGTGTTTTCCAACTGAAACTTCACATAGTGTTCTTCTAACTTTCTAAGGTTACACTAATTTTATCAACCTAGCCTTCTTCCATTAATTTTACCACATCCATAAAACACTTAAAAACAAATTCATAATGGTCTAGGATTTCGCCACCCATAGCCAAATCCATGCAGAAATTTCCATACTAATCTAAGCAATCACACATCCATCACATGCAAGATCTAAGTGTAGCAAGATATAGAAACATCCATGGCCAACATCATAGTAGCAAAATATTACAAATTTCTTCAAAGTCCTTGGATCAAAATTTCAAATAAATATTACAAAATTCCAAAGTTCTTTTTAAAAGAAAATATTGTTAAACCTACTTACAACTCTTCATAGTTTTACTTAATTAGCTCTTCCTTTTTGTTTTCTTCTTGGGTGTGGTGAAATTCCCCCCTTCCTCTTGCTATTTTAGTAGCATATATGAGAAGAAATGAGTAATTTCCAATCTGTAGGGATGGAGAGAAAGAAGAAATTGAGGTGATGCTCTTACTACTTACCTTGAGCCCTTAGTTCTCCTACACTTCCTTCTCTTTTTCCCTCTTTTCTTCTCCTCCTTTTCTCTCTTTTGATTCTACCTTCCCTCTACTCTCTCTCTTTATTAATTTTATGGTCAAATGCTTTCCAAGAATGACATCATTTTCTTTTCTTATGGGATACTCAATGTAGTTGTCATTGTGGATCATAATAACTTCTTGTGGGGGTGGATCAATGCTTCAGCTTTTCCTCTTTATCTCCTAACTAAAAAAGCTTTTAAAAATGGTGATGAGATGCCTAAAATACATGTGATCAAGTGCTTTCAAACATATGGGAAAATCCCTTAAAATATATGACTCATTTCTTTTCTTATAGAGCACCCTTTTAGTACACCATCATGACATGCTTTAATGTTGCTTGTGGATGACTTACTTAAGTTTCCTCTTCCTTCTTGCTCTATTCAAAATGTACTTCTTAAATAAGAATAAATTGCTTAAAATTTTGTGATGGAATAGGCTTGAGACAAGTGGCTAAATCCCCTTAGATCTTGTGATTTAATCCTTTTACTTTTGGTTCACTCAATAGGCTATGATTAGGGTTCATTAATTCTCCTTGAATGGAATTATTCTTGGTTAGAATTTCTAGCTTCTTCTCCCCTCTCTAGCTTGGCCAAAATGCATATTTAAAGGGTGGATATTTTGCCTAAAAATCCATGTGACAATTTGATTTACTTATGGAGTACTCAAACATTAATTTTTGTAACTTGTTGGGCTCTCCAAAGACTTGCTTAATGTACACTCAATAAGAGGCAATAATTACTAATCATTGTGGTTTAATAGTTACATATTGTGACTTTATTTTCTCCCTTGGATTCTGGTTCCCCCTTCCCCCTTTGTGCCTTGGCCGAACTACTCCCTAAGAGTGGGAGACTTGTCTTCACATGCATGTGGCTTGGGTTTTGGTCCACTCCCTTTGATCTATCCTAAGTCCATGATGTGTCTTTTAAATAGGCCATCCATGTGGCTTGCCAACAACTCATGTAAGGTGGAAAAATCTTGGACGAGGTGTCCATGAGGTGGCATCCTAGGTGGAAGCCAAATGGTGTAGGGTGAGATGTCAAGCTCAAGGAATTTAGCTCCTCCTTGAATAACAATTTCACCCCTCTCTAGGATGTTTTTTCTAATCTTTGCTTCTTAGGTTCTTCCTCTTTTCCCTAGTGTTATAATAATTTCCTATGTCCATCAATAAGAATTAAGAATTTCTAGGTATACATTTTATTAAATATTTCTCTAGAATTCGTTGGTAAGTCTCATTCTTTGCTTTATTCCCTTAATTTAATATTTTTACATGCCTTATTGATAGATAAAAATTAGGGATGTTACACTCTATACTAATTTATCTCTATATTCTCTTATCTAAGTCTAATTTCTTTTGCATTCATATTGTTTACTTGTTGCATTCAAGAACCCCTTTTCATATTCATAAAAAGTATAAGCAATCTTTGTGGGTTTAACCTTTACTCCCACTACTACAGGTTGGTTTTGAGGTAAGGTATCTATTGTGGAGTGCTTGTGACAGCATGTTACCATATGCTTATTTAAAGCTCACCATTTTGGGGTTCATTGTTCATAAACTATAGTGAAGATTTTGGTGTCCTCCAGTGAAACCAATTGGTGGAAAGTGAAGCCCTCGTTGCCATGGGTCCAATGGTACCTTTAACCCATTAAATGGATGTCTAGGTTGGGAGACATGTTAGAGAGAAGGTTAAAGATCTTTTTAGAGAGAGAGAGGACGTGAATGGAAGGAAGAAAGGGTAAAAATGGATAGAAAATCGTAGGTAAAAATCATACAAGTAGAAGGGTATTTTAGCCATTTTCCTACTACTGAGGCAGTAGGATTCTGGCACTGCGATGTTGCACCTTAGCTTCATTTATTGCCACGACGTTGGTGCTTTTGATTTCTTGTAGCTACAACCTACACTTTTAGCTCCACGACACTACCCCTATTGATGCATTTTTGAAGAAAAATTAGAATATTTTTGACATGTTTTCATTTGAATCACTAAAACAACTCATAGAAACATTTAAAAAAGTAAAAATATGATCATTTAATAGAAAAATTATAATTATATAAATCAAAACATAATTTTTTTAGAAAAAAACATGTATCAATTTAGATAGGACATAAGCATTTAAGACAAAACATGTTTATTTGTTTAAGACCAAGGCATATCATAGATATGGATATGAACAAGTCTCATTGTTGATTGAATTGATAGTGCTGTAGAAATGATTGATGTACAAGAAATGGATAATGGATTGGGATTGTTGAGCCATCCAATGAATATCTTGTGGAATGGGATACTGATTGAAGCTTATAGAGCTATCTAATTAGTATGTTGTGATATGGAAGCGCATTCAACTATCCGATTGAAATTATTATTCCTAATAACTATTTTAAAGGATTGAATGTGCATGAAAATACTTATTTTTCTATAAAAACTAAATTATTAACTATTCATTAAGTTTGCTTGATAGGAGAAAGCTTTACTAAAACATTGTTCGCTAGCAACAATAAATGCTAGACTTAGTGCACTATGAACCCTAGTTAATAGATGTGATACTACCTTTATGTGTTAGACAACACACATGAATTGGCTTATAAAAATGTCATGATAGAATGTCGATAATCTATCAAAAATAATGCTGATAATACCCTCCTATGCTATATGCTTGTGATCTAATTGGTTTTGTTATGAAATCCTCTAGATTAAATTTTTCTTTAATATTGAAATTGAAGAATTACAAATTTTAAGAAGTTGCAAAGTATTAAAACATGAAACCTATTAGTTTCCTTTAAGTTGATTGTTTAATATAATATATAGAATACTTACTATCTGTATGTTTAAATTCTATTTGGATAGTTTCTCTTAAAATAGCATAATACTTGTACTAGTTTCTCTTCTTTCAATTTTGCTAAATTAATTTAGATGATCTAAACTACATAATTAATTGTAGTTATGGATTAGATAGTATGGAATCTTGAAATGGTCAAATTTCTTAACTAGTATAACTAATACTTCTCTAAAATGGTATGAAAGACTCCATTTAAAAACAGTGAACCAAACATTTGTTAAATTAATCTTTATAAATTCTATGTCAAATTTATAGTTAAAGGTCTATACATATTTCTTGATTATTTAATTAAGATGAGTTCCTATCATGTTATAAAAGTCTCCAACCATAAATGACAAGTAAAATATAGGTTAAGTTACTTCTGATGAATGAAATTGTTATTCTACCTTACATAATATTATACATTAACGCAATAAACATATGATAGTAAAAACACTTATCATGTATCCTATACTATCTAGTATCCTTTATTCTATATAGCCTAATCTTATAAGGTGCAACAAATAGGGCCTAAAGGTCTTACATTATTTGTATGGAATATTTGGAATGGTTTAAGTCAAAATGATTGTCTCTAATTCTTTGTTTAGAAAGGTATGGAATGGATTTTGTTTTATAAATGTTTGCATGGAATGATTGAAACAGCTGAGTATATATTTTGTTTAATTTTAATAGTTGGTATGGAACTAGAAGCTTATGGGATTGAAATTATTCTCAATTCCTATGCCAGTCACTTGTTCATATTTTAGGTTATGACATGGTATTAGAGCTTTATGTTTCCCTATGGTTAATCAAGCAAGGGATTCTTTAGTAAGGTTCTCATTATGGATATGTAGCCAAACATTTTAGTAATCAAGATGCTCCAAGAGGCCTTATAAGATGTCTGATTTCTTTATATTATAATTTAATTTCCTTTCTATGCATTAGTAGTATGGATTCTAAAATTTGTTTTCATGCTATGTAGAAGGACAATACCGCTTAGAACTTAGGTATCTATTAGGGGTACTGTAGGCTGTGAGCAATTTGATATGGCATCTGCTCAACCTATAGTCCCATTACCTAGAGACTGTGGTTAAGGTTGACCTAGAGAAAAAGTTAGAGAATATGGTAGAAGTGTAAGAACTACTCAAACTTGTAAAGGAAATGTGCATGAAAATATTTTTGAGGATGTTTGTAAGGGAATAGTGATACCTCATCCGAAGTCAAAAGAAAGATTTATGGCTTAAATGACTGCTAAAATACAAGGAATACAAAGAACTATAGAGACTATAATAGGCCTAATAGTTAATCAAGGTAGGTGAAATGAAAAGTTGTCACAAGTTGCAACTTAAACTTAGTCACAACTTATTAAGCAACAAAATATACTTGGGGTAGTCAATTTTGAGAAAACTCTACCATGGTTTTGGGAATCAAATCTAACTACATTTTATAGGATGGATGGTCATGACAAGCCATGACACTTTATAGATGATGTGGAAAAGATTTCCATAACCCTTAGGTTTTCTAATAAAAGATCTATAGAATTTGTATACTTTGATCTACAAGATGTAGCTCAAACTTGTTTTGAGACCTTACCAAGGGGGAGTTTGGCTAGATTACCATCCTTGAGGTGGGATGAATTTAAGGAAACATTTATGGATCACTTTTCATTTGAAAAGTATGGAGATGTAAGCTCCCAATGTAAGCATGGCCTTTATGGATTTGGATTTGGATTTGTAGTTTGAACCTCTACTAGTATAGGGATAACAATTCATAAATGTTTAAGAAAAACTCACCATGGTATAGTTCTGTGTCTTACATGTAAGAAGTTTGATTCTAAATAATGTTATTGGAAGATTGATGCATTTTAGAAAAGTTGGTCATATGAAGAAATATTGTTCCCAATTAGCACTTGACTCTGGATGAGGATCACCTTTGTTGGTAAATAATATATGTTAATTGATGTTTATAGTAATAATTGAGACATGCAGTTCCTTGAGTTAGCAAGGTGTCAATTAATAAATAATTGTTGACTTATCAAAATAGACAATAATTGGTAGCCTAATAGATATTGAAAATCAAATTTTTGTTATAGATATCCATGTATTTTAAGAATCCCTTATATGAAAGGAGTTATGAAGTTAATAATAATAGTAATAATCAAAATAAAGAGACAACCTTCTAATATGTTGTTCTGCCTTACCATATGAGTTGGCTAGCTTACCTTTATAATTACCCTTGTTATGTTATTAGCGCTTGAAGGGATATGTGAGTTTCTTTTGATCTTGAGGTTCGAATATTCCCCTTTTTAATATACTCTTTCAATGTCATTTGCACCCTGATTAAAATTTGGGAACTGAATTTCTTAATAGGAGAAAGTGTAATAACCCTAAAATGATAATACTTAATGTAATAGCCTTAAAATTCAATAATCAATTAGAATACATTAATTAAACATATAGTAGATGTTAACGAGAATTAAAATTTGTTTAGAGCCATTAGGAGGGATCAAGGGCTAAAGTACAAATTTCAAATATTTCTAGGAAGACCCTATAAATCTTGAAAATTACAAGGACAATCATACAACATTAGAAATTATTGAACCACCATTTTTTTTCTTCTTACTCCTCTTCCTTGCTTCCTAAGTTAATGTCTTTTATATATTGGCTTCAAGAAGCCATCTTCCTTTATTATGGAAAATTCTCCCATTTTTTATTTGTTTATGTCATACCCCTGAGTTTAAACAACTATGGTTTACCTTATCATATGGTTCAATAAGGAAATTAATGGTGTAAAAGTATGGTTAGTATTCTTGTAAAAGAATAAACATAAGTTATAAACTACCTGTAGGCAATATGAGGGCTACATAGAGGCTACAATATTTTTTTTTTCAAAAAAGCCGGCATTGCAATGCTAGTTTTCTAGAAAATCCATGGCCACGAGGCAAACTTGCCATAGTCGCAACACTAGAATCACAAAAGCACTATTCCAAAGCTCTAAAATGCTCACTACTATGACAACATGATCTCATAGTTGTGATGTTAGAAGCAGAAGATGCAAATCTAGATTTCTAGAATGCTTATCGCCATGAAGATAGGTTGCTAGTGCTGTGATGCAAGGAAAAATTATGAAAATACCTCTATCTATTTAAGCTTCAATTGTAGGGAGTTTCTAGAATGCACACCATTTTTGCCTTATGTTTCTCTCTCTACCTTGGTCTTTCTCTTTCTTAGATTTCAAGCCTTTTAGACTTTCACTTATGACACTAAGGGTACCATTGGATTTGTGATGAAGCATACTGTAACTTTGAATTATTGGTTTCTCTAGACCTTGTTAGAAAGTAATCAAAAAAATTGAAAGAAAAAGCCCTATGAAGGTAAGCTTTGAATAACCTTGTTTATAGTGCTTTAATAAAAAATCTAACATAGTAAATAGACTCAGGGGATGTAAAAAACTTGAGGTTCAAAGTTTTACGTTCATGACACCTTTTCTTCTTGTGTGAATAGTATTTTCGGCTAGTGTGAACAATACCTCCGTTGTATGAACAGTAACTAACCTTCTGATGTTATTTTTAAGGTTTTTGGCTCTTTCGAATTCAATTTCGAAGTTCATCTAGGTAGAGTTAGCTTAAAGAGTTAGTAAAAGAGCCAATCAGCTCGGAGTATGTTGCATAGTGAGTAGATAACACATGCTATAATATTTTTTAAATATCATTTCAAGTTCTAAAGCATATTTTATATGTTTTTTGATATACATACATACATACAGACACACACACACACACACACACACAAACACACACACACACACACACACACACACACACACACACACACATATATATATATATATATATATATATATATATATATATATATATATATATATATATATTGTGTGTTGGGAATTTCTTATGCTTAACACTTGTTTTAAGTATTTTGTTTGATACTAAATAGTTAAAGTCTTATTAAGAGCGTTTACAATTTAAATGCTTTGTTATAAAGCCTTTAGGACATGGGACAAGCATCCTATGTGAGACATTTCTTTGAAATTATGAAGGGTAAAATTTGAAATAGAATTTGGTTTTGTAGTTTTTAAAATTAGAATTGAAATTGGGGTATGTTATGAATATTGGTTATAACATCTTCAAATTTCATATTACATTTTGATGATTATTGAAACATTTTAAAAGCATATTATATTTGTAATTTTTGGTAGCCATTATGAAAATATTATATTAGTATTGGTTAATAAAATTTTTGAATTCATATTGCATTTGAGATATGTGATTTGTTATGAAATGCTTTATTAGTATTGGTTAAGTGAAATATATTCTCATACATATTTTGGTTTGGGATTTCTTTAAATTAAATTAAGTATTTAAAATTTTATTTTGGAAAGGAGAACTTTGTTGAACAATGATTTCTTTGATTTTAAAATACATTGATTTTATGAGGTTAGAAATGACTAAAAAGTTGATAATTTTTGAGACAGATACATAGATTTAATGGTATGTATTTTGGAAATGCTGGTTATATTGTGTAGGTGATATATTAGTATTGGATATATGGAAAATATTTTTTGACAAAAGTATAAGTTTAGAATTTATTAATATGTATCTAAATTTTGGAATTCTGTATTTGTAATTGAAAAGTTTATTTGAAAATATGATATAACTACAATAAGAAGCATTGTGCCTTTTGGCAAAAATATGATTTGAGATAATTGGATTTGGCACATGATGTGGCTTATGGAACAATGTTTAATAAATTATGTTATGGATTTGATATAAGCCAATGTGATGGAAAGAGGAAATTTTTATTTTTTTTAAATATATATTACTTTTCATAAATTGTTTTTTGAAGTGTCTTTTCGAAAACATTGTCTGCTAGCAATAGTAAATGTTAGTCCTAGTGTACCTTTAAACCTTAATTAGTAGGAGTGTTGCTAACTCTGTGTGTTGGTCAACACATATAGATATGTTTTGTATAAGGAGTGGTAGAATGCCTCCTATTATTACATCTTGTTGTCTGATGAAATGGTGATAGCCCTCCCTTACTATGTAAAATCTTCTCAAATACCCTTTTTTTAATAATCAATTTGTTTACTTTATCTATGCTAACTTATTTTTGAACTGATTATAAATCTTCACATAACAAATAGTTTTGTTATTTTATAAACCTTCACATAATAAATAGTTTTGAAGTGATAACTAAATCTATTAATTTTGTTAAGAAAATTTGATAATCTTTGTAATGTCTAGTTATGATTTCATCTTATATTATATATATTAGGATTTTGGAATTTGCTATGAAAGGACACCATTACGTTAGTCAAATGACATAATTTTGTGTGGTCACAAGTTATGGTTTCCTTCATTTGAGTTAGTGTTAAAAATATTATTTTTAAAGTAGCAAGACATTTGAAATGTAACTTGATTGAATTAGAATGTGTTGCTTATGCAGGACCAAAAATGACTAAACATCTAGAAGAATGTAAAAATATGGATTTAATGACTTTTGGAAAATTTGTTAAATTAATTATTGATATATGGTGCGTACTGTCGCAAGTGCGCCTAAATCAATACCTTACCTCTCAATTAACCTGTAGTCATGGGAGTAAGGGTCGATCCCACAGAGATTAGAATTACCTTATGTGATTGAGAAAAGAGGGAGTTGATAATCACAAATAAAGCAAAGTAAACAATAATGAAAGTAAATAAGAGAGAGTTATTAATAATAAAGATATTGGCTTCAGTTGATATCCACTGTTAAGGGATTGCATTGATCATTGAAAACATAATCAATCTTAATGTGAATATCTATCAGTGGGATTTGAACCGTGTTCCTCCTTAAGTATCATAATTGATGACAATCGCCTCAATTAAACCCTAATTAATAATCAATTCTTTAACACATCAGTAAAGCATAACTTATTAATAGCATGAAGAACTAGAGAAATTAATAGAGTTAAACAAATATGGACATATCAGCTATATCTAATTCAGTCAATTATTCATCATAGGTTCAATGATTTATAATTAGAAATCCTTAAATCTATTTGCCTCATGAATACAATAATAAAAAATTTGTTCAAAACATGATTTAGTAGTAGATTAAAACAAACAATATACTAATAGGTCTCCTAGCAATCATATGAATAATCATTGAGAAAAGAAGAGCATATGAATAATAAATACCCAATTAAAATTGAACTAATAAAATAAAATCGAAATCTCACTATGCATAAAGATCCCTTGAGGTTTCAATCTTCTTCTACCAACTAAAAGTAAATTAGCCACGTAGGGCCATAAGAAAATTTAGAGAAGAATTGAAGAACGTAATTAAGAGTTTAATTGATATTTTAATGCTTTCTTTCTTCTCCTTTTTATAGATTGGCTTCTCCTTATTGAAGTAGAACTATTTCTAGGTAAAAACCCGACCCATTGGGCTTCAATTGGAGCTAAAACTCGCGATTTTACCATTTTGATGCCACGACGGGCATCGTGGCGCTTTAAGAATTTGGCCGCAGGGCACTGTGGCACTGTGGGTCAAGCACTGCGGCACTTGGTCTTCTTGGGGCTTGGGATCCGTGGCTCTTTGGATTCTTGATGACACAATGCAGCGATGCTCTTTTGTTAGCAATGCGGTGTAAAGAAACTTCCAAAATTTGCCAAAGTTCCAAACACAAAATTTGTAGTTCTATGTCTCTTCTTTCCATAGCATCTAGAATCACTTCAATTAGAGTTTAAATGGGTGAGCTATACCTCAATTATGACATAGGGTCAGAAAACAACATTTTTCCATGATTTTCTCTCTATTTTCCTCTTCTTTTCTTCTTTCTTCTTCCAAAACCACGAAACTCTATTAATTCCTATTTATATTCTACTTAAATAAAACAAAAAGTAAGATAAAGGTGTTAAAATCATGCTTAATTATAAACACATCAATATGTATCAAAATATTCATGTTGTAAATACCTTTGAACTTGATTTTTGTTAGTTTTTGAGTAAAATATATGAGGAAATAGTTTAATTTCTTGTTTTAGGTTGTAGGAGTCAAAGACAACGGAATTAGGAAGAAAGTATAAGAAAATCCAGCAATAAACTTTGAAGGCTAGCTCAAGGAAGCAGTAGTGTAACAACTCCATATATTTTTCATACATACATATATATATATATATATATATATATATATATATATATATATATATATATATTTAAAATTCCATGAAGTCATTACCTCTTTACTTGGAATTACTTAGCTCAAAATAATTTTCAATTAATTTAACCAAGCATAATCAAGGTTTAAGGTATGCCATTAACACTAATAAAATACTGAGTTCACATACACATCATTAATCAAAAAGTACGTACAAAAAATCAAACACATAAATATCTACATCTTATTTATTCATGTTGATCAATTCCAGAGATACATGTGTAGGTGGTTGCACTTTCACTGGGATCTTAGCCAACTCGACCACAAACATCTTATTAATTTCAGGGATCTGCCCAACATAAAGTAACTTGATCTAACGTGCACTAAAAGCTAGAGCCATAGAAAAATCTGCATAACTAGTTTTCTGAATATGACATGAAAATATATTGAGAATTAAATCCTAGTATATTTAACAATAAATAATAATTATCATGGATATAGCTTATCATGTCGTGTTCATTTGTATAAACTATAGTAAATATCTTTCAGTCACATTAATGCACTTTATCCATGCATATGAAAATTGTAACAACCTTTTTTTTACTATATTATTATACAATATTGAGTTCACATACACGTCATTAATCAAAACGTGCATGCAACATATTAAACACATAGATATTTACATCTTGTTTATTTTGGTTGACCAATTCTAGAGATACAGGTGCGGGTGGTTGCACCTTCACCATAATCTGAGCCAACTCGATCTCAAACATCTTATTTGATTATGAGATCTGCCCAACATAAAGTAACTCGATCCAATGTGCACTAAAATCCAGAGCCATAGAAAAACTACATAACTAATTTTCTAAACATGATATGAAAATATAGTGAGAATTAAATCCCAGTAAGTTCAACAATAGATCATCATCAATATAGCTCATCACATCATGTTCAGCTGTATAAGCTACAGAAAATATCTTTGGTCACATGAATGCATTATATCTATGCACATAAGAATCATACAGTAATAATCTGTATGACAAGAGTAACTATTTTTAGAATATCATATGATGGCCAACAACTTATTCTTATTTCAAGCTACCCCAGTCAGGGTGAGTATCCTCTACTCTCCGGTACGGGCTTTTCTCGCTCCGTCTGACATGGCACACTTTCTCTTTCTTTTCTCATAATCATAATCATAACCGTTGGTAGGGCGTCCCCTACTAGTGCACCACACAGATTGCCATGTGACTGTGCTCATTTCTTTTCTTTTCACAATGATAGCCAAAAATATGCTTTCAATAACAAGTATGTTCATCAAAATATAACTATTACCAAAAATCATTGGTAATCATGCCATGAACATAACCATTTCAAATATCACTTTATAAAATATTTCCATGTCAAACTTTCACACTTAAGATGGTAAGAAGTTCATACTATGGAAATGGCTATGGCTATACTAGTCATTTATTAAGATTCATCTTCTTTTTTAAATACTAATTTTATTTCTTTATTTTCTTGATGCAGGTTTTCATCCTATCTAACCTTCTTTTACTAATCAGTGCATAACTCCCTCAATTTAACTCTGATGTAGGTGATCTGGGTGTCAATTTCAAGATAAAACAATTATCTAAAACTATTATGTTGAACATTGTAGCGAAATATTAAGAAATCAAGGTGATATTACTCCCTAAATGTATAGGTTATTTCTTCTCAGATAGGTTCTGACCTCTACCTACTAATCAGACCATATCTACCTCATATGGACTCCAACTTGAGTGATTCCAGTGGCTGAAAATCCGTGACACACATATCTATAATTCTTATGTTAACCATTTATTTTAATTCCATATAGATAATTCCCAGAAATTAAAATACAGAAGCTGTCCTAACATATTCTTCCCTGATGAACTATTTTCTAACGTTTGACTACTAATAAGCTCATATCTTCCTCATATGGACTCCAAATTGAATGATTTCAGTGGCTAAAAATCCTTGACACACTTTAATTCTTATGTTAACCATTTATTTTAATTCCTTATAGATTGTTCCCAGAAAGTAAAACACCGAAACTCAAAATTCTGCCACCCATAGCCATACCCATGCAGAACTATCTACACCAACCTAAGTATTCAAACATACATGACATGCAAGATCAATATGTAACATGATATAGCAACATCATGACCAATCATAAAAGTTCTAAGATCAAAATCTCATATAAATATTATAAGTTTCAAAAGTTTTCTTCAAAAAGAAATATTGTTAAACTTACCTAGAGCACTTAGTCCCCTAGACTTCTCCTTCCTCTTTCTTCCTTTCTTCCTCTCCTTTCCTCACTCTACCTTGCTTCTATTTTTCCTCTCCCTCACTTGGATGAAATTCTAATGTTGTAAGGGTGGGTTTTCTTATGTAGACCACCAAATAATTCACCTTTCATGATCATGGGTCTACCTTATCACAATTAGGATACACTTTGTTGAATTTTTGGAAAACAAAAAACTAATGTTCTTGTCTTCCTCTTCCTTAGTCAAGATATGCATAGGAAAAGGAGATTTGTATTTTGAAAATTATGATGATATGTTCTTAAGATAAGGGACAAGGTCCCTTTGATTTAGGGATTCATTTCTATTTTCTTTTGTCTTAAACAAGTATGATAAGTTTGCCTTTTTAGGTGGCAAATTTCTAGCCCTTGAATCTCCATTATTTGGTTGATATTTTTTGTGTGGAATAGGAATGTTTTGTCCTAATACCATGTATTATCATACCACTTGCTAAAATTATGAGTGTAGGATATAGATGTTTTTGTCCTAAAGCCTTGTATTATTATGCCACTTGCCAAAATGATGAATGTAGAATCACACCACTTGCTAAATTTTTGTCTTAATGCCATGTAACCTAATCTTTATTATTATTACATTATTATATCATCACCTAATTTATTTTATTTTATTTCTCCTCCTGGATTTGGGTTTATTCCTACCCATTTTCTTTGCTTTGGATAAAATTTTATCTTTCTTGGAGGGCTTGGTCACTTTTCATAATTTTTGGGCTATTGGTCCAATTACTATATCCTAGTCCAAGTCTATGTTTTATTTCTTGCTTAGGTTATCCAATGGGCTTGCTAGAAACTTATGTGAAGTGGAAAAACTCTATATGAGGTGTCCATAGGTAAAAGCCCAATTTATGGGTGGAGATACTAAACTTAGTAACTTTTACTCTTAAATTAGGAAAATTACCCTAATCCAATCTTCTTGAAATTTTAAGACCTTTAATTCACAAAAATTTATCTTCCTTACCTAAGAATTTCACCTTTCTTTAGCACGTTTATTTCTAATATTTCCTCTTAGGTTTTCTTTCTTTACCTATTCCATTAATATTAGAACATTTCTATGCATATATGTAAGATGAAGAATTTATAAGGAAAATATTTAAAAATTACGGGATGTTACAAAAATCGTATAGTTATGACATGCATGGCATGAATAACTATTTTCATAATATTATATCATAACTATCAACTTATTTTCATATCAAGCTACCTCGGTCAGGGTCAGTATTTTCTACTCTCCAATATGGGCTTTTCTTGCTCCATCTAACATGGCACACTTTCTCTTTCTTTTCTCATTAACATAATCATAGCTGTGAGTAGTGCGTCCCCTACTGGTGCACCACACAAACCGCCATGTGGCCATGCTCATCTCTTTTCTTTTCTTTTCTTTTCACGTTAATAGCCAAAAATATAATTTCAATAGCAAGTATGTTCATTATACTCACATGCCATAATTTATCATCAAAGCATGCTCATTACAAAAAATAATTGGTAAAATACAATCTTGCCAAGAACATAATCATTTTCAATTACCAATTTATAAAATATTTCCATGTCAATATTACACACTTAAGATAGTAAGTTGTTCATGCAAAGGCAATGGCTATGGCATACACTAGTCATTTATTATTTTCATTTATATGATTCTTCTTTCTTAAATATTATTTTCCTCTCTCACTAATCAAAGCATAACAACTTAATTTTAACTCCGATTAAGGTGATCTTAGTGTCAATTTAAAGATAAGAGAATCCTCTAAAACCCTTATGCTGAATATTTTAGTGAAATCTTAAGTAAACATGGTGTTACTACTCCATCAACTTCAATGTTATTTCTTCTTGAGTAGGTTCTGATCTCTACTTACTAATTTGACCATATCTCCCTCATATAAATTTCAAATTGAATGATCCTAGTGGATAAAAATTTGTGATACATATATCTATATTTTTTATGTTAATTATTTATTTTAATTCCTTGCATATTTTGCCCATAAATTCAAACACAAAAGCTTACATAATAGATTCTTCCCTGGTTAACTAGTTTCAGACCACTCCTTACAAATCTGACCATATCTCCCTCATATGAATTCCAATTTGATTTATTCTAGTGGCTAAAAATTTGTGAGACATATATATATATATATATATATATATATATATATATATTGATAACTGCATTTCACTATAATTTCTATGCGTTGCCCATGATTGTTTACTGAATTTTTCTGGTGTTTTAAGCGCTTTTTACCCTCTGATTTAATTGAATGGGATGACTTTTCTGGATATAACATAGATACCTCATTGCTACATCATTTCAGTGAGCATGTATAGCAATGATAGCAAAACCCCGGGTGATAGTGGGTAAAGTTGTTTTCTCTCTCCCCTGCAATACGATGATTTTGTTTGATTTGGTGTAGGTGGCAAAACTGCGCAGTAGGAGCAGCCACCAGTGAGTAGGGGACAGCAGCAGGGACATTGCAGGCTGATGGTACAGGACTGCCTCTACTACTGAAAGTGGAGAGAAAAAGAAAAGCTGCACAACAAGGGCGCCTGGTGCAGAGTGTAACATCCCGTAATTTTTAGATATTTTCCTTAGAAATTCTTCACCTTACATATATGCATAGAAATGTTCTAATATTAATGGAATAGGTAAAGAAAGAAAACCTAAGAGGAAATATTAGAAATAAACATGTTAAAGAAAGGTGAAATTATTAGGTAAAGAAAGATAAATTTTTGTGAAGTAAGTAAAGGTCTTAAAATTTCAAGAAGATCGCATTAGGTTAATCTTTCTTAATTTAAGAGCAAAAGTTACTGAGTTTAGTATCTCCACCCGTAATTGGGCTTTAACCTATAGACACTTCATATAGAGTTTTTCTACTTCACATGAATTTTTAGCAAGCCAATAGGATAGGCCAAGGAAGAAATAAAACATAGACTTGGACTAGGATATAGAAATTGGACCGATAGCCCAAAAATCATGAAAATGTGACCAAGCCCATTATGAAAGGAAGAATTTTAACCAAAGTAAGGAAAATGGGCAAGAATGAGCCCAAACCCAAGAGGAAAAATAAAAATAAAAATAAAATTAAAGTGATGAAATATTAGTGTAATCAAGATTAAGTGACATGGCATTAAGACAAAAATTTGACAAGTGGTGTGATTCTACATTCATTATTTTGGCAAGTGGCATAATAATACAAGGCTTTAGGACAAAAACATCTATATCCTACATTCATAACTTTAGCAAGTGGGTAATAATACATAGCATTATGACAAAACATCATTATCCTCCACAAATAATTTTAGTTAAGTAAGGAAAATTCAAGGGCTAGAAATTTGCCACTTAAAAAGGCAAATCTATCATACTTGATTAAGACAAAAGAAAAAGGAAATGAATCCCTAAATCAAAGGGATCTTGCCCCATATCTTAAGAACATATCATCATAATTTTCAAAATACAAATCTCCTTTTTCTATGCATATCTTGGCTAAGGAAGAGGAAGACAAGAACATAAGTTGTTTGTTTTCCAACAATTCAACAAAGTGTATCCTAATTGTGATAAGGTAGACCCATGATCATGAAAGGTGAATTATTTGGTGGTCTATATAAGAAAACCCACCCTTACAACATTAGAATTTCGTCCAAGTGAGGGAGAGCAAAAATAGAAGCAAGGTAGTGTGAGGAAAGGAGAGGAAGAAAGGAAGAAAGAGGAAGGAGAAGTCTAGGAGACTAAGTGCTCCAGGTAAGTTTAACAATATTTCTTTTTGAAGAAAACCTTTGAAACTCATAATATTTATATGAGATTTTGATCTTAGAACTTTGATGATTGGTCATGGATGTTGCTATATCATGTTACATATTGATATTGCATGTGATGTATGTTTGAATACTTAGATTGGTGTAGATAGTTCTGCATGGGTATGGCTATGGTTGACAGAATTTTATGCTTCGGTATTTTAATTTCTGGGAACAATCTATAAGGAATTAAAATAAATGGTTAACATAAGAATTAAAGATATATGTGTCACGGATTTTTAGCCACTAGAATCATTCCATTTGGAGTCTATATGAGGTAGCTATGGTCTGATTAGTAGTCAAAGGTCAGAAAATGAATCATCAGGGAAGAATATGTTAGGATAGCTTCGGTAATTTAATTTTTGGGAATTATTGGTAGGGAATTAAAATAAATGATTAACATAAGAATTAAATATATGTGTGTCATGGATTGTTAGCCACTGGAATCATTAAATTTGGAGTCCACATGTGGTAGATATGGTCCGATTAGTAAGACAAGGTCAGAAAATGGTTCATCAGGGAAGATTATGTTAGGATAGCTGTTGTATTTTAATTTCTGAGAATTCTCTATATGGAATTAAAATAAATGGTTAACATGAAAGTTATATATCTATGTCTCATGGAAATATACCCACTGGAATTATGCAATTTGGAGTTCATATGAAGTAGATATGAGCCGATTAGTAAGCAGAGGTCAGAAAATGTTTATTCAGGGAAGAGTATGTTATTTATGCTTTAGTTTTTGAATTTCTGGGAATATTCTATAGGGAATTAAAATAGCGCGCTACCATAAAAATTATAGATATATGGCTCATGGATTTTTACCAACTGGAATAACTCAATTTGGAGTTCCAATTTGGGAGATATGGTCTAGTTAGTCAGTAAAGGTCAGAACCTATCCGAGAGGAACTATCCTGTACTTTGAGGGAGTAATATCACCTTTGTTTCTTAATTTTTCGCTACAATGTTCAACATAATAGTTTTAGATAATTGTTTTATCTTGAAATGGACACCAAGATCACCTATATCAGAGTTAAATTGAGGGAGTTATGCTCTAATTAGTAAGAGACGGTTAGATAGGATGAAAACCTGCATCAAGAAAAATAAAGGAATAAAATTAGTATTTAAAAAAGAAGATGAATCTTAATAAATGACTAGTATAGCCATAGCCATTGCCATTGTATGAACTTCTTACCATCTTAAGTGTGAAATTTTGACATGGAAATATTTTATAAAGTGATATTTGAAATGGTTATGTTCATGGCATGATTACCAATGATTAATGGTAATAATTATATTTTGATGAACATACTTGTTATTGAAAGCATATTTTTGGCTATCATTGTGAAAAGAAAAGAAATGAGCACGGTCACATGGCAATCCGTGTGGTGCACCAGTAGGGGACGCCCTACCAACGGTTATGATCATGATAATGAGAAAAGAAAGAGAAAGTGGGCCATGTCGGACGGAGCGAGAAAAGCCCGTACCAGAGAGTAGAGGATACTCACCCTGACCGGGGTAGCTTGAAATGAGAATAAGTTGATGGCCATCATATGATATTTTGAAAATGGTTAATCCTGTCATACATATCATTACAGTATGATTCTTATGTGCATAGATATAATGCATTCATGTGACCAAAGATATTTTCTGTAGTTTATACAGCTGAACATGACGTGATGAGCTTTACTGATGATAATTTATTGTTGAACTTACTGGGATTTAATTCTCACTATATTTCCATATCACGTTCAGAAAATTATTTATGCAGCTTTTGTTTCTAAGGCTCTGGTTTTTAGTGCACATTGGATCGAGTTACTTTATGTTGGGAAGATTTCATAATCAAATAAGATGTTTGTGGTCGAGTTGGCTCAGATCCCGGTGAAGGTGCAACCATCCGCACCTGTATCTCCGGAATTGGTCAACCAAAATAAACAAGATGTAAATATCTATCTGTTTGATATGTTATACGTATGTTTTGATTAATGACATGTATGTGAACTCAATATTGTATAATAATAAAGGAAAAAAAAAGGGTTGTTACATAATTGGTATCAGAGCAGGTCGATCCTAGATGGCCAGTGGGTGGATGGTTATCTGAATCGATCTTATAGTGTCTTGAGTATGTTGTGGTTGTGCTGTGTAGGGGATCAGTGACTCATATAGGTAAGAAATTACTAGTGTTTCTTATCTATATGCCGAGGTGGTGTTATGACTGCTGTTAAATATTGTTTTGAAACTAACTATTGGGCTTGATCACCTCAATAGTAGCATAAATTTATTTTTCCCACAGTAGGAAATGGCACCACCAAGGCAGAATCCGGCAAACAATGCGGAGAAAATCTTGCACAACCTTGCCACAGCAATTCGAGAATTTAGTATTGATTTACTCCTTAGAACCCAACTAGTATCTATATCCCTATATAGAATGATATCGATTGAATAAAAAAAAATTGTGATTTGTGAAAAGTGCATGTCTAAGGAAAGCTCTGGCAAGGAAAGACTTGGTACTTAAGCGTGTCCATTAGTGACCCACCTCTCTTTCCTGGGAACTTTTCTGGTGCGCTGTTTACAGACTACAATTACTATCTAGTTACCGAGATATTAGTGTGGAATTTTAACATGGAATTTACCTTAGTACTCATATAAAATTTCCAAGAAGTTTTGAAAGTGCCGGTTTTATTTGAAAAATCTTAGTATGCTCCGTGGTTGCAGTATTTCCACATCAGAAATGAATTATTCTAGTTACTGGAAAAAAAAATTACAAGACTTGTTAGACAAGGGATTTAAATGCCCTAGTACTTTTATTTGGAGTGCTCTAATTCTATTTGTGAAAAAGAAAGATGGATCACTATGACTATGCATAGATTGTAGACAGTTGAATAAGGTAACAATGTAGAATAGAAACCCATTAGCTCGTATAGATTACATGTTTGACCAGTTATAAGGTGTTCAATATTTTTCCACAAATAGATTTGGGATATGAGTAACATTAATTAAGGATAAGAGAAGAGGATGTAGGACTTATTATGGGCATTATGAGTTCTTGGTGATGCATTTAAATTGACAAACCTTTAGCTGCATTCATAAATTTAATGAATAGTAATTAGGTCATCCTTGGAACAATTTGTTATTATATATATGGATGATATACTAGAATATTTCAAAAGTTCAGAGGATCATAAGCACCATTCAAAGATAGTTTTACCAACTCTAAAGGAGTATGGTTGGTAAATATGGTATACAAGTAGAGTCTAAGAAAGTAAAAGTAGTACAATAATAGCTACGTTTTACTACATTTAAAGATGAAGATCCAAATCCAATTTACGCTTCCTGCGGTTATCTGCCGTCCATTCTACTGGAGTAATAGTTAGATCAGGTACATGAACATAGGCTTGTAAAGCATCAATCAACTCCTCAACATTTGAAGCTGAGATGAGAATTTGTCGTGCTGAGTGTGAGATAAACCTCTGTTCCACAGCTTGATCTAGAAAAGATAACAAACCATCAAAGAAGTGATTAACATTTAACAAACCTATCGGTTTGTGATGCATATTTAGTTGTGCCCAAGAGACTATTTGGAAAATCTCCTCTAAAGTACCAAAACCACCTGGTAAGGCAATGAAGGCGTCAGCATTGCTCATCATTCTAGCCATGCGTTCATGCATGGAAACTACCCTATATTCTTCCCCAATTGTCTTCCCTATATTGCTGGATGTAGCTAGAGCTGTAGGAATAATACCTAGAACTTGGCATCCCCCTGCATGTGCAGCTGTAGCCACACATCCCATTAACCCACAGTTACCTCCACCATACACTAAATGAATTTTTCTCCTAGCCAGCACCATACCCAGATTTTGTGCTGCTTTAACATACTCCTCATCTTTTCCAGGACTGGAACCACAAAAGACACAGATATTTTGAAACTGACGGAATGTTATTCCCTCCATAATTTCTATCACCTTAACTTTGAGAATAGACAAAGATACTAATGTAAGTATTTATAGAACTCAGAGAAAGGCAGATTTATAATAGCTATGCGAATAGGCCGGGTATTATTAGAACAACTATGTGAGTGATTGGTGGATATCAACTAAATTAAAGGTAAATAAAAAAAATTTTCAAAAATGACGGCAAGCATGTATATGTACAGTAGTATGACTGTGACCCATATTAAGCACATAAAGAGTATAAGATAAGATATCACCAGAAATCTGTCTTTATCTTGTTGTCTTTGATGAAGCATTGATGTTTTGATTCTTGTAGAAAAGTTCTAGGTGATAGCTGTCATTAAAAAAAAGGTAAAAAAAAAATTGCAATCAAATGATTTATTTTGTATTCTCAATGTTTTCGCCAGTCGACTATCAGTATTATTAAGTCGACTAGCTATTTTGAGAAATTTTAATTTGGACTGGTTAATTTACAGTTGATTAATTACATCTATTTTGAAGCAATCAACTGCATCCTACCAGTTAACTACATATTCTTTGATTTTCACAGACTTTTATAAGCTCAGAAATGTTTCTTTTTCCATGTGATATCTTTCCACCGAATACCAATAGATTTAAAGTAGATTCTGACACATATATTAAAAATTTGCGGCCACCGATTTTTGTTGAAATCATAGATAGATTTTGTTTACAGATTTTCAAGAATTGCGGCCACCGATTTTAATATTTTTCAATGCTTTGTCAAAACTTTTGACTTTCGCTTTTGGAACCATTCTCTATTATGCTTTTCGTCTGTTTCACTCATTAACGGTTGGCATTAAATGCAAGGTTATTTTCCCTCATTACAATTAAAGATAATTTCTTCCTTTGAAACTTGGTTGTTATGGTGTCTAAGTTGTTAATAGGTTAAAATAATGAAAGGTTTGAAAAGAATGGACGGATGATGGTCTTATGGTGTTTTGACAAATGTAATCAAGAGAATTAGTGGTGTTGAAGTTCTCGAGGAATAAAATATAGGAAGTAGGATTTAAGTTAGTCTTTGAACTCTTAATTTGGAAATATAGAGAATATTCTGAGAACCATGTCCGGAAATAATGTAGGTTATCAAGATATTTGTGTTAAAGGATTATATCATGCTAAATTGAGTCTAGTATCTAGGATGTGAATTATGTTGGAATTGAGAATTCATGTATGAGTAATTGTTAGGAAAAAAAAATCTTCTTCAAATGATTGGGTGAATTAAATGGGATTGGCATAAGCTAGAATGAGGTGCTTTTGGATATGATAGAAGAAATAATTGAAATTTTTGACAATGAGTTTAATGGTGTTAATAAGCTTGTATAGAATTACTGTGATGAGGTAAGTTGGAATTATTAGACATGTGTCAATGGTAAATAAACATTATTAAAGGTTTGAAGGATTTATTGCTACGTATGTTTAACATATTGATTAAAGGATTTGAGGATAAAAATAGATGATAGATTAAGATGATGATATTCAGGGGATGATGTTGATATATGAAAAAAAAAATTTTTTTTTTGACTTGATAGAAGTTTGGAATAAGAAAAGATAGTTACACAATATGAAGGTGTATATGTTCCTTTATATGTGTGTTTTCTAATATCGACCCATAGATATATTCATACGGGCTAGAGAATATCAATTGAAGAACTTATGATTGAAAGAAATCCTTATGGTTAAGTTATATGGCAAAATCACTCAAGTGAATAGACATATTAAAAAGTAAAGATGTCATACAGAAAAGATATCTCTAATTATTTAGGTAATAAGCTTGGTAACTCTGAATAATGCCTTAATTTCATTCCCTACATGTGATAGGATGGATTGAAATTCGGGGACCGAATTTCTTAAAGGGGGGAAGAATGTAACATCCCGTAATTTTTAGATATTTTCCTTAGAAATTCTTCACCTTACATATATGCATAGAAATGTTCTAATATTAATGGAATAGGTAAAGAAAGAAAACCTAAGAGGAAATATTAGAAATAAACATGTTAAAGAAAGGTGAAATTATTAGGTAAAGAAAGATAAATTTTTGTAAAGTAAGTAAAGGTCTTAAAATTTCAAGAAGATCGCATTAGGGTAATCTTTCTTAATTTAAGAGCAAAAGTTACTGAGTTTAGTATCTCCACCCGTAATTGGGCTTTAACCTATAGACACTTCATATAGAGTTTTTCTACTTCACATGAATTTTTAGCAAGCCAATAGGATAGGCCAAGGAAGAAATAAAACATAGACTTGGACTAGGATATAGAAATTGGACCGATAGCCCAAAAATCATGAAAATGTGACCAAGCCCATTATGAAAGGAAGAATTTTAACCAAAGTAAGGAAAATGGGCAAGAATGAGCCCAAACCCAAGAGGAAAAATAAAAATAAAAATAAAATTAAAGTGATGAAATATTAGTGTAATCAAGATTAAGTGACATGGCATTAAGACAAAAATTTGACAAGTGGTGTGATTCTACATTCATTATTTTGGCAAGTGGCATAATAATACAAGGCTTTAGGACAAAAACATCTATATCCTACATTCATAACTTTAGCAAGTGGGTAATAATACATAGCATTATGACAAAACATCATTATCCTACACAAATAATTTTAGTTAAGTAAGGAAAATTCAAGGGCTAGAAATTTGCCACTTAAAAAGGGAAATCTATCATACTTGATTAAGACAAAAGAAAAAGGAAATGAATCCCTAAATCAAAGGGATCTTGCCCCATATCTTAAGAACATATCATCATAATTTTCAAAATACAAATCTCCTTTTTCTATGCATATCTTGACTAAGGAAGAGGAAGACAAGAACATAAGTTGTTTGTTTTTCAACAATTCAACAAAGTGTATCCTAATTGTGATAAGGTAGACCCATGATCATGAAAGGTGAATTATTTGGTGGTCTATATAAGAAAACCCACCCTTACAACATTAGAATTTCGTCCAAGTGAGGGAGAGCAAAAATAGAAGCAAGGTAGTGTGAGGAAAGGAGAGGAAGAAAGGAAGAAAGAGGAAGGAGAAGTCTAGGAGACTAAGTGCTCCAGGTAAGTTTAACAATATTTCTTTTTGAAGAAAACCTTTGAAACTCATAATATTTATATGAGATTTTGATCTTAGAACTTTGATGATTGGTCATGGATGTTGCTATATCATGTTACATATTGATATTGCATGTGATGTATGTTTGAATACTTAGATTGGTGTAGATAGTTCTGCATGGGTATGGCTATGGTTGACAGAATTTTAAGCTTCGGTATTTTAATTTCTGGGAACAATCTATAAGGAATTAAAATAAATGGTTAACATAAGAATTAAAGATATATGTGTCACGGATTTTTAGCCACTGGAATCATTCCATTTGGAGTCTATATGAGGTAGCTATGGTCTGATTAGTATTCAAAGGTCAGAAAATGAATCATCAGGGAAGAATATGTTAGGATAGCTTCGGTAATTTAATTTTTGGGAATTATTGGTAGGGAATTAAAATAAATGATTAACATAAGAATTAAAGATATGTGTGTCATGGATTGTTAACCACTGGAATCATTAAATTTGGAGTCCACATGTGGTAGATATGGTCCGATTAGTAAGACAAGGTCAGAAAATGGTTCATCAGGGAAGATTATGTTAGGATAGCTGTTGTATTTTAATTTCTGAGAATTCTCTATATGGAATTAAAATAAATGGTTAACATGAAAGTTATATATCTATGTCTCATGGAAATATACCCACTGGAATTATGCAATTTGGAGTTCATATGAGGTAGATATGAGCCGATTAGTAAGCAGAGGTCAGAAAATGTTTATTCAGGGAAGAGTATGTTATTTATGCTTTAGTTTTTGAATTTCTGGGAATATTCTATAGGGAATTAAAATAGCGCGCCAACATAACAATTATAGATATATGGCTCATGGAGTTTTACCAACTGGAATAACTCAATTTGGAGTTCCAATTTGGGAGATATGGTCTAATTAGTCAGTAAAGGTCAGAACCTATCCGAGAGGAACTATCCTGTACTTTGAGGGAGTAATATCACCTTTGTTTCTTAATTTTTCGCTACAATGTTCAACATAATAGTTTTAGATAATTGTTTTATCTTGAAATGGACACCAAGATCACCTACATCAGAGTTAAATTGAGGGAGTTATGCTCTGATTAGTAAGAGAAGGTTAGATAGGATGAAAACCTGCATCAAGAAAAATAAAGGAATAAAATTAGTATTTAAAAAAGAAGATGAATCTTAATAAATGACTAGTATAGCCATAGCCATTGCCATTGTATGAACTTCTTACCATCTTAAGTGTGAAATTTTGACATGGAAATATTTTATAAAGTGATATTTGAAATGGTTATGTTCATGGCATGATTACCAATGATTAATGGTAATAATTATATTTTGATGAACATACTTGTTATTGAAAGCATATTTTTGGCTATCATTGTGAAAAGAAAAGAAATGAGCACGGTCACATGGCAATCCGTGTAGTGCACCAGTAGGGGACGCCCTACCAACGGTTATGATCATGATAATGAGAAAAGAAAGAGAAAGTGAGCCATGTCGGACGGAGCGAGAAAAGCCCGTACCAGAGAGTAGAGGATACTCACCCTGACCGGGGTAGCTTGAAATGAGAATAAGTTGATGGCCATCATATGATATTTTGAAAATGGTTAATCCTGTCATACATATCATTACAGTATGATTCTTATGTGCATAGATATAATGCATTCATGTGACCAAAGATATTTTCTGTAGTTTATACAGCTGAACATGACGTGATGAGCTTTACTGATGATAATTTATTGTTGAACTTACTGGGATTTAATTCTCACTATATTTCCATATCACGTTCAGAAAATTATTTATGCAGCTTTTGTTTCTAAGGCTCTGGCTTTTAGTGCACATTGGATGGAGTTACTTTATGTTGGGAAGATTTCAGAATCAAATAAGATGTTTGTGGTCGAGTTGGCTCAGATCCCGGTGAAGGTGCAACCACCCGCACCTGTATCTCCGGAATTGGTCAACCAAAATAAACAAGATGTAAATATCTATCTGTTTGATATGTTATACGTATGTTTTGATTAATGACATGTATGTGAACTCAATATTGTATAATAATAAAGGAAAAAAAAGGGTTGTTACACAGAGCAGAAGGAATGGCAGCAATCCAGGGCACTTTACTGGGACCATAAAGGCTGCCTATATAAGGCCGAAAAGCAGCCAATGGAAGAGACCCCCGCCGGGGAGAAAGAGGAAAGAATTGGGAGAAAAATAACACCATAGCCTAGAGTGCTGCTAACACTGGAAGGTGCAGCATGAGGGGATAGTCTGCTAGTGTAGAAGGGAACTTTGTTTTATGTTGTTTTATTGCTTTATCAAAAAGAAAGAACTGCATTTTGTAATTTAGTTTTTATCTCTTAGAATGCACACCAGTGTTTCTAGAGTTTTTGTAACCAGTGCACCCATGAGGCTTGGCTAGTTTCCAGCTGGGGTTGTACAAGGGTTGTAATGGACCAAAGCACATTTTTATTATCAATACATTTCATTGCAGTTTTGTTTACCATTCAGCTGTATATCCTGTAGCTTTTTGTCCTTAATAACGAAAGTTTGGAGGAAGAAAACCGAGGCCACCGTTCACCTAGGAGGGTAATGGAGGCTGGAAAAAAAAGCTAAGTGTAAAGGGGTTACCTCATGTAGGGATATACGGGTACCTCATTAGTCCCATAATGTATTGCTTGCGCAATTCAGAGGTAAGGACTTGTGCAGGAATGTGTGTCTGCACCTTGGAGTTGTGAGGAATGGTAGTCTGGGAAGACTCCATTCAGAACTAATTTTGGCACCAGGGTCCTTTGCTGCAACAAAGTCTAGGGCATATCTGAGTGCTGAAGTCCATAGCAACCCTGAGCACCCTAGTTCTCCCCATATAGTTTCCTTTCTATCCCTGAATACTTTTCATTTTAGTTACAGTAAAAATCAGTCAACCCATGTCTATTCCAATTTTGTGAACAACTTGACGTTGCTACAACATTCATGCAACAAAAGTATCTAAGCAGTTTTAGTTCACTCCTCGTGGGACGATACTCACTCATCACTTTATTACTTGGTCACGATACGTGCACTTGCATTCTGACATTGTATTCATCTTTGTATGAATTACACATTAATCAACAAGTTTTTGGCGCTGTTGCCGGGGAGTGTAAACTTTAAAAATTGCTTTTAGATACCCCACTGTGTGAAGGATTGTTTTTACTCTGGTGTCTTGTTGAGCAGGTAACACAGTGCATGAGTAGGGCTGACAGAGACCTTCTGCCCTTTGATCCAGAGATAGAAAGAACACTTCTGAGAAGAAGAAGAGGACAGCTAACACACGAGCAACAGGCAGAGATGGCTAATCAAAATGGAGCAGACAACATGGACGACAGAAATAGGGTCTTAAATGCTTATGTTCAACCAAATTTGAATGGGTTGAACCCGAGCATTGTGAGACCAGAAATTAAGGCTCTACATTTTGAGCTTAAACCAGTAATATTCCAGATGCTGCAAACTGCTGGGCAATTCAGTGGCATGCCCACTGAGGACCCTCACCTTCATTTAAGAGTGTTCATGGAAGTCACGGTTGCTTTCAAAATGAATGGGGTAAGGGAGGAGGTGCTCAGGCTAAAGTTGTTCCCTTATTCATTAAGAGACCGAGCAAGAGCATGGTTGAACTCTCTACCACCTGACTCTATCGCTAACTGGAGTGATTTGACAGAAAAATTCCTGCTGAAATACTTCCCGCCCACTAAGAATGCTAGATTGAGAAATTACATCACCTCTTTCCAGCAATTAGAAGGTGAATCTTTGTATGAGACTTGGGAGAGGTATAAAGAGCTATTATAGAGATGCCCACATCATGAAATTCCTTACTGCATTTAAATGGAGACCTTTTATAATGGCCTCAATGCCCAAACTCGGACCATAGTGGATACAGCAGCTAATGGGGCACTCTTGTCCAAAACATATAATGAAGCATATGAGTTGCTTGAAAGAATGACCAGTAACAACTATCAATGGCCAATGGACAGAGTTTCAACTGGAAAGAAAGCAGCAAGCATGCACGAAGTGAGTGAAGTGATTTCTCTCACAGCCCAGCTAGCCTTACTAGTTAATGTTCTGAAGAGCCAGCAAGTTACCCGCCCTCAAGTAACTGGACCATCTTGTGTACTATGCAATTGACCACATCTATTTGAAGCTTGTCCCTCAAACCCAGAATCAGTGTGTTTTGTAGGTAATATGAATCGCAATAACAACCCTTACTCCAACACATATAACCCAGGATAGAGGCAACACCCCAACTTCTCCTGGAGTAACTATGGTACAGGAAAAGGGAGTAACTCTGCCCCACAAAGACCACAGGGTCCACTAGGCTTCTAGCAGCAAAGACAACAGCATCAGGAAGCTCACACTTCACTGGAATCCCTACTGAAGGAATATATGGCAAGAAATGATGCTCTAATCCAGAGTCAAGCAGCCTCACTGAGGAATCTAGAAACTCAAGTGGGACAACTTGCTAATGAACTAAAAAGCAGACCCCCAGGGACACTTCCTAGTAATACTGAAGTCCCTAGGAGAGAAGGGAAAGAGCATTGCAAGGCTATAGCCCTGAGGAGTGGGAAGATGGTGGAAACACAAAAAACAAGAGGGCAAGACCAGACAGACTCCACTGTACCCCTGGAGAACAATAAAGATAAGAAGAAGCAAGAGGAGGAGATAAGCAAGGAGGAAACTACCTCTGGAGGAAATGCTGCAGCTATGCCACAGCAAAAGTCGGTAACTTTGCCGCAGCAAAGCATGTAGCAAACCAAGCTACCTCCCCTTTCCCTCAAAGATTTCAGAAGCAGCAGAATGACCAACAATTTAGAAGGTTCCTAGATGTCCTGAAACAGCTCCACATCAACATTCCTCTAGTGGAAGCACTGGAGCAGATGCCCAATTATGTGAAGTTCATGAAGGACATCCTAACCAAGAAGAGGAGATTTGGTGAATTTGAGACTGTTGCCCTCACAAGAGAATGCAGTGTTGTGCTACAAAATAAGTTGCCACCCAAACTTAAGGATCTGGCCAGTTTCACCATACCTTGTTCAATTGGGAACCAGTATTTTGGCAAGGCACTGTGTGATTTAGGAGCAAGCATCAACCTTATGCGAATGGCTATCTTTAAAAAGCTAGGAATTGGAGAAGCTAGGCCTACCACAGTCACACTGCAATTGGCAGACAGATCCATTCCCACCCAGAGGGAAAAATAGAGGATGTCCTAGTTAAGGTGGATAAGTTCATCTTCCCAGTAGATTTTATCATTCTGGATTATGAAGCTGATGCAGAAGTACCCATTATATTAGGCAAACCGTTCCGAACAACTGGCCGAACACTCATTGATGTTCAGAAAGGTGAATTAACCATAAGAGTCCAAGATGAGCAGGTTACATTCAATGTGCTCCAGACCATGAAGTTTCCCAGTGAAGAAGAGGAATGTACAGTGGTGTCTATCATAGACACATTAGCATCAGAACAACTGGAAAAATGCTGCAAGGAGCCACCACCACCAGCATGGACAGACCACTCAGATTCTGATGGAGAAGATGAGAAGGAATGGGCCTGGATTGATGTTAGACAAGGCTTTAGGAGGCAGGAGTCGATAAAAGAGCCGTTATATGAGACCACGCCAGATTCTAGGCTACTGAAAGCATCAGTAGAAGAACCACCAGCCTTGGAGATGAAGCCCCTGCCAGCACACCTTAAGTATGCATATTTAGGAGAAACAACCACTCTTCCTGTGGTTATCTCAGCAATTCTGACAGAGGAACAGGAAGAGAAATTGGGCCTGACGTTGAAGAAATTCAGAAGGGCCATTGGCTGGACACTTGTTGACATTAAGGGAATCAACCCCTCATTCTGCATGCATAAGATCCTCTTGGAAAGCAACGAAAAAGGGTCCATAGAACCCCAGCGAAGGCTTAACCCAATAATGAAGGAGGTGGTGAAGAAGGAAATCATCAAATGGCTGGATGCTGGAATTATATACCCCATATCAGATAGCTCCTGGGTAAGTCCGGTCCAGTGTGTTCCCAAGAAAGGAGGCATGACTGTGGTGGAAACTAAGAGCAATGAGCTCATCCCCACTAAGGTTGTAACCGGTTGGAGGATTTGCATGGACTATAGGAAGCTGAATAAGAGCACTAGGAAGGATCACTTCCCTCTGCCATTTATTGATCAAATGTTAGATAGACTTGCTGGAAGGAAATACTATTGCTTCCTGGATGGGTACTCAGGGTATAACCAGATTGCTATAGCACCAGAAGATCAGCATAAGACCACATTCACATGTCCTTATGGTACCTTTGCATTACGAAAGATGCCATTTGGGCTGTGCAATGCTCCAGTAACGTTCCAGCGATGCATGATGGCAATATTCACAGAAATGGCTGAGCAGTTTGTGGAAATCTTCATGGATGATTTCTCAATCTTTGGGGACTCCTTTGACCTATGCTTGGGAAACCTTGCCAAAGTCTTGCAAAGGTGTGAGGAAACAAACTTGGTGCTAAATTGGGAAAAGTGCCAGTTTATGGTAAAGGAAGGAATTGTGCTAGGGCATAAGGTATCTCAGAAAGGACTTGAGGTGGATAAGACCAAGGTAGAAATTATTGAGAAACTGTCTCCTCCCACCTCGGTCAAGGGCATTTGAAGCTTCTTGGGACATGCAGGATTTTATAGGAGGTTCATTAAGGACTTCTCTAAGGTTGCCAAACCGTTATGCAGCTTGCTAGAGAAGGACATAACCTTTTGTTTTGATGAGAGCTGCATGACAGCATTCTGCGATCTCAAACAAAAATTAAGTACAGCTCCGGTTATTGTGGCACCAGATTGGACCTCCCCATTTGAGCTGATGTGTGATGCAAGTGAAACAGCATTGGGAGCTGTCCTCGGGCAGCGCAGAAACAAGCTGTTCCACTCTATTTACTATGCTAGCAAAATGCTGCAAGGTGCCCAGCTGAACTACACCGTGACAGAGAAGGAACTGCTTGCTGTAGTGTTTGCCTTTGAGAAATTCAGAGCATATTTGGTATGAGCAAAGGTGATAGTGAACACAGACCACTCTGCCATCAAACACTTAGTTAGAAAGAAAGATTCCAAACCAAGGCTCATTCGGTGGGTGCTTTTGCTTCAAGAGTTTGATCTAGAGATCAGAGACAGGAAAGGGACTGAAAACCAAGTGGCAGACCATCTCTCCAGGTTGGAAGAGCACGGCTCTGAAGCAGAGGACATTAATGAAAGATTCCCATATGAGCAACTCTATCTCTTGTCCCAAGATGATGTGCCATGGTATGCTGACTATGTAAATTACCTTGTGAGTGGAATGCTCCCACCAAACCTGACGTGGCAGCAGAAGAAAAAATTTCTGCACGAAGTCAACTCATACTACTGGGATGAACCCTATCTTTACAAGCAGTGTGCTGATCAAATGATAAGGAGATGCATACCCAGCGAAGAGATGGAGCAAATCTTACAGCAATGCCATGCTTCCCCCTATGAAGGTCATTTTGGAGGAGTTAGGACCGCAAACAAAGTGCTGCAGGCAGGTTTCTATTGGCCCTCCTTATTCAAGGACTCCCACTCTTATGCAAGGCAATGTGATCGGTGCCAGAGAACAGGGAATATATCTCGTAGGCATGAAATGCCACTGAACAACATCCTAGAGGTAGAATTATTTGATGTCTGGGGCATAGATTTTATGGGACCATTTCCCTCCAGCTTTGGCAACCAATACATCCTTGTAGCTGTAGACTATGTCTCAAAGTGGGTGAAAGCCAGTGCATCCCAGACCAATGACGCCAGAGTCGTGACCAGATTCCTGAAGAGGAATATCTTTACAAGGTTTGGAACCCCCAGAGCCATCATCAGTGATGGAGGGACCCATTTCTGCAATAGGCAATTCAAGGCACTACTAGCCAAATATGGAGTCAGACACAAGGTAGCAACCCCTTATCACCCACAAGCAAGTGGCCAGGCTGAAGTCTCCAACCGAGAGATCCAGAGAATCTTGGAGAAAACAGTAGGTCCTACGAGGAAGGATTGGTCCTCAAGTTTGGATAATGCCCTTTGGGTATATAGAACAGATTATAAGACACCTCTGGGCATGTCACCTTACAGGTTGGTATTTGGGAAGGCTTGTCATCTACCAGTGGAGCTAGAACATCGAGCATATTGGGCAGTGAAGAAGCTAAACTGGAACCTGGATGCTGCAAGTGAGAAGAGAATGCTGCAGCTAAATGAGCTGGATGAATTTCAGGGGCAGGCCTATGAAAATTCCAAACTATACAAGGAGAAAGCAAAGCAATGGCATGACAAGAAGATACAACCCAGAAACTTTGAAGTGGGACAGAGAGTACTACTGTACAACTCTAGGCTAACCTTGTTTCCTGGGAAGTTAAAATCACGATGGTTTGGACCCTTTCGCATAAGCAAGGTCTTCCCATTTGGGACTATTGAATTGGAAGAAGAGAAAGAAGGGAGGACATTCAGGGTTAATGGGCAAAGATGCAAGCATTATCTGGTGGGTGATGTGGATAGACAGCATACTTCCATTCAGCTGCAAGAGGATTGAACAGAAGGGAAGTCAGGCTGAAGACTCTAAAACAAGCGCTCATGGGAGGCAACCCAAGTTCAAATTTGTTATTATTCAAGTTAATAGTTTTAAGATAGTTTAGATCATGAGTCTGATAGCTTTTGTGATTGTTACGCAGGTTAGGAAGCAGGCAGTTGTAGGACCAGTTTTTGTTTTGTTGCATCAACCCTATAACTAAGGATAGTCCCTGCTTTGCTACAGCAGGATGAATAACAAGCACTTTTTGCTGCAGCACGAGTCCTAGGCAACCTAATTTTGCTGCAACATTGCTGCAGTAACACAGTCAGCTCTAAGCCAAGGGTTACCCTCTGTTATGCTTTGGAAGTTAAAAAAAAACAAAAAAAAATGGTGGGCAGGAAAACTGATAGAAGGCCATAAGACATCTACGGTCTTTAAACCTCTGCAACTTCCAACCCACTTCTTTCCCGAGTTTAGACACCCACGTTTTCACCTATGCAGCTTCCCTTCTCATTGCACCTCTCTGAGTTCTCAAGACCTGCAACCCTCTCACCTCCTTCGACCCAGAAAACCCCAACCTTCAACCCCTCAAACCAAAAATGCCGAGAATCAAGACAGTGGCTAGGAAGGCGAGAAAGGTTTTCAACTCTGAAGAAAACCGAAAGAGGCACGACGATGAAATCATGCCCAGAAACTTTTGCGCCGAGAAAGGATTCACCTTCAACTCCGCTGGTGATTTAGGAATGCCAATGTACGTTAGCACGGTGGTAAAGCAGAGGGCTCGGGGAAATTTTGCAAGCCATCCGCAACCGGCCCTCATTCCACTGGTTCGGGAGTTCTATGCGAACTTCTCACCAGAAACTGACAAATGGGTGAGAGTTCGGGAAACGAAGGTACGTTTCAACCAAGTTGCAATCAACAGGGCCTACAATTTTCCCGACGACGAGGACAACTATGAGGACTATCTGTAGAGTCTGCGGGATGAAGACTGGGAAGCAATGCTCACCCGGGTGTGCCTTCCTGGCACAACCTGGGATAAATCTCCCTAGGGCTCCACCACTGTAAATCGAATCTCCTTGGTGCCGGTAGCAAAGGTCTGGTACCATTTTCTCAAGACCCGTCTTCTACCATCCACCCACGGGCAGACTGTGAGCAGAGAAAGAGTAGCAATAGTGGACGCGCTCATCCTCGGCAGGCCACTCAACGTTGGCCGCATTATAAGTGGCCAAATCCAAGCATGTGCCGGCCGAAAGAAGGGAAGCCTACTCTTTCCTTCCCTCATCACCACCCTGTGCAAGAATCATGGAGTACCAGTCTCCATTGATGAAGAGGTCTTTAAGGACACCACTCCCATCACCCCTACCACCATTACTCGCATTGTGCTGGAGAAAGTAGCCCTGCACCCACCAGCTGCCTCTCAAGACCCCCAACCAACTGCTGGCCCATCTGCTTCCTCCTCTGCCACTCAGCTAGCTCACAAGGCCATTCAGCATCTGCTGCAGCAACAATCCACCCTCCTCAGACAGCAAGCACAGTTGCTGCAGCACCAGTAAACCTTTTGGCAATATGCACAGAAGAGGGACTTCGCCCTCCACAACACTTTGGAGCAAAATTTTAAGCAGTTCTTCCTATTCCCAGAATTTCCAACTGCCCTGCTCCATGCCACCTTTGAGGAGTCAGCCCTATCACCAGAAGCACAAGCAGAGCAACCCAAGGCCTCTGAAGGATCCTCCTCCACCAAGGAGCCCTATCCGGAACCCCAACAGCCACTGGAAGAAATTGCGTCCTCTGATGACGATGAGCCCATTGCCAAAAGGGCAACAATATTGCGCAAAGGAAAGGTCCCACAACAATCAACACAGAGGAGGAGTGGGCTCAAAAGTTCATCAAGATCTTCTGGGGGTCAATGACCCTAGGGTGCTGCAGCATACTTGCAAGCACCCTCAGGAAAGTTCCCTCAACCCTTATTCCTTCTCTGCTGTATTTGGAATTCCTTTGTTTCTGTTTCTGTTTGTGGGTGTATTTTGTTTTTTGGCCATTGCATCAGCAGTGAGGACACTGCTCAATTTAAGTTTGGGGGGGTGTGTGATATAATGTATAATGTCTGCTAGGAATAGTATTGCTGGAGCATATTACTCTTGTGTTTTGATTCATTGCTGTAGTATTGCTGGAGCATATCGCATAGTTAGCTGTGCTGCTTATCTAGGTGATTGTTTATGTTGCTGTCCACTTGTGTTTTTGTCTACCTGTGTTGAATAAGTCTGTCTTAGTAATCACTGATTCTGATTAAGTTGAATACAGTTATAATTGTTTGATCAAAAAAAAAGAAAGAAAAGAGGGTGCAATAGGTGCATAGCCTGCTGAAAGTTTTTGGATACTCCATGAGGAGGATTGGGTATTTTGTTAAAAATCAGAATAGGAAACCTACAGCCTCACCCCATCACACAGCACCCTTTTCTTATAAGCACTGGATCATAGGCAGTTTGCCCAACAAAGAATTTGGTGATCTTTCAGAAAGTAGTCCTTAGTCTTAGAGCTAGTAGTGAGAGCTTCCTGTAGAATTATAAAAGAGGCAGACACATAGGGGCATAAAGGCTTAAGTTTGGGGGAGGGGAGTAGAAAATAAAAAAAAATATGGACACACTAATGCTCTGTAATTCCTTAGTAACCAGGGGTATGCATGAGCCCCATGTGTGCCTTTGCGTAAAACAGGGACAAAGAGTGGGCACTCCAATGCTCTATAATTCCTTAGTAACCAGGGGTATGCATGAGCCCCAAGTGTGCCTTTGCGTAAAACAGGGATGTAGAGTATGAGTGGGAAGTGGTTAAAGGGTGATAAGGCTGAGTAACCGGGTGCCTGCATTGAACATGTTGGCATTCGCGTCAAAAGGCTGTAATGACCTCTGCTAGAATAAGATCCATGCCAAAAATAACAGTAAAGGAAGAAATTCAATAAGCCGCCCCATTTCCCCATATCTGCTGTCCTGACTGTACCTATGATGAATGGCATCTTGATCTAAGAAAGGAAGCTTGAAATATTAGCATAAAAGTCTTAGGAACTCTAGTTGTTTTTGACTCGAATAACTCCTAGACAAAACTGTCCATATCACACACACACAAATTCAGATAAGGTGTTTGCTGTGATTGGGAGTAAGATTTGTGGTATAATTTATATGAAAGCAATCTTGAGAGTTGAGAGCTATTAGCAGAGCTATGGAGTTTAACATGAGAAAAGTCTGGAACTTCTGCGTATAGTGAGCAGAGTAGGATGCTTGGGGACAAGCAATCCTTTAAGTTTGGGGGGATTTAATAACTGCATTTCACTATAGTTTCTATGCGTTGCCCATGATTGTTTACTAAATTTTTCTGGTGTTTAAAGCACTTTTTACCCTCTGATTTAATTGAATGGGATGACTTTTCTGGATATAACGTAGCTACCTCATTGCTGCAGCATTTCAGTGAGCATGTATAGCAATGATAGCAAAACCCCGGGTGATAGTGGGTAAAGCTATTTTCTCTCTCCCCTGCAATACGATGATTCTGTTTGATTTGGTGCAGTTGGCAGAACTGCGCAGCAGAAGCAGCCACCAGTGAGCAGGGGACAGCAGCAGGGACATTGCAAGCTGATGGTACAGGACTGCCTCTACTACTGAAAGTGGAGAGAAAAAGAAAAGCTGCACAACAAGGGCGCCTGCTGTAGAGCAGAAGGAATGGCAGCAATCCAGGGCGCTTTACTGGGACCACAAAGGCTGCCTATATAAGGCTGAAAAGCAGCCAATGGAAGAGACCCCCGCCAGGGAGAAAAAGGAAAGAACTGGGAGAAAAATAACACCATAGCCTGGAGTGCTGCTAACACCGGAAGGTGCAGCATGAGGGGATAGTGTTAGTGTAGAAGGGAACTTTGTTTTCTGTTGTTGTTTTACTTCTTTATCAAAAAGAAAGAACTATATTTTGTAATTTAGTTTTTATCTCTTAGAATGCACACCAGTGTTTCTGGAGTTTTTGTAACCAGTGCACCCATGAGGCTTGGCTAGTTTCCAGCTGGGGTTGCACAAGGGTTGTAATGGACCAAAGCACATTTTTATTATCAATACATTTCGCTGCAGTTTTGTTTACCATTCAGCTGTATATCCTGTAGCTCTCTGTCCTTAATAACGGAAGTTTGGAGGAAGAAAACCCATGTCTATTCCAATTTTGTGAACAACTTGATGTTGCTACAACATTCATACAGCAAAAGTATCTAAGCAGTTTTAGTTCACTCATCGTGGGACGATACTCACTCATCACTTTATTACTTGGTCACAATACGTGCACTTGCGTTCTGACATTGTATTCATCTTTTTATGAATTACACATTAACCAACATATATATATATATATTTCATGTTTAATCATTTCCTTTAATTCCCTACATATTTTTCCCATAAATTCAAAAACAGAAGTATACCTAACATATTCTTCCCTGGTTAACTAGTTTCTGACCACTGCTAACTAATCTGACCATACCTAACATAATTTTCTTAGAAATTCAAACACAGAAGCATACTTAATAGATTCTTCTCTAGTTAACAATTTTCTGACCACTGCTTACTAATCAAAAATATCTCCCACATATGGACTTCAAATTAAGTGATTCCAGTAGCTAAAAATCTGTGAGACATATATATACATTTTTTTGTCAACCATTTCTTTTAATTCCTAATCAATGCTTCCCAGAATTTAAAAAATAGAAGCTTCCCTAGTTACAACGAAATCCAGATTCCTAACCAAAACTTTCCTAAGGTTTTAGTTCATCATTTTATTACATCCTCTTCCATTTTCTTCTTAATTTACTTCAAATCATATTCCATCAATTTTTCACCACATTCAAATATATAAAATAGCAGCAAAAAAATGTTAAAATTTTGCCACCCATAGCCAAATCTATGTAGAACTTTCCACACCAACCGAAATATTCAAAACATCCATCATATGCAAGATAACATGTAACATGATATAATAACATCCATGACCAATCATCAAAGTAGCAAATATTATAAATTTCATCAAATTTCTAAGATCAAAATCCCATATAAATGTTACAAATTTCAAAACTTTTCTTCAAATTTCTAAGATCAAATTTCTAAGATCAAATTTCTTTTTCTTTTGTCTCACTCAATTACGATAGGTTTGCCTTTCTAAGTGGTAAATTTTTAGCCCTTGAATCTCCTTTGTTTGGCTTAAATTATTTATGTAAGATAAGGATCTTTTGCCATAATGCTATGTATTATCACCCACTTGTTGAAATTATGAATGTAGAATATAAATGTTTTGTCCTAATTCCATGTATTATTACCTATTTGTTGAAATTATCAATGTAGGATATAGATGTTTTGTCCTAATGCCATGTGACCAAATCTTGACTATTATTACCCTACTTTTTCCTCACATGATTTTTATTGTTTTTCCTCTTGGATTTGGGCTCATTCTTACCTATTTCCTCTGCTTTGGCTGAAATTCTAACTTTCATGAAGGGCTTGGTCAAATTTTCATAATTTTTAGGCTATCGGTCCAACTTTTATATCTTAGTCCAAGTCTATGTTTTATTTCGTGCTTGGGCTATCCAATTGGCTTGCTAGAAACTCATGGGAAGTGAAAAAACTCTAGATGAAGTGTTCTTAGGTGAAAGCCCAATGTATGGGTGGATATGTTAAACTTTAGAATTCTAACTCTTGAATTATGAAAAATTACCATAATCCAATCTTCTTGAAATTTTAAGACCTTTACTTACATCCCAAAAATTTATCTTCCTTTCCCAAGAATTTTGCCTCTCTTTAGTATGTTATTTCTAATTTTTACTATTAGGTTTTCTCTCTTTACTTGTTATGTTAATGTTAGAAACATTGTCTATGAATACACATAAGGTGAAGAATTTCTTAGGATTACATTTCCTTAGATATCTAATAATTGTCTAATAAAATTTATTTCCTTAAATAAATATTTATGTAGCTTTATTAATAAAAGAAACAAAATTAGGGATGTTACATTTGTCTCCCCTTAAAAGAAATTTTGACCCCAAAATTTTAGAAATTATCTAATAAGAACAATTGCGGATATTTCATCCTCATGACTTTTTCGAGCTCCCAAGTTGATGCTTTCAGAGTCAGTCCTTCCTATAATACCTTAACTAGGGGAATGGTTTCATTCCTCTATTGATTCACGTCGGTGTTTAATATGGATGTTGGTACTAGCTGGTATGTCATGTTCTCCTTTATTTGGATTAGTTCATCCCGTATTACATTAGATGAATTTGGAAGATACTTTTGGCACTGTGAGACATGGAAAACATTATGTAGGTTGGAAAAATTAGGTGGAAGGGCTACTTGGTATGCTGATGTCCCCACTTTCCTCAAAATTTGGTAGTGTCCCAAAAATTACAGACTTAGCTTTCTAGTTTTGAGAGACCTACAAACTCCAATAGTCAGGGAAAGTTTTAAAAATACATGGTCTCCTTCCTCAAACTCCAGAGGTCTATATCTCTTATCATAATAACTCTTTTTCTGACTTTGAGCTATAAATATTTTGTCTTGTATCATCTTGATTTGTTCAATGGTTTGTTGAACTAGATTAAGACCTAACAAGTTCTTTTCTCCTACCTTAATAACATAGTGGAGATTGGCACTTCCTACCGTATAAAGCTTCGTATTGGGCCATCATAATACTAGAGTGATACCTATTATTATAAGCAAACTCCACTAAAGGTAGGTATTTATCCTGTCCTTTACCTTGCTCTATCAGACAGGCTCTCAACATATCTTCTAGGTTTTGAATGGTCTATTCTGTTTGCCCATCAATCTAAGGATGGTAGGTAGTACTCAACTGTAGCTGGATTCCAAAAGCTTCCTGCAACGCCTTTCAAAACCTCGACGTGAACCTCAGACTTCTATGAGAAACGATATTTAAGGGAATTCCCTCTAGTCTAACTATTTCTTGGACGTATAACTGCGCCAATTTGGCTAGTGAATAGTTAATATTTATGGGCAGGAAGTGAGCAGATTTGTAAAAATCCTGCTTGCTTTTGATGCTCTACCTTCACCTTCTGATAAATTAAACATTTCGCCACAAACTCAACAATGACATTTTTCATCCCTAACCACTAGTACATTTTCTTTAATTCTTGATACATTTTAGTGGATCTAGAATGGACTCTGTACTTACTCTAATGTGCCTCTTGCAAGATCTTAGTCCTAAACTCTTGTTCATGAGGAATACAAACCCTTCCTTAATATATGATTACTCCATCTTCCAAGACAGAAAAATTATCTTGTTCTTTATGATCCTGTAAGTATTGGTCATAAACTTGAGCCTCTTTAATCTTGACTCTAAGATCTGACTCTATACTCAACCTATTGATGATTAGCTTCTTTGGGGTAAGAGTAGTGACTAGCTTCAAATTTTAAAACTCATCTAGCATCTACATCTCATGCACCATCATCTGACCCATGTGTAGAAATTTTCAAGTTAAGGCATTAGCTACCATATTGGCCTTTCCTGGATGATACTTTATCTCAAACTTGTAGTAATTGAGAAATTTTAACCATCTTTGTTGCATCATATTTAACTCCTTATGATCAAAAGGTACTTAATACTCTTATAATCATAGTATACTTCAAAATTTGCCCTGTACAAATAGTGTCGCCAAATCTTTAAGGCAAACACCACCACTGCCAATTCAAGATCATGGGTTGGATAATTTCCTTCATGGGGTCTTAGTTGTCTAGAGGCATAAGCAACTACTCTCTTATCTTGCATTAACACACACCCTAACCCTTTCTTTGAAGCGTTACTATACACTTCAAAATGTTATGTAGGGTCTAGAATAATTAAAAGAGGAGGAGTGGTCAATCATGTCTTAAGCTCTTGGAAACTAGCTTCACATTGATCAGTCCATTTGAAAGGGCTTCCCTTCCTGGTTAATTTAGTCAATGGCAAGGCTGTACGAGATAAGTTTTGTATAAATCTTCTGTAGGATCTTGCCAAACCCAAGATACTTCTGACTTCTATAACCATATTTTGTCTTTTCCACTAAATTACTACTTCCGTCTTGCAAGGTTCTACTGGTACCCCTCTATTGGAGATGACATGTTTGAGAAACTTCACCTCTATCAACCAAAATCCATACTTTTCCAATTTGGCATACAACTTTTTCTCTTTCAGCACTTGTGGAACGATTCAAAGATATTGTTTGTGTTCTTTCTCATTCTTAGAATATATGAAGATGTCATCAATGAACACCACAAAAAATTATTCTAGCTAGGGTCAAAAAATGTGATTCATATAATCCATAAAAATTGCAAGTGCATTTGTCAACCCAAAGGGCATTACAAGAAACTCATAGTGCCCATACCTAGTCTTAAAGGCTGTTTTTAATACATCATCTTCCTTGATCTTAATATGATGGTATCTTAATCTCAAGTCAATTTTAGAAAAGATAGAGGCTCCCTTCAATTGATCCAATAAGTCATCTATCTTAGGGAGAGGGTACTTGTTTTTTGACAGTCTCCTTATTTATATGTCTATAGTCTATACGTAGTCTAAAGCTCCTATCTTTCTTCTTAACAAACATTACAAGAGCTCCTCAAGGTGATACACTTGGTCTAATGAATTGCTTGTCTAACAATTCCTCTAACTATTTCTTAAGTTCCTGTAGTTCCTTCGAGGCCATTCTATAAGGTGTAATAGATATAGTCCCTGTCCTGGGTAGGAGATCAATAGAGAACTATATCTCTCTCTTGGGACGTAAGGTTGGAATATCTATTAGAAATACTTTAGGAAACTCATTAGCTATTGGGAATTCATTAAGCTTCGGTTCAACTTCTAAGTTTGATAAACAGAGGAGAATAGAACCAAGTACTGCACTCTTCCACTCCCAATTTATTTGATTTCCATTTAGCATCAATAACTGCATATTCTCTTGTGAAGTAAGTGTAACAGCTCCATTTATGTAAAAAAAAAATTTTTTTATTTAACATCATGAAGTTATTACCTCAACTTAACTCACAATAACATTTATTTAATTATACAATACTAAGTTTACACTCACATCATTAATACAAACATTTGTACAAGACATACATGTACATATAAGCCCTAATCTTCCACATAGACTATTTCCGGGGCCACTGGTTCGGGTGGTGGCACCTCCGCCGGAATCTCAATCACTTCAACAACTGATATATCCACAATAATAGGTATTTGCCCAAGATAGGGCACCTCGATCATACGTACGGCAATAATAAGTCTCATTGAAAACAACTGCATAGCTAATTTTCTGAACATGATATGAAAATATAGTGAGAATTAAATCCCAGTATGTTCAACAATAATTCATTATCAATATAGTTCATCACGTCATCTTCAGCTGTATAAACTACAGAAAATATCTTTATGTCACATGAATGCACTTTATCATGCACATGAGAATTATACAGTTATGACATGTATGGCATGAATAACTATTTTTTTCGAATTTCATATGATGGCTATCAACTAATTCTTACTTCAAGCTACTCCGGTCAGGGTGAGTAATCTCTACTTTTCGGTACGGGCATATCTCGCTCCGTCCGACATGGCACAATTTCTCTTTCTTTTCTCATGAATATAATCATAACCATTGGTGGGGCGTCCCCTACTGGTGCACCACACGGATTGCCATGTGACCGTGCTCATTTCTTTTCTTTTCATATTAATAGCCGAAAATATGATTCCAATAACAAGTATGTTCATTATATTCTCATGCCATAATGTATCAAAACATAATCATTCTTAAAATTCATTGGTAAACTGAAATTATGCTATGAATAAAATCATTTTCTAATTTTCACTTTATAAAATATTTCCATGTCAAAATTCTACACTGATACCTCGATAACTGGATAGAAATTGTAGTCAGTAAGCAGCGCACCAGGAAAGTTCCCAGAAAAGAGAGGTGGGTCACTAATGGACACGCTTAAGTACCAAGTATTTCCTTGCCAGAGCTTTCCTTAGACATGCACTTTTCACAAATCACAATTTTTTTTCCAATAACTAGAATAATTCTTTTCTGATGTGGAAATACTGCAACCACGGAGCATACTAAGATTTTTTTCAAATAAAATCGGCACTTTCAAAACTTCTTGGAAATTTATATGAGTACTAGGGTAAATTCTATGTTAAAAATTACACACTTAAAATGGTAGTAAGTTCATGCAATGGCAATAGCTAGGGCATACACAGGCATTTATTATTTTCATTTATAAAATTCTTCTTCTTTCTTGAATATTATTTTCATCTTTTCATTTTCTTTATGTCTAGGCATTTAGTCATTTTATTTCTACTTATATCATTTCTGACACATGTTCTTACAAATTTTATAGAGCATTTTTCCTCAAATTGATTTCTACTATTACCTTAAAAATTCATCTAGGGTAGAAAAAAATATTGAAAATAGGTTTTACTAACTTTTAACACAGCCTTTGCTTACAAATCAGAGCATAACTCTCTCATTTTAACTCTGATTAAGATTATATTAGTGTCTACAAAAAGCTAAGACAATTATCTAAAGCTATTATGTTAATTATATCAACAAAATAGTATGATATTGTGGTGTTATTACTCCTTTAAATTTAGTATTATTTCTTCTTGTGTAGGTTCTGACCTTTACTGACTAATTAGACCATATCTCTCAAATTGGAACTCCAAATTGAGTTATTCCAGTTGGTAAAATTCCATGAGCCATATATCTATAATTGTTATGTTGGCGCGCTATTTTCATTCCTTACAGATACTTTCTAGAAATTAAAATACCGAAGCTATCCTAACATATTTTTCCCTGATGACCCATTTTCTGACATTTGTCTACTAATAGGCTCATATCTCCCTTATATGGACTCCAAATTGAATGATTCCAGTGCCTAAATATCCATGACACATATATATTTATGTTAACCATTTATTTTAATTCCTTATAGATTGTTCCCAGAAATTAAAATATCGAAACTTAAAATTCTGCCACCCATAGCCATAACCATGTAGAACTATCTACACCAACATAAGTATTCAAACATACATCACATGCAAGATCAATATGTAACATGATATAGTAACATCATGAACAATCATAAAAGTTCTAAGATCAAAATCTCATATAAATATTATAAGTTTCAAAAGTTTTCTTCAAAAAGAAATATTGTTAAACTTACCTGGAGCACTTAGTCCCCTAGACTTCTGCTTCCTCTTTCTTCCTTTCTTCCTCTCCTTTCCTCACTCTACCTTGCTTCTATTTTTCTTCTCCCTCACTTGGACGAAATTCTAATGTTGTAAGGGTGGGTTTTCTTATATAGACCATCAAATAATTCAACTTTCATGATCATGGGTCTACCTTATCACAATTAAGATACACTTTGTTGAATTTTTGGAAAACAAACAACTTATGTTCTTGTCTTCCTCTTCCTTAGTCAAGATATGCATAGGAAAAGGAGATTTGTATTTTGAAAACTATGATGATATGTTCTTAAGAAAAGGGACAAGGTCCCTTTGATTTAGGGATTCATTTCCATTTTCTTTTGTCTTACACAAGTATGATAGGTTTGCCTTTTTAGGTGGCAAATTTCTAGCCCTTGAATCTCCATTATTTGGTTGATATTATTTGTGTGGGCTATGAATGTTTTGTCCTAATACCATGTATTATCATACCACTTGCTAAAATTATGAGTGTAGGATATAGGTGTTTTTGTCCTAAAGCCTTGTATTATCATGCCACTTGCCTAAATGATGAATGTAGAATCACACCACTTGCTAAATTTTTGTCTTAATGCCATGTAACCTAATCTTTATTCTTATTATTATATCATCATCTAATTTATTTTATTTTATTTTTCCTCTTGGATTTGGGCTTATTCCTACCCATTATGGGCTTGTCCTACCCATTTTCTTTGCTTTGGATAAAATTCTTCCTTTCTTGGTGGGCTTGGTCACATTTTCATAATTTTTGGGCTATTGGTGCAATTACTATATCCTAGTCCAAGTCTATGTTTTATTTCTTGTTTAGGTTATCCAATAGGCTTGTTAGAAACTTATGTGAAGTGGAAAAACTCTATATGAAGTGTCCATAGGTAAAAGCCCAATGTATGGGTAAAGATTTTAAACTTAGTAACTATAGTTCTTGAATTAGGAAAAATTACCCTAATTCAATGTTCTTGAAATTTTAAGACCTTTACTTGTTTCTAAAAATTTATCTTCCTTATCCAAGAATTTTGCATCTCTTTAGTATGTTAATTCTAATTTCTTTCCTATTAGATTTTTCCTTCTTTATTTGTTCTCTTAATGTTAGAAATATTTTCTATGCATATACATAAGGTGAAGAATTTCTAAGGACTATATTTCCTTAGATATCTAAAATATTGTCTAATAAATTTTATTTCCTTAATTAAATTTTTTATGTACCTTTATCAATAAAAGAAACGAAATTAAGGATGTTACATTTCTCTCCCCCTAAAAGAAATTTTGGCCCCAAAATTTCAGAAATTACCTTATAAGAACAATTGCGGATATTTCTTCCTCATGACTTCTTCCAGCTCCAAAGTTGCTTCTTCCGGAGTCAAACCTTCCCATAACACCTTAACTAGGGGAATGGTTTTATTTCTCAGTTGCTTCACGTCAGTGTCCAATATGGATGCAGGTACTAGCTGGTATGTCATGTTCTCCTTTATTTGGATTGGTTCATCCAGTATTACATGTGATGAATCTGAAAGATACTTCCGCAGCTGTGATACGTGGAAAACATTATGCACGTTGGACAAATTAGGTGGGAGAGCAACTTGATATGTTGATGTCCCTACTTTCTTCAGAATTTGGTAGGGTCCTAAAAATCGCGGACTTAGCTTTCTTGTTTTGAGAGACCTACCAACTCCAGTAGTCGGGGAAAGTTTCAGAAATACATGGTCTCCTTCCTCAAACTCTAGAGGTCTATGTCTCTTATCGTAGTAACTCTTTTGCCGACTCTGCGCTGTAAGTATTTTGTTTCGTATCATCCTGATTTGTTCAGTGGTTTGTTGAACTAGATCAGGACCCAACAAGTTCTTTTCTCCTACCTCGAACCAACATAGTGGAGATCGGCACTTTCTACCATATAAAGCTTCATAGGGGGCCATCTTAATGCTAGAGTGATAGCTATTATTATAAGCAAACTCTACTAAAGGTAGGTACTTATCCCATCCTTTACCTTGCTCTATCACACAGGCCCTCAACATATCTTCTAGGGTTTGAATGGTTCGTTCTGTCTGCCCGTCAGTCTGAGGATGGTAGGCAGTACTGAACCGCAACTGAGTACCAAAAGCTTCTTGCAACCCCTTCCAAAACCTCGACGTGAACCTCAGATCTCTATCAGAAACAATATTTAAGGGAATCCCATGGAGTCTAACTATTTCCTGAATGTACAATTGGGCCAATTTATCTAGTGAAAAGTTAATTTTTATGGGCAAAAAGTGAGCAGATTTGGTTAATCTGTCAACTATTACCCAGATAGAGTCATGTCCCACTGAAGTCTTAGGTAAACCTACAACAAAGTCCATAGAGATACTATCCCATTTCCATTTAGGGATCTCAAGAGGTTGTAGAAATCCCGTTGACTTTTGATGCTCCACCTTCACCTTTTGACAAATGAGACATTTTGCCACAAACTCAGCAATGTCATTTTTCATCCCTGGCCACCAATACATCCTTTTTAAATCCTGGTACATTTTAGTGCATCCAGGATGGATTGTGTATTTACTTTGATGCGCTTCCTGCAGTATCTTAGTCCTCAACTCTTGTTCTTAAGGGACACAAATCCTTCCCTGATACATGATTGCTCCATCTTCCATGACAAAAAAATTACCTTGGTCTTTATGATCCTGTAAGTATTGATGGTGAGCTTGAGCCTCTTTGATCTGGGCTCTAAGGTCAGACCCTATACTTAAACCATTAATGACTAGATTCTTTGGAGTAAGAGTAGTGGCTAACTTCAAATTTTGAAACTCCTCTAGCATTTGCATCTCATACACCATCATCTGACCCATGTGCAGAGATTTTCGACTCAAGGCATTTACTACAACATTCAACTTTCTGGGATGATACTTTATCTCAAACATGTAGTCATTGAGGAATTATACCCATCTTCGTTGCCTCATATTTAACTCCTTCTGATCAAAGAGGTATTTAAGACTCTTATGATCACAATATACTTCAAAGGTTGCCCCGTACAAATAGTGTCGCCAAATCTTTAAGGCAAACACTACTGCCACTAATTCAAGATCATGGGTTGGATAGTTTCCTTCGTGGGGTCTCAGTTGCCTAGAGGCGTAAGCAACTACTCTCTTATCTTGCATCAGCACACATCCTAGCCCTTTCTTTGAAGCGTCACTATACACTTCAAAATATCCTGTGGGGTCTGGAATAATTAAAACAGGAGGAGTGGTCAGTCTTGTCTTCAGCTCCTGAAAACTAGCATCACATTGATCAGTCCATTTGAAAGGACTTCCCTTCCTGGTCAATTTAGTCAATGGCAAGGCTATACGAGAGAAGTTTTGTATAAATCTCTTGTAGTATCCTGCCAATCCAAGGAAACTTCTAATTTCCATAACCGTCTTTGGTGTCTCCCACTTAATCACTGCTTCCATCTAGCTAGGATCTACGGCTACCCCTCTATTAGAGATGACATGTCCGAGAAACTTCACCTCTGACAGCCAAAATTCACACTTCTCCAATTTAGCATATATCTTTTTCTCTTTCAGCACTTGCAGCACGATTCGGAGATGTTGTTCATGTTCTTTCTCACTCTTAGAATATATCAAGATGTCATCAATGAACACTACAACAAATTGATCTAGGTAGGGTCGAAAAATGCGATTCATGTAATCCATGAAAATTGCAGGTGCATTTGTCAACCCAAAGGGCATTACGAGAAACTCATAGTGCCCATACCTAGTCCTGAAGGCAGTTTTTGATGCATCCTCATCCTTGATCCTAATCTGATGATATCCTGACCTCAAGTCAATTTTAGAAAAGATAGAGGCTCCCTTCAGTTGATCCAATAAGTCATCTATCTTAGGGAGAGGGTACTTTTTTTAATAGTCACCTTATTCAGCTGTCTGTAATCTATGCATAGTCTCAAGCTTCCATCTTTCTTCTTAACAAACAATACAGGAGCTCCCCAAGGTGATACACTTGGTCTAATGAATTGCTTGTCTAACAGTTCCTCCAACTGTTTCTTAAGTTCCTGTAGTTCCTTCGAGGCCATTCGATATGGTGCAATAGAGATAGGCCCTGTCCCAGGTAGGAGATCAATAGAGAACTCTATCTCTCTCTTGGGAGGTAAGCCTGGAATATCTGATGCAAACACTTCAGGAAACTCGTTGGCTATTGGAATTTCATCAAGCTTCGATTCGACTTCTAGGTTTGATAAATACAAGAGAATGTATCCAAGTACTCCATTCTTCAACTCCCTATTAACTTGATTGGCATTTAGCATCAATAACTGGACCTCCTCTTTTGGAGTAGAAGGTAGAAATTCAACGGTCTTGTTACAACAATTCAACAAGACTCAATTTCTAGACATCCAGTCTAACCCTAGAATGACCTCAATACCTCTTAAAGGTAAACATACGAGGTCTACAGAAAAAGTTTTCTCCTGGATGGTGACTTGACAGTCTTTATATACAGAGGAAGTTAATACCCGTTCCCCTGTAGGGGTTACTACGGATAGCTCATAGGGAGTTTCAGAAATAGGAAACTGAAACTTCCTAATACATTCTTCCGATATAAATGAATGACTAGCACCAGAGTCAAATAACACCATAAGAGTAAATCCATAGATATAGCATGTACCTTGAATCATTTCAGAAGATTGGGCTGCCTCTTGGCTGCTCAGCGTGAAAACCCTTCCTTTCACCTGAGGCCTTTGTTCTGGCTGCTTCCCCACATTCTGTGGGCAGTTTTTCGCAAAATGTCCTTTCTGTCCGCAATTGAAGCAGACATCTTGTCCCATGTAGCATGGCCGGTTACCATGCATGCGTCCGCACTTAGCGCACTTGACTTAGGCGAGGTCTTGTTGAAAAGGCCTAGGACCCGCAATCAATGGCCTCTGACCAGCTTCATATCCACTTCTTCTCACATTCTTTCCAGGGTTGGGAAAATTTTTCTTCCTCTTCCATAGGTTTTGCCTTTGCTTCTCGTCCTCCACTGCCCTTAAACTCTTTTCTAGGAGTCTACATTTATTTATCAGAGGTACAAACTCCTTGATCTCCATAGCTATAACAGCATTCTTTAATTCTGGGTTTAGTCCTGCTTCAAACTTAACCGCCTTCCATGCTTTATCTGGGTTATATCGCAGATAAGAGGAGAACTTAGACAGCTCCTCGAACCTTGCAATATACTGGTCCACAGTCATGCTGCCTTGCCTGAGTTGGAGAAATTCGATCTCTTTCTCTGCTCGTACAGTACTTGGAAAGTACTTTTCAGAAAAAATTTCCTTGAACACTTGCCAGGTGATCTGTCTTCCCTGATGAGCTAAAAGTTCTGTAGCTCCATGCCACCAGTATTCTGCTTCATCCTTTAACATATATGCAGCAAAAATAATTTGCTGCTCTTCAGTACAGCCCATCACTTCAAAGATTTTCTGTAATTCCCTAATCCACCTTTCGGCTACCGTTGGGTCATAGCCACCTTAGAAACAAGGTGGTCTAGTCCTCAGGAACTCAGATATGCCATTATCTTTTCCAGCCATTCGGTTGTTAGCACCATTCTTAACATTTGTGTTATTAGCATTCTGGAGATGTTGTAAAATTTGATTGGTGGTCAAGACTTGGTCTCGAATTGCTGTGGCCAGGTTATGCAGGGTTTCTTCCACATTGTTTGCCGGATTCCTCCTTGGTGGTGCCATTTCCTACTGTGGCAAAAACAAAGTTATGCTGCTATTGAGGTGATCAAACCCAATAGTTAGTTTCAAAATATTTAACAGCAGTCATAACACCACCTCGGCATATAGATAGGAAACACTAGTAATTCCTTACCTATATGAACTCACTGATTCCCTACACAGCATAACCACAACATACTCAAGACACTATAAGATCGATTCAGATAACCATCCACCGACTGGCCATCTAGGATCGACCTGCTCTGAAACCAATTATGTAACAGCTCCATTTATGTAAAAAATTTTTATTATTTAACATCATGAAGTTATTACCTCAACTTAACTCACAATAACATTTATTTAATTATACAATACTAAGTTTACACTCACATCATTAATACAAACATTTGTAAAAGACATACATGTACATATAAGCCCTAATGTTCCACATAGACTATTTTCGGGGCCACTGGTTCGGGTGGTGGCACCTCCGCCGGAATCTCAGTCACTTCAACAACTGATATATCCGCAATAATAGGTATTTGCCCAAGATAGGGCACCTCGATCATACGTACAGCAATAATAAGTCTCATTGAAAACAACTGCATAGCTAATTTTCTGAACATGATATGGAAATATAGTGAGAATTAAATCCCAGTATGTTCAACAATAATTCATTATCAATATAGTTCATCACGTCATGTTCAGCTGTATAAACTACAGAAAATATCTTTAGGTCACATGAATGCACTTTATCATGCACATGAGAATTATACAGTTATGACATGTATGGCATGAATAACTATTTTTTTCGAATTTCATATGATGACTATCAACTTATTCTTACTTCAAGCTACCCCGGTCAGGGTGAGTATTCTCTACTTTTCGGTACGGGCTTATCTCGCTCCGTCTGACATGGCACACTTTCTCTTTCTTTTGTCATGAATATAATCATAACCATTGGTAGGGTGTCCCCTACTGGTGCACCACACGGATTGCCATGTGACCGTGCTCATTTCTTTTCTTTTCATATTAATAGCCGAAAATATGATTCCAATAACAAGTATGTTCATTATATTCTCATGCCATAATGTATCAAAACATAATCATTCTCAAAATTCATTGGTAAACTGAAATTATGCCATGAATATAATCATTTTCTAATTTTCACTTTATAAAATATTTCCATGTCAAAATTCCACACTAATACCTCGATGACTGGATAGTAATTGTAGCCTGTAAACAGCGCACCAGGAAAGTTCCCAGAAAAGAGAGGTGGGTCACTAATGGACACGCTTAAGTACCAAGTCTTTCCTTGCCAGAGCTTTCCTTAGACATGCACTTTTCACAAATCACAATTTTTTTTTCCAGTAACTAGAATAATTCTTTTCTGATGTGGAAATACTGCAACCACGGAGCATACTAAGATTTTTTTCAAATAAAACCGGCACTTTCAAAACTTTTTGGAAATTTATGAGTACTAGGGTAAATTCTATGTTAAAAATTACACACTTAAAATGGTAGTAAGTTTATGCAATGGCAATAGCTAGGGCATACACTAGGCATTTATTATTTTCATTTATAAAATTCCTCTTCTTTCTTGAATATTATTTTCATCTTTTCATTTTCTTTATGTCTAGGCATTTAGTCATTTTATTTCTACTTATATCATTTCCAACACATGTTCTTACAAATTTTATAGAGCATTTTTCCTCAAATCGATTTCTGCTATTACCTTAAAAATTCATCTAGGGTAGAAAAAAATTATTGAAAATAGGTTTTACTAACTTTTAACACAGCCTTTGCTTACAAATTAGAGCATAACTCTCTCATTTTAACTCCGATTAAGATGATATTAGTGTCTATGAAAAGGTAAGACAATTATCTAAAACTATTATGTTAATCATATGAACAAAATAGTATGATATTGTAGTGTTATTACTCCTTTAAATTTAGTATTATTTCTTCTCGTGTAGGTTCTGACCTTTATTGACTAATTATACCATATCTCTCAAATTGGAACTCCAAATTGAGTTATTCCAGTTGATAAAATTCCATGAGCCATATATCTATAATTATTATGTTGGCGCACTATTTTAATTCCCTACAGAATATTCCCAGAAATTCAAAAACTAAAGCTTTAATAACATACTCTTCCCTGATAAACATTTTCTGACCTCTGCTTACTAATCGGATCATATCTACCTCATATGAACTCCAAATTGAGTTATTCCAGTTGGTAAAATTCCATGAGCCATATATCTATAATTGTTATGTTGGCGCGCTATTTTAATTTCTTACAGATACTTCCCAGAAATTAAAATACCGAAGCTATCCTAACATATTTTTCCCTGATGACCCATTTTCTGACCTTTGTCTACTAATCAACTCATATCTCCCTTATATGGACTCCAAATTGAATGATTCTAGTGCCTAAATATACATGACACATATATATTTATGTGAACTATTTATTTTAATTCCTTATAGATTGTTCCCAGAAATTAAAATACCAAAGCTTAAAATTCTGCCACCCATAGTCATAACCATGTAGAACTATCTACACCAACCTAAGTATTCAAACATACATCACATGCAAGATCAATATGTAACATGATATAGCAACATCATGACCAATCATAAAAGTTCTAAGATCAAAATCTCATATAAATATTATAAGTTTCAAAATTTTTCTTCAAAAAGAAATATTGTTAAACTTACCTGGAGCACTTAGTCCCCTAGACTTCTCCTTCCTCTTTCTTCCTTTCTTCCTCTCCTTTCCTCACTCTACCTTGCTTCTATTTTTCTTCTCCCTCACTTGGACGAAATTCTAATGTTGTAAGGGTGGGTTTTCTTATATAGACCATCAAATAATTCACCTTTCATGATCATGAGTCTACCTTATCACAATTAAGATACACTTTGTTGAAGTTTTGGAAAACAAACAACTTATGTTCTTGTCTTCCTCTTCCTTAGTCAAGATATGCATAGGAAAAGGAGATTTGTATTTTGAAAATTATGATGATATGTTCTTAAGATAAGGGACAAGGTCCCTTTGATTTAGGGATTCATTTCAATTTTCTTTTGTCTTACACAAGTATGATAGGTTTGCCTTTTTAGGTGGCAAATTTCTAGCCCTTGAATCTCCATTATTTGGTTGATATTATTTGTGTGGGCTATGAATGTTTTGTCCTAATACCATGTATTATCATACCACTTGCTAAAATTATGAGTGTAGGATATAGGTGATTTTGTCCTAAAGCCTTGTATTATCATGCCACTTGCCTAAATGATGAATGTAGAATCACACCACTTGCTAAATTTTTGTCTTAATGCCATGTAACCTAATCTTTATTCTTATTATTATATCATCATCTAATTTATTTTATTTTATTTTTCCTCTTGGATTTGGGCTTATTCCTACCCATTATGGGCTTGTCCTACCCATTTTCTTTGCTTTGGATAAAATTCTTCCTTTCTTGGTGGGCTTGGTCACATTTTCATAATTTTTGGGCTATTGGTGCAATTACTATATCCTAGTCCAAGTCTATGTTTTATTTCTTGTTTAGGTTATCCAATGGGCTTGTTAGAAACTTATGTGAAGTGGAAAAACTCTATATGAAGTGTCCATAGGTAAAAGCCCAATGTATGGGTAAAGATTTTAAACTTAGTAACTATAGTTCTTGAATTAGGAAAAATTACCCTAATTCAATGTTCTTGAAATTTTAAGACCTTTACTTGTTTCTAAAAATTTATCTTCCTTATCCAAGAATTTTGCATCTCTTTAGTATGTTATTTCTAATTTCTTTCCTATTAGATTTTTCCTTCTTTATTTGTTCTCTTAATGTTAGAAACATTTTCTATGCATATACATAAGGTGAAGAATTTCTAAGGACTATATTTCCTTAGATATCTAAAATATTGTCTAATAAATTTTATTTCCTTAATTAAATTTTTTATGTACCTTTATCAATAAAAGAAACGAAATTAAGGATGTTACAGTAAGAGGTAGAAATTCAATGGTCTTGGTGCAACAATTTAGCAAGACCCAAATTCTAGACATCAAGTCTAACCCTAGAATGACATCAATATTTCTTAAAGGTAGACAAATGAGGTCTACAGAAAATTTTTTCTCCTGTATGGTGACCTGAGAGTCTTTACATACAGAGGAAGTTAAGACCCTTTCCTCTACGGGAGTTACTATAGATAGCTCATAGGGAGTTTTAGAAATAGGATACTAAAGCTCCCTAATACATTCTTTTGATATAAATGATTGACTAGAACCAGAGTTAAATAACACTATAGGAGCAAATCTATATATATAGCATGTACCTTGAATCATTTTGGAGGATTGAGCTTCCTCTTGGGCGCTCGGGTGAAAACCCTTCCTTTCATCTGAGGCCTTTGTTCTGGCTACTTCCCTACATTTTATGGGTAGTTCTTTGCAAAATGACCTTTCTGTCCGCAATTAAAGCAAGCATCTTATCCTATGTAGCATGGCCATTTATCATGCATACGTCCACACTTAGGACACTTGATTGTAAAATAAATTTGTTGGAAGGGTCGGGGTCTTACAGTTATTGGCCTCTTAGCAGTACCTTATGCTTTTCCTCTAACATTTTTGCTAGAGTTCTGTGACCCGTTCTTCATTTTCTAGAAGTTTCGTCTTTGTTTCTCATCCTCCATTGCCCTCAAGTTCTTCTCCAATAGTCTGCATTTATTTATTAGAGGTACAAACTCCTTGATCTCCATAGCTACAACAGCATTCCTTATCTTTGGATTCAATCCTGCTTCAAACATAGCAGCCTTCCATGTTTCATCAGGGTTAAATCCTAGGTAAGAGGAAATCTTAAACAACTCCTCGAACCTCGTGATGTATTAGTCTACGTTCATGCTACCCTGTAACAACTCCATTTTTTTACATATATACATATATATTTCAAAAATTTCATGAAAACATTACCTCTTTACTTCTAACTATTTAAGTCATAATAACATTTAATTAAATTAGCTAAACATAATTTATGGTTTATGAAATACCATTAACACTTAATCAAAACATCTGTACAAAATTAAAATAGGTATAAGTCTACATTTTATTCATCCATATTGATCAATTTTGGAGATACAGGTGCAGGTGGTTGAACCTTCACTGGGATCTTAGCCAACTTAAGCCAACGTACACTAAAAGCTGGTCATAGAGAATATTTGCATAACTTAGTTTTCTGAACATGATATGAAAATATAGTGAGAATTAAATCCCAGTAGGTTCAACAATAAATCATAATTATCATCAATATACCTCATCATGTCATGTTCATATGTATAAACTACAGCAAATATCTTTAGGTCGCATGAATGCACTTTATCCATGCACATGAAAATCGTACAATTATAACATGTATGGCATGAATAACTATTTTTCAGAATATCATATGATGGCTATCAACTCATTTTCATATCAAGATACTCCGGTTAAGGTGAATACTTTCTACTCTCCGATATGGGATTTTCTCGCTCTATCCGACATGGCACACTTTCTTTTTTCATTAACATAATCATAGCTGTTGGTAAGGTGCCCCTTACTTGTGAACCACACGGACCGCCATGTGACCGTTCTAATTTCTTTTCTTTTCACATTAATAGCCAAAAATATGATTTGAATTACAAGTATGTTCATTATACTCACATGCCATAATTTTTCATCAAAAAATAATTATTACCAAAAATCATTGCTAATCATCACATGAACATAATCGTTTCAAATATTACTTTATAAAATATTTTCAAAACAAAATTACACACTTAAGATGGTAAGGAGTTCATGCAATGGCAATGGCTTTGGCATACAGTACTAATTTATTATTTTCATTTATAAGACTCTTCTTCTTTTTTAAATATTATTTTCCTCTCTCACAAAACAGAGAATAACACCCTCATTTTCAATCCTATTGAGGTGTACTTGGTGTCAATTGAAAGATAGGACAATCCTCTAAAACCCTTATTTTGAACATTTTAGTGAAATCTTAAGTAATTGTGGTGTTACTAGTCCCTTAAATTGAATGTTATTTCTTCTCGAGTACGTTCAAATCTCTATTTACTAACCTGACCATATCTCCCTCATATAAACTCCAATTGAGGTGAGTCCATTGCCTATAAATAGCTTGGACAATTATATACAACTTTTGTGTTTATCTATTCTTTAGATTCCTTACTAATTATTCTTAAAAAAAAAATCGATTACATTTACCAAGCTGGATTCTAGACTAATTTTGACCTCTACTCATTAATAAGCCATATATCCCTCATATGGACTCCAAATTAAGTGAATTTAGAGCCTATAGATCTGTGATATATATATATATATATATATATACGTAACAAATTCTTCCATGGTTAGTTAGTTTCTGACCTCTGCTTACTACTCTGACCATATCTCCCTTATATTGATTCCAATTTCAATGATTCTAGTGGCTAAAACTTCGTGGGACATATATCTATATTTATCATGTTAATCATTTCTCTTAGTTCCCTACAGATTTATCCCAAAAATTTAAACACCGAAGCATACCTAATAGATTCTTCCCTGGCTAACAATTTTCTGACCATTGCTTAATAATTAGAAAATATTTTCCTCATCTGGACTCCATATTAATTGATTCTAGTGGCTAAATGTCCATGAGGCGTAGATCTAAATTTTTCATGTTAACCCATTCTTTTAATTCCTAACCGAGGCTTCCTAGAATTTTAAAAATAGAAGCTTCCCTGGTTATTCTGAAATCCAATTTCCTAACCAAAACTTTCCTAAGGTTTTAGTTCACCATTATATTACGTCCTCTTCCATTTTCATCCTAATTTAGATCTAATCATATTCCATCAACTTTTCACCCCATTCAAATATACAAAATAGTAGCATAAAAATCATAAAATTTTTACCACCCATAGCCATATCTGTGCAAAACCTTCCACACCAACCGAAATGTTTAAAATATCCATCATATGCAAAATAACATGTAACATGGTATAGCAACATCCATGACCAATCATCGAAGTAGCAAATATTGTAAATTTCATCAAAGTTCTAAGATTAAAATCTCATATAAAAGCTACACATTTCAAAGCATTTCTACATAAATAGATATTGTTAAACCTACCTAAAGATATCCCTAGCTCACTTAGTGAAATCTTTTTCTTGTTTCGTCTTTAAAGAAGTAGCAAGATTACTCCCTTCCTTTAGCTTTTCTAGTAGCTTAAATAAGAGAAGGTGGGTCAGTTTTAAACCCCAAGGATGAAGAGAAAAGATGGATTCAAGTAGAGATTAAGCTAACTTAACTTGAGTAGTTAGTCCTTTAGACTTCTTCCTCCTTCCTTTCTTCTCCTCTCTTTCTCTCCTTTCCTCACTCTACCTTGCTTCTATTTTTCCTCTCCCTCACTTTGACAAAATTATAATGTTATAAGGGTGAGTTTTGCAGAAATAAACTATCAAGTGGTTCACCTTTCATAATCATGGGTCTACCTTATCACAATTAGGATGTAATTGGTTGTTTTTACAGGAAAGACAACTCATGTACTTTACTTCCTCTCCCTTAGTCAAGATATGCATAGAAAAAGGAGATTTGTATTTTGGAAGTTATGATAAAATATTCTTAAGACAAGGAACAAGGTCCCTTTGATTTAGGATTTCTTTTTCTTTTTCTTTTATCCTACTCAAGTATGATAGGTTTTCTTCTCTACGTGGCAAATTTTCAGCCCTTGAATCTCCCTTTCTTGGCTTAAATTATTTATGTAGGATAAGGATGTTTTGTCATAATGCTATGTATTATTACCTACTTGTTGAAATTATGAATGTAGGATATAGATGTTTTGTCCTAATTCCATATATTATTACCTACTTGTTGAAATTATGAATGTTGGATAAGGATGTTTTGTCATAATGTTATGTATTTTTCGAGGCCATTCTATAAGGTACAATAGATATAGGCCCTGTCCCGAGTACGAGATCAATAGAGAACTCTATCTTTTTCCTGGGAGGTAAGCCTGGAATATCTATTGAAAATACTTCTAAAAATTCATTAGCTATTGGGATTTCATTAAGCTTCAGTTTGACCTCTAGGTTTGGTAAACAAAGGAGAACATAACCAAGTACTCCACTCTTCAACTCCCTATTGATTTGAGTGGCATTTACCATCAATAACTGCATCTCCTCTTATGGAGTAGGAGGTATAAATTCAATGGTCTTGGTGTAACAATTTTGCAAGACCCAATTTTTAAACATACAGTCTAACTTTAAAATGATATCAATACCTCTTAAAGGTAGACATATGAGGTCTATAGAAAAAAATTTCTCCTGATCTCCATAGCTACAACAACATGCTTTATATCCGGGTTCAATCTACTTCAAATTGAACAGCCTTTCATGCTTCATTGTGGTTAAATCATAGGTAATAGGAGAACTTAGACAACTCCTCGAACCTCGTGATGTATTGGTCTACGGTCATACTGCCCTTCCTGAGTTAGAGAAATTTGATCTCCTTCTCCGCTCATACAGTACTTGAAAAATACTTTTTCAAAAAGGTGTCTTTAAACACTTGCTAGGTGATCTGCCTTCCCTGGTGAGCTAAATGTTCATTAGCTCCATGCTACTAGTATTTTCCTTCATCTTTCAGCATATATGCAGTGAAGATAACTTGCTACTCCTCAGTACAAATCATCACTTCAAAGATTTTCTCTAGTTCCTTTATCCACCTTTCAACTACAATTGTATCAAAGCGGTCTTGAAAAGAAGATGGTCTAGTCCTTAGAAACTCATATATGCTGTTATCATTGCTTGCCATTCGATTATTAACACCATTCTCACCATTTGGGTTATTAGCATTCTTGAGGTATTGTAGAATTTAGTTGGTTTTCGTGACTTGGTCTCGAATTGCTGTGGCAAGGTTGTTCAGGGTTTCCTTCGCATTGTTTTCCAGATTCATTCTTAATGGTGCCATTTCCTACTGTGGCAAAAATAAAGTTATCATGCTATTGAGGTGATCAAGCATAATATTTAGTTTCAAAAATATTTAACTGCAGTCATAACGCCACTTTGGCATATAGATAGGAAACACTAGTAATTTATTACCTATATGAAATCACTGATCCTCTACACAACACAACTACAATATACTCAAGGCATTATAAGATCGATTCAGATAACCATATGTAACAACTCTTTTTTTAAAAAAAATTCCATGAAGTCATTACTGTAACAACCTTTTTTTTTTCCTTTATTATTATACAATATTGAGTTCACATACATGTCATTAATCTAAACAGACGTATAACATATCAAACACATAGATATTTACATCTTGTTTATTTTGGTTGACCAATTCCGGAGATACAGGTGCGGGTGGTTGCACCTTCACCGGGATCTGAGCCAACTCGACCACAAACATCTTATTTGATTTTGAAATCTGCCCAACATAAAGTAACTCGATCCAATGTGCACTAAAAGCCAGAGCCTTAGAAACAAAAGCTGCATAAATAATTTTCTGAACATGATATGGAAATATAGTGAGAATTAAATCCCAGTAAGTTCAACAATAAATTATCATCAGTAAAGCTCATCACGTCATGTTCAGCTGTATAAACTACAGAAAATATCTTTGGTCACATGAATGCATTATATCTATGCACATAAGAATCATACTATAATGATATGTATGACAGGATTAACCATTTTCAAAATATCATATGATGGCCATCAACTTATTCTCATTTCAAGCTACCCCGGTCAGGGTGAGTATCCTCTACTCTCCGGTACGGGCTTTTCTCGCTCCGTCTGACATGGCCCACTTTCTCTTTCTTTTCTCATTATCATGACCATAACCGTTGGTAGGGCGTCCCCTACTGGTGCACCACACGGATTGCCATGTGACCGTGCTTATTTCTTTTCTTTTCACAATGATAGCCAAAAATATGCTTTCAATAACAAGTATGTTCATCAAAATATAACTATTACCATAAATCATTGGTAATCATACCATGAACATAACCATTTCAAATATCACTTCATAAAATATTTCCATGTCAAAATTTCATACTTAAGATGGTAAGAAGTTCATACAATGGCAATGGCTATGGCTATACTAGTCATTTATTAAGATTCATCTTCTTTTTTAAATACTAATTTTATTCCTTTATTTTTCTTGATGCAGGTTTTCATCCTATCTAACCTTCTCTTACTAATCAGAGCATAACTCCCTCAATTTAACTCTAATGTAGGTGATCTTGGTGTCCATTTCAAGATAAAACAATTATCTAAAACTATTATGTTGAACATTGTAGCGAAAAATTAAGAAACGAAGGTGATATTACTCCCTCAATGTACAGGATAGTTCCTCTCGGATAGGTTCTGACATTTACTGACTAATTAGACCATATCTCCCAAATTGGAACTCCAAATTGAGTTATTCCAGTTGGTAAAAATCCATGAGCCATATATCTATAATTGTTATGTTGGCGCGCTATTTTAATTCCCTACAGAATATTCCCAGAAATTCAAAAACTAAAGCATTAATAACATACTCTTCCCTGAATAAACATTTTCTGACCTCTGCTTACTAATCGGATCATATCTACCTCATATGTACTCCAAATTGCATAATTCCAGTGGGTATATTTCCATGAGACATAGATATATAACTTTTATGTTAACCATTTATTTTAATTCCATACAGATAACCCCCAGAAATTAAAATACAAAAGCTGTCCTAACATAATCTTCCCTGATGAACCATTTTCTGACCTTGGCTAACTAATCGGACCATATCTACCACATGTGGACTCCAAATTGAATGATTCCAGTGGCTAAAAATCCATGACACACATATCTTTAATTCTTATGTTAACCATGTATTTTAATTCCCTACCAATAATTCCCAGAAATTAAATTACCGAAGCTATCCTAACATATTCTTCCCTAATGATTCATTTTCTGACCTTTGACTACTAATCAGACCATAGCTACCTCATATGGACTCCAAATGGAATGATTCCAGTGGGTAAACATCCGTGGCACATATATCTTTAATTCATATGTTAACCATTTATTTTAATTCCTTATAGATTGTTCCCAGAAATTAAAATACCGAAGCTTAAAATTCTGTCAATCATAGCCATACCCATGCAGAACTATCTACACCAACCTAAGTATTCAAACATACATCACATGCAAGATCAATATGAAACATGATATAGCAACATCCATGACCAATCATCAAAGTTCTAAGATCAAAATCTCATATAAATATTATGAGTTTCAAAGGTTTTCTTCAAAAAGAAATATTGTTAAACTTACCTGGAGCACTTAGTCTCCTAGACTTCTCCTTCCTCTTTCTTCCTTTCTTCCTCTCCTTTCCTCACACTACCTTGCTTCTATTTTTGATTTCCCTCACTTGGACGAAATTCTAATGTTGTAAGGGTGGGTTTTCTTATATAGACCACCAAATAATTCACCTTTCATGATCATGGGTCTACCTTATCACAATTAGGATACACTTTGTTGAATTTTTGGAAAACAAACAACTTATGTTCTTGTCTTCCTCTTCCTTAGTCAAGATATGCATAGAAAAAGAAGATTTGTATTTTGAAAATTATGATGATATGTTCTTAAGATATGGGGCAAGATCCCTTTGATTTAGGGATTCATTTCCTTTTTCTTTTGTCTTAATCAAGTATGATAGATTTGCCTTTTTAAGTGGCAAATTTCTAGCCCTTGAATTTTTCTTACTTAACTAAAATTATTTGTGTGGGATAATGATGTTTTGTCATAATGCTATGTATTATTACCCACTTGCTAAAGTTATGAATGTAGGATATAGATGTTTTTGTCCTAAAGCCTTGTATTATTATGCCACTTGCTAAAATGATGAATGTAGAATCACACCACTTGTCAAATTTTTGTCTTAATGCCATGTCACTTAATCTTGATTACACTAATATTTCATCACTTTAATTTTATTTTTATTTTTATTTTTCCTCTTGGGTTTGGGCCCATTCTTGCCCATTTTCCTTACTTTGGTTAAAATTCTTCCTTTCATAATGGGCTTGGTCACATTTTCATGATTTTTGGGCTATCGGTCCAATTTCTATATCCTAGTCCAAGTCTATGTTTTATTTCTTCCTTGGCCTATCCTATTGGCTTGCTAAAAATTCATGTGAAGTAGAAAAACTCTATATGAAGTGTCTATAGGTTATAGCCCAATTACGGGTGGAGATACTAATCTCAGTAACTTTTGCTCTTAAATTAAGAAAGATTACCCTAATCCGATCTTCTTGAAATTTTAAGACCTTTACTTACTTCACAAAAATTTATCTTTCTTTACCTAAGAATTTCACCTTTCTTTAACATGTTTATTTCTAATATTTCCTCTTAGGTTTTCTTTCTTTACCTATTCCATTAATATTAGAACATTTCTATGCATATATGTAAGGTGAAGAATTTCTAAGAAAAATATCTAAAAATTACGGGATGTTACAATTACCTTCTTCTTTTAACTATTTAACTTATAATAAAATTCAATTAAATTAACCAAACATAATTAAGGTTTCTGAAATACCATTAACACTTATACAATTTTGGGTTCACGTAAACATTATTAATCAAAACATATGTACACAAATCAAACACGTATAAGTCTACATTTTATTCATCCATATTGACCAGTTTCAGAGATACGGGTGCGGGTAGTTGCACCTTCACCAGAATTTTAGCCAACTCGACCCGACGTACGCTAAAAACCAATCATAGAGAATATTTGCATAACTTAGTTTTCTAACCATGATATAGAAATATAGTGAGAATTAAATCCTAGTAGGTTCAACAATATATCATTATCAATAATGTTTGTCACGTCATGTTCATCTGTATAAGCAACAACAATTATTTTTAAGTCACATGAATGCACTTTATCTATGCACATGAAAATCATACAGTTATAACATGTATGGCATGAATAACCATTTTTAGAATATCATATGATGGCTATCAACTTGTTTTCATACCAAGCAACCCTAGTTAAGTTGAGTACTTTCTACTCTCCGGTACGGGATTTTCTCACTCCGTCTGACATGGCACACTTTCTTTTCTCATTAACATAATCATAGCCGTTGGTAGGGCATCCCCTACTGGTGCACCACATAGACCTCCATGTCACTATGCTCATTTCTTTTTTTTTTCTTTTCACATTAATAGCCAAAAATATGATTTCAATAACAAGTATGTTCATTATACTCACATGCCATGATTTTTTATCAAAATATAATTATTACCAAAAGTCATTGGTAATCATGCCATAAACATAATCATTTCATATATCACTTAATAAAATATTTCTATATCAAAGTTACACACTTAAGATGGTAAGGAGTTCATACAATGGCAATGGCTATGACATACACTAGTCATTTATTATTTTGATTTATAAGATTCTTCATTTTTAAAAAATATTATTATCCTCTCTTTACTAAACAGAGCATAATTCCGTCATTTTAAATCCGATTGAGGTGATCTTGGTGTCAATTGAAAAATACGACAATCCTCTAAAACCCTTATGTTGAACATTTTAGTGAAATATTAAGTAATCATAGTTTTAATACTCCCTCATATTAAAAGTTATTTATTTTTGGGTAGGTTCAAACCTCTACTTACTAATCGGACCATATCTCCCTCATCCAATTGAGGTGATTATAAAGCTATAAAACGCTAAGATATGTATATAGAACTTTCATGTTTATCTTTTCTTCAGATTCCTTACTAATTACTCCCAAAAGATCAAAAACAAAAATGCTTATATTTACCACCTTGGATTTTAGATTGATTCTAACCTTTACTCATTAATCATCCATATCTCCCCCATATGGACTCCAAATTAAGTACTTTTAGATCCTATTGATCCATAATACATATATCTATATTTATTATGGTAACAATTTCCTTTAATTCCCTATAGATTGTGCCGAGAAATTCAAAAACAAAAGCATGCATCATAGATTCCTCCCTGGTTAGCTAGTTTCTGACCTTTGCTTACTAATATGACCATATCTTCTTCATATTGATTCCAATTTGAATGATTCCAGTGGCTAATAATCTGCGAAACATAGATCTACAGTTTTAATGGTAAGAATTTCTTTTAATTCCCTACAGATGTATTTCAAAAATTCAAACACAAAAGCATACTTGACAGATTCTTACCTGATTAACCATTTTCTGATCTTGGCATACATATTGGGCTATATCTCCCTCATCTAGACTCCAAATTAAGTGATTTCAGTGGCTAAAAATATGTGAGACATAGATCTACATTTTTTAATTTAACCATTTCTTTTAATTCCTAACTGTTTCTTCCAAGAATTTCAAAAATAGAATCTTCCCTGGTTACCCCAAAATCCAGTTTCCTACCCAATCCTTTCCTAAGGTTTTAGTTCATCATTTTATTATGTACTCTTCCATTTTCTTCCTAATTTACATCTAATCATATTCCATCAATTTTTCACCACATTTAAATATACAAAATAGTAGCATAAAATTCTTAAAATTTTGCTATCCATAGCCGTACATATGCAAAAATTTTCACACCAACCTAAGTATTCAAACATACATCACTTGCAAGATCAACATGTAACATGATATAGCAACATCCATGGCCAATCATCCAGGTAACAAATATAGTAAATTTTATCAAAATTCTAGGATCAAAATCCCATATGAATGTTTCTAATATCAAAGCTTTTTTTAAAAAAATATTGTTAAATCTACCTAAAGATCTCCCTAGTTGATTTAGTGAATTCTCTTTCTTTTTTCCTCTTAAAGGAAATAGCAAGATTCCTCCCTTCCTATAGCTTTTCTAGCAGCATAAATAAGAGAAGGAGGGTGAGTTTTTGAACCCCAACGATGAAAAGAAAATATGGATTCAAATGGAGATTAGGCTAACTTACCTTGCGTACTTAGTCCTCTAGACTTTTCCTTCTTCTTTCCGTTCCTCTCCTCTCTTTCTCTCATTTCCTCACTCTACCTTGCTTCTATTTTTCCTCTCCCTCACTTGGACAAAATTTTAATGTTATAAGGGTGGGTTTTGCTTAAATAAACTATCAAGTGGTTCACCTTTCATGGTCATGGGTATACCTTATCACAATTAGGATTCACTTGGTTATTTTTTGGGGAAAAACAACTTATGTTCTTGTCTTCCTCTTCCTTAGTCATTATATGCATAGCAAAAGAAGATTTGTATTTTGAAAATGATAAAATATGTTCTTAAGACAAGGGACAAGGTCCTTTTGATTTAGGGATTCATTTCCTTTTTCTTTTGTCTTAATCAAGTATGATAGGTTTGCCTTTCTAAGTGACAAATTTTTAGCCTTTAAATCTCCCTTGCTTGGTTGAAATTATTTATGTAGGATAAGGATGTTTTGTCATAATACTATGTATTATTATCCACTTGTTGAAATTATGGATGTAGGATATAGATGTTTTGTCCTAATGCCTTGTATTATTACCTACTTGTTGAAATTATGAATGTAGGATATAGATGTTTTGTCCTAATGTCATGTGACCTAATCTTGATTATTATTACACTATTATTTCCTCACATGATTATTTTTTTTCCCTATTGGATTTTAGCTCATTCTTACCCATTTCCTTTGCTTGGGCTAAAATTCTACCTTTCATGGAGGGCTTGGTCACATTTTCATAATTTTTGGGCTATCGGTCCAACTTCTATATCCTAGTCCAAGTCTATGTTTTATTTCTTTATTGGGCTATCCAATGGGTTAGCTAGAAACTTATGTGAAGTGGAAAAACTCTATTTGAAGTGTCCATAGATGAAAGCTCAATTTATGGATGGAGATGTTAAACTTAGAAATTTCTAATTCTCGAATTACAAAAAAGCACACTAATCCAATCTTCTTAAAATTGTAAGACCTTTACTTACTTCACAAAAATTTATCTACCTTACCAAAGAATTTCGGCTCTCTTTAGTATGTTATTTCTAATTTTTCCTATTAGGTTTTCTCTCTTTACTTGTTTCCTTAATGTTAGAAATATTTTCTATGCATATACATAAGGTGAAGAATTTCTAACGATTATATTTCCTTAGATATCTAAAAATTGTCTAATAATTTTATTTCCTTAATTAAATATTTATGTATCTTTATTAATAAAAGAAACAAAATTAGGGATGTTATATTAAATATTTATGTGCCTTTATTAATAAATGAAACGAAATTAGGGATGTTACACCGTCCACCCACTTGACATCTAGGATCGACCTGCTCTAATACCAATTATGTAACAACTCCAATTTTTTTTTACATATATACATATATATATATATATATATATATATATATATATATATATATATATATATATATATTTCTAAAATTCTATGAAGTCATTACCTCTTTACTTCTAACTATTTAAATAATAATAAAATTCAATTAAATTAACCAAATATAATTTAAGGTTTATGAAATACCATTAACACTTATACAATTCTGGGTTCCCATACGCATTATTAATTAAAACATCTGTATCAAAATCAAACACATATAAATCTATATTTCATTCATCCAAATTGACCAGTTTTTGAGATACGGGTGTGGTTGGTTGCAACTTTATCGGGATCTTAGCCAACTCGGCCCAACGTATGCTAAAAGCCAGTCATAGATAATATCTGCATAACTTAGTTTAATAAACAAGATATGAAAATATAGTGAGAATTAAATCCCATTAGGTTCAACAATAAATCATAATTATTATCAATATTCCTCATCATGTCGTGTTCATCTGTATAAACTACAGCAAATATATTTAGGTCACATGAATGCACTTTATCCATGCACATGAAAATCAAATAGTTATGACATGTATGACATGAATAACTATTTTTTAGAATATCATATGGCGACTATAAACTTATTTTCATATCAAGCTACCCCGTTCAGGGTGAGTACTTTCTACTCTTCGATACGGGCTTTTCTTGCTATGTCTGACATGGCACACTTTCTTTTCCCACTAACATAATCATAGTCGTTGGTAAGGCATCCCCTACTGGTGAACCACACAGACCGCCATGTGATCATGCTCTTTTCTTGTCATTTATTTTCACATTAATAACCAAAAATATGACTTCAATAACAAGTATGCTCATTATACTCACATGCCATAATTTTTCATCAAAATATAATCATTACTAAAAATAATTGGTAATCATGCCATGAAAATAATCGTTTCAAATATCACTTTATAAAATATTTTCATAGCAAAATCGCACACTTAAGATGGTAAGGAGTTCATGCAATGGCAATGGCTTTGGCATATACTAGTCATTTATTATTTTCAATTATAAGATTTTTCTTCTTTTTTAAATATTTTTTTCCTCTCTCACTAAACAGAGCATAACACCCTCATTTTAAATCCGAATGAGGCCATCTTGGTGTCCATTGAAAGATAAGAAAATCCTCTAAAACCCTTATTTTGAACATTTTAGTGAAATCGTAAGTAATCGTGGTGTTACTACTCTCTCAAATTGAATGTTATTTCTTCTCGGGTAGGTTCAAAACTTTACTTACTAATCTGACCATATCTCACACATACTAACTCCAATTGAGGTGATTCTAAAGCCTATAAACATCTAGCACAATTATATACAACTTTTATGTTTATCATTTCTTTAGATTCCTTACTAATTATTCCCAGAAAATCGAAAACAAAATCGCTTACATTTACCACCCTGGATTCTACATTGATTCTGACCTTTACTCATTAATCAACCATATCTCCCTTATATGAACTCAAAATTTAGTGATTTTAGAGCCTATAGATCTATTTTACATATATCCATATTTATTATATTAAAAATTTCCTTTAATTTCCTACATATTTTGCCTATAAATTCAAACACAAATGCATATGTAAAAGATGCTTCCCTGGTTAGCTAGTTTTTAACCTCTACTTACTAATCTAACCATAACTCCCTTATATTGATTCCAATTTGAATAATTCTAGTGGCTAAAAATTCATGAGACATATATCTATATTTATGATGTTAAGAATTTCTTTTAATTCCCTACAGATTTATCCCAAAAAGTCAAATATAGAAGCATACCTAACATATTCTTCCTTGGTTAACCATTTTCTGACAATAGCTCCCTCATTTAGACTCCGAATTAAGTGATTCCAATGGCTAAAATTTCGTGAGACATAACCGATTCTTCCTAGTATTTCAACAATAGAAGCTTCCCTAGTTACTCTGAAATCCAGTTTCCTAACCAAACCTTTCCTAAGGTTTTTGTTCATTATTATATTACATCATCTTCGATTTTCTTCCTAAGTTACATCTAATCATATTCCATCAATTTTTTACCCCATTCAAATATACAAAATATGAGTAGCAAAATCATAATATTTTTACCACCCATAGCCATACCTATGCAGAACATTCCACACCAATCGAAATGTTTAAAATATCCATCATATGCAAAATAACATGTAACATAATATAGCAACAACCATGACCAATCATCAAAGTAGAAATTATTGTAAATTTCATCAAAGTTTTAAGATCAAAATCCTATATAAATGTTACAAATTTCAAAGCTTTTCTTCATAAAGAGATATTAGTAAACCTGCCTAAAGATATCTCTAACTCACTTAGTGAATTCTCTTTCTTGTTTCCTCTAGGAAGAAGTATGAAGATTCCTCCCTTCCTATAGCTTTTCTAGCTGCTTAAATAAGAGAAGGAGGATGAGGTTTGTACCCCAAGGATGACAAGAAAAGATGGATTCAAGTAGAGATTAAGCTAACTTACCTTGAGTACTTAGTCCTATAGACTTCTCCTTCTTCTTCTCCTCTCTTTCTCTCCTTTCCTCACTCTACCTTACTTCTATTTTTCCTCTCACTTAAATGCTGGAATTATTTACCCAATATCAGATAGCTCTTGGGTGAGTCCGGTCCAGTGTGTTCCTAAGAAGGGGGTATGACTATGGTGGAAAGCAAAAACAATGAGCTTATCCCCACCAAGGTTGTAACTGGCTGGAGGATTTGCATGGATTATCGGAAGCTGAACAAAAGCACTAGGAAGGATCCCTTCCCTCTGCCGTTCATTGATCAAATGTTAGATAGACTTGCTGGAAGGGAATACTATTGTTTCCTGGATGGGTACTCAGGGTACAACTAGATTTCTATAGCACCAGAAGATCAGCATAAGACCACATTCACATGTCCTTATGCTACCTTTGCATTTCGAAGGATGCCATTTGGGCTTTATAATGCTCCAACAACATTCCAGCGATGCATGATGGCAATATTCACAGAGATGGCTGAGCAGTTTGTGGAAATCTTCATGGATGACTTCTCAGTCTTTGGGGACTCGTTTTACCTATGCTTGGGAAACCTTGCTAAGGTCTTGCAAAGTTGTAAGGAAACAAACTTGGTGCTGAACTGGGAGAAGTGTCAGTTTATGGTAAAAGAGGGGAATGTGCTGGGGCATAAGGTTTCTCAGAGAAAACTTGAGGTTGACAAGGCCAAGGTGGAAATCATTGAGAAACTGCCTCCTCCCACCTCGGTCAAGGGCATTCGAAGCTTCCTGGGACATGCATAATTTTATAGGAGGTTCATTAAGAACTTCTTTAAGGTTGCCAAACCTTTATGCAGTTTGCTAGAGAAGGATAGAACTTTCTGTTTTGATGAAAGTTGCATGACAGCATTCTGCGATCTCAAACAGAAATTGAGTATAGCCCCAGTTATCGTGGCACCAGACTGGACCTCCCCATTTAAGCTGATGTGTGATGCTAGTGAAACAGCATTGGGGGCTGTCCTTGGGCAGCACAGAAACAAGCTGTTTCATTCTATATACTATGCTAGCAAAATGCTGCAAGGTGCCCAGCAGAACTACATTGTGATAGAGAAGGAATTGCTTGCAGTAGTGTTTGCCTTTCAGAAATTCAGAGCATATCTGGTTGGAGCAAAGGTGATAGTGCACACAGACCACTCTGCCATCAAACAATTGGTTAAGAAAAAGAATTCCAAGCCCAGGCTCATTCGGTGGGTGCTTTTGCTTCAAGAATTCGATCTAGAGATCAGAGACAGGAAAGGAACTGAAAATCAAGTGGCAGACCATCTCTCCGGGTTGGAAGGGCACAACTCCGGAGCAGATGACATTAATGAAAGATTCCCATATGAGCAACTCTATCTCCTGTCCCAATATGATGTGCCATGGTACGCTGATTATGTAAATTACCTTGTGAGTGGAATGCTCCCACCAAACTTGACGTGACAGCAGAAGAAAAAATTTCTGCATGAGGTAAACTCATACTACTGGGATGAACCATACCTTTACAAGCAATGTGCTGATCAGATGATCAGGAGGTGCATACCCAAGGAAGAGATGGAGCAAATCTTGCAGCAATGCTATGCTTCCCCTTATGGAGGTCATTTTGGAGGAGTTAGAACTGCAAACAAGGTGTTGCAGGCAGGGTTCTATTGGCCCTCTCTATTCAAGGACTCCCACTCCTTCGCAAAGCAATGCGACCGGTGTCAAAGGACAGGAAATATATCTCGCAGACATGAAATGCCACTAAACAACATCCTAGATGTGGAATTATTTGATGTGTGGGGAATAGATTTCATGGGACCATTTCCCTCGCGTTTTGGCAACCAATACATCCTAGTAGCCGTCGACTATGTTTCATAATGGGTAGAAGCCAGTGCATGTCAGACTAATGAAGCCAGAGTCGTGACCAGATTCCTGAAAAGAAACATCTTTACAAGGTTTGGAACCCCCAGAGCCATCATAAGTGATGGAGGGACCCATTTCTGCAATCGGCAGTTCAAGACACTACTTGCCAAATATGGAGTAAGGCACAAGGTGGCAACCCCCTATCGCCCACAAACGAGTGGGCAGGCTGAAGTCTCCAACAGAGAGATCAAGAGAATCTTGGAAAAAATAGTAGGCCCCACGAGGAAGGATTGGTCCTCTAGGTTGGATAATGCACTATGGGCCTATAGAATAGCCTAGACACCTCTGGGCACGTCACCATACAGGTTGGTATTCGGGAAGGCTTGTCATTTACCAGTAGAGTTAGAACATCGAGCATATTGGGCAGTGAAGAAGCTAAACTTGAACCTAGAAGCTGCGGGTGAGAAGATGATGCTATAGCTAAATGAGCTGGATAAATTTCGTGGTCAGGCCTATGAGAATACCAAACTATACAAGGAGAAAGCCAAGCAACGGCATGACAAGAAGATACAACCCAAGAACTTTGAAGTGGGACAGAGAGTACTACTGTACAACTTCAGGCTGGCCTTGTTTCTTGGGAAGTTGAAATCTCGTTGGTCTGGTCCCTTTCGCATAAGCAAGGTCTTCCCTTTTGGGACTATTGAATTAGAAGAAGAAAAGGAAGGGAGTACATTCAGGGTTAATGGACAGAGGGTCAAGCACTATCTAGGAGTTGATGTGGATAGATAGCACACCTCCATTTAGTTGCAAGAAGAATGAATAGGAGGGAAGTCAGGCTGAAGACTCTAAAACAAGCGCTCATGGGAGCAACCCATGTTTAAATTTGTTGTTGTTTAAGTTAACAGTTTTAGGATAGTTTAAATCATGAGTCTAATAGCATTTGTGTTTGTTACGCAGGATGGGAAGCATAGAAGTTTGCAGAACCAGTTTTTGTTTTGCTGTAGCCAAACTATACGAAAGATAGTCCCTGCTTTGCTATAGCAGGATTAAGAACAAGCACCCTCTGCTGCAGCAAAATCCTAGACAAGCTAGTTTTTGCTGCAGCAAACGCAGTCAGACCAAAATCAAGGGGTTCCCCTCTGCTATGCTTCTTACCAAAAAAAAAATATATATTTTCAAAAAATTGTTGTTAGAAACAAAATGGGGGTGGGAAAAAGGCAGAAGCCCATAAGTCACGAAAATACATCGTCCACCCTCATTAAACCTCTGCAACTTCCCTACCCCCTTCACCCTCGAGCACCTCTCCCGAGTTCCCAAAATCTCTACAATCTCCTCACCTCCTTCGTACCAGAACCCTCCACTTCCAAACCCTTGAACCAATCATGCCGAGAATCAAGACGGTGGCTAGGAAGGTAAGCAAGGTGAAGAAATTCACCTCTAAGGAAAATAGGCAGAAGCACGATGAAGAGATTTTGCCACGAAGCTTCTGCGCTGAGAAAGGTTTCACCTTCCCCTCATCTGTAGATTTGGGGATGCCAATGTGCGTTGGCACCGTGGTCAAGCAGAGGGGTTGGGAAAATTTTGCCAGTCACCCGTAAACGGTCCTCATCCCTCTGGTTCGGGAATTCTATGCAAACCTCTCACCCGAAAATGAGAAGTGGGTGACAGTCTGGGAGACGTGGGTTCATTTTGACCAAGCCTCCATAAATAAGGCTTACAATCTGCCAGATGAAGAAGACTAGTATGAGGAATATCTCTAGGGTCTACAGGATGGAGACTGGGACGCTATGCTTACCCAGGTGTGCCTTCCCAGCACCACCTGGGATAAATCCCCTCAGGGCTCTACCACCATTAATCAGGTCTCTCTGGTCCCTACAGCAAAGGTGTGGTACCACTTCCTCAAGACTCGCCTGCTACCTTCTACCCACGGGCAGACAGTGAGCCGAGACAGAGTGGCAATGGTGGACGCACTCATATTCGGTAGGCCACTCAACGTTGGCCGAATCATCAGTGGCCAAGTCCAAACATGCGCCAACCAGAAAAAGGGAAGCCTACTTTTCCCTTCCCTTATCACTATATTGTGCAAGAATCGTGGAGTCCCAGTCTCCATTTGATGAAGAAGCACTGAAGGACGCCAACCCCATCACTGCCACCACCATTGCCTGGATTGTCCTAGAGAAAGCGGCCCCACACCCATCAGCTACTTCCCAAAATCCTCCACATACTGCCGGACCCTCTACTTCTTCCACTCCCCCCAGTCAGCTGACAAGACATTGCAGTCCATCCTCAATCAACAAGCTACAATTCTGAGGCAGAAAGCTGTGCTTCTGCAACTTCAGCAAACCTTCTGGCGTTATGAGCAGAAAAGGGATTTTGCCCTTCACAACACTCTCGAGCAGAACTTTAAACAATTTTTCCCATTTCCGAAGTTTCCCACTGACTTGCTCCATACCACCTTCGAGGAGTCAGCCCCAGCACCTGAGCCACAGAGAGAGCAGCAAAAGGATTCTGAAGGATCCTCCTCCAGCAAGGAGCCCCACCCTGAACCCCACCAGACACCAGTGAGAACTGAGTCCTCTGATGATGATAAGCCCATTGCAAAACAGGCAGCAATGATGCGCAAAGGAAAGGCCACACAACAATCAGCACAGCACAGAAGTGGGCTCAGAAGCTCCTCAAGGTCCTCTGGGGGTCAATGCCCCTAGGGTGCTGCAGCATACATGGTAGCACCCTCAGGAAGTTCCCTCAACTCTTATCCCTTCTCTGCTGTATTTGGAATTCCTTTGCCTCTGCTTCTGTTTTTAGGTCTCTTTTGTGTTTTTGGCCATTGCATCAGTAGTGAGGACACTGCTCACTTTTAAGTTTGGGGGGGTTATATTATATAATGTTTGTTGTGGCATTTCTATGGCTTAGTGTTGCTTTGGTATTGCTGTAGAGTTTGCTGAAGCATGGACTTGTTTATTTGTGTTTTGCTTATCTATGTTGCTGTTTATCCATACTGCTGTTTACTTATGTTCCTGACTGCCTGTGTTGGATGAGTCTGCATTGATTGTTTTGATGTATATAGTTATATTTGTATGTTGTAAAAAAAATGGAGAGGGAAATGAGTCTGCATATTGCATAGCCTGCTGAAAGTTCTGGGATACTCCATGAGGAGGATTGGGTAGTTCGCTAGAAACCAAAATAGGAGACCTACAACCTTACCCAATCACACACAGAACCCTCTTCTAATAAGCATAGGATCATGGGCAGTTTGCCAAAGAAAAATTTGGTGATCTTTTAGAAATTGGACCTAAGTCTTAGAGCTAATATTGAGAGCTTTCTGTAGAATTATAAAAGAGGTAGACGCATAGGGTCAGAAAGGCTTAAGTTTGGGTGGAAAAAGTTATAAAAACAAAAAAAAAATTTGGACACTCCAATGCCTTTGTAGTCCTTAGTAACCAGGGGTATGCATGATCCCCATGTGTACCCTTGCGTAAAACAGGGACATAGAGTATAAATGGGAAGTTGTTTAAGGGTGATAAGGCTAAGTAACCGGGTGCCTACATTGAACATGTTGGCATTCGCATCAAAAGGCACTAATAACCTCTGCTAGAATAAGATCTACGCCAAAAGAGAGAAGTAAAAGAAAAAAAAAATCAGTGAGTTGTCTCCTCCCCCCCCCCCACCCACACATTTGTTGCCCTGGCTGCACCTATGATGAATGCCAACTTAACCTAGGAAGCTCGATATATTAGCATGAAAGTCTTAGGAACTCTGACTGTCTTTGACCCAAGTAGCTCTTAGGGAAACTATCCATGTCACACACACAACTCCAAAGAAGGTTTTTGTTGTGATTGGGAGTAAGGTTTGTGGTGTCCTTTATATGAAAACAATCCTGAGAGTTGAGAGCTATCAGCAGAACTATGGATTCATGCATGAGAAAGGTCTGGAATTTCTTGTTGGTAGGAATATGGTGAACAGAACAGATTGCTTGGGGGCAAGCAACCCCTTAAGTTTGGGGGGATTTGATAACTGCAATTTATTGTAGTTCCTATGTGCTTTCTGAGTACTTTTGCTGAGTTGTTCTGGTGTTTTAAGCACTCTTATTCCCTGAATAAATTGAACGGGGTGACTCTTTTAGATAAAACATCAGCTACCCCGTTGCTGCAGCATTTTAGTCAGCATATGTGACAATTACAGCATAAACCTGAGTGATATTGGGTGAGCTGCTCCCTTTTTCTACAATACACTGATTCTGTTTGATATGGTGCAGGTAACAGCACAGCAGGTGCAGCCTCCACCCAGCAGGAGAGAAAGCAAAAAAAAAACTAACACTACAGGCTGTTGGCATAGAACTGTCCCACTACTGAAAGTGGAGAGAACAAAGCTGCACGCAGAGGCAGCTGACTGGGACCACAAGGCTAAACAATAAAGAGAGGCAGAGAGGGGGAGAAAAAGAGACACACGAAAGTAGGGGGTGAGAAGGGAGAATAGCTACACACTGGGAAGAAGCATCAGTAGCAAGGGAGAGAGTGCAATCCCGGAATTCTATTGTTCGCTGTTGTGTTTTCCTCTTTCTGTTTTCTATCAAGACTGCACTTGCATTTTTTCTTTTATAACTAAAGATGTATACCAGTGATTCTGGGATTTTTGTAACCAGTGTAACCATGAGGCTTGGCTAGTTTCCGGCTAGGGTTGCGCAAGGGTTGTAATGAACTTAAGCACACTTTTTAGTAAAACACATTTTGCTGCATCGTTGTTTTTACATTCATCTGTGTTTATATTTTAAACTCCTCTGATAACGGAAGTTAGTGGAGGTAGACTGAGGCCAATATTCACCCAGGAGGGGAATGGAGACTGGAAAGACAGCTTGAATAGATGGGGGTAGCCAATATAGGAATATATGGTCCCCCATCTTCCCAGCAGTGGAGTTCATGCACAACTTAGGGTAAAGACTGCTGCAGGAATGCAGGACTGAACCTCAGAATTGCAAGGAATGGAAGTCTGGGAATACTCCATCCAAGACTGAACTGGGCACCTAGGGCAGTTGCTGTAGCAATTCCTGGAGCAAATATGAGTGCAATAGTTCTTGGAAACCCTGAGCAACCCTAGACCTCCTTATTACATTTTCTTTACTCCATAGTACCCCTCGTCCTAGTTATAGCTGTATTTAATTGAACCACCTTTATTTTATTCTATAAACCATCCTATTTTTGCTACAACATTTCATACAGTAAAGTCTCCTTAACGGTTTTAGTTCACTCCTCGTGGGACGATACTCACTCATCACTTTATTACTTGGTCACGACACGTGCACTTGCGTTCTGACACTATATTCATCTTTGCATGAAACAAACCAACATCTTTCGATAAACTATTCAACATAATAGCTTTAGATAATTGTTTTATCTTTAAAGTGACACCAAGATCACCAAAATTCGAGTTAAAATGAGGGAGTTATGCCATAGTTGCTAACAGAAGGTCAGATAGGATGAAAACCTTCATCAATAAAATAATGAAATAAAAATAATATTTAAAAAAGAAGAAGAATCTTATAAATGAAAATTATAAATTACTAGTATATGCCATAGCCATTGCCTTTGCAAGAATTTCTTACCATCTTAAGTGTGAAATTTTGACATGGAAATATATTATAAAGTGATATTTGAAATGGTTATGTTCATGACATGAATACCAATGATTTTTTGTAATAATTATATTTTGATTAACAAACTTGTTATAGACAGCTGAATAAGGTGACTATCAAAAATAAGAATCCTCTCCTTAAAATAGATGATTTATTAGATAAACTTAAGGGAGCCTCCATCTTTTCTAAAATTGACTTGAGATCAGGATACCATCAGATTAGGATCGAGGAGTAGGATGTACCAAAAACAGCCTTCAAGACTAGGTATGGACACTATGAGTTTCTTGTAATGCCCTTCGGGTTGACAAATGCACCTGCAATTTTCATGGATTACATGAATCACATTTTTTGACCCTACCTAAATCAATTTATGGTAATATTCATTGATGACATCTTGATATATTTTAAGAGTAAGAAAAAACATGAACAACATCTCCAAATCATGCTGCAAGTGCTGAAAGAGAAAAAGTTGTATGCCAAATTGGAGAAGTGTGGATTTTGGCTGTCAGAGGTAAAATTTCTCGGACATGTCATTTCCAATAAAAGGGTAGTTATAGACCCTAGCAAGACAAAAGCAGTGATTTAGTGAGAAAGACTAAAGACGGCTACAGAAGTCAGAAGTTTCTTGGATTTGGCAGGATGCAACAGGAGGTTTATACAAAATTTCTCTCGTATAGCCTTGCCATTGACTAAATTGACCAGGAAGGGAATTCCTTTCAAATGGACTAATCAATGTGAAGCTAATTTCTAGGAGCTTAAAACAAAATTGACCACTCCTCCTATTTTAATTATTCTAGACCCCACAGGACATTTTGAAGTGTATAGTGACACTTCAAAGAAAGGGCTAGGGTGTGTGTTATTGCAAGACAAGAGGGTAGTTTCTTACGCTTCTAGGCAACTAAGACCCCATGAAGGAAATTATCTAACCCATGATCTTGAATTGCCAGCGGTGGTGTTTGCTTTAAATATTTGGCAACACTATTAGTATGGTGCAACATTTGAAGTATACTGTGATCATAAGAGTCTTAAGTACCTTTTTGATTAGAAAGAGTTAAATATGAGACAATGAAGATGGGTAGAGTTTCTCAATGACTACAAGTTTAAGATAAAGTATCATCCAGGAAAGGAGAATGTTGTAGCTGATGCCTTGAGTTGAAAATCTCTACACATGGGTCAGATGATGGTGTATGAGATGCAGATGCTAGAGGAGTTTCAAAATTTAAAGCTGACCACTACTCTTACTCCAAAGAAGCTAATCATTAATGGTTTAAGTATAGGGTGTGACCTTAGAGCCCAGATTAAAGAGGCTCAAGCTCATGACCAATACTTACAGGATCATAAAGATCAAGGTAATTTTTATGTCATGGAAGATGGAGCAATCATGTATCAGGTAAGGATTTGTGTCCCTCAAGAACGAGAGAAGAAGACTAAGATCTTGCAATAAGCGCATCAAAGTAAATACATAGTCCATCCTGGATGTACTAAAATGTACTAGGATTTAAAGAGGATGTATTGGTGGCCAGGGATGAAAAAGGACATTGCTAAATTTATGACGAAATGTCTCATTTGTCAGAAGTTGAAGGTAGAGCATTAAAAGCCAACAGGATTTTTACAACCTCTTGAGATCCCTAAGTGGAAATAGGACAGTATTTTGATGGACTTTGTGGTGGACTTACCCAAGCCTTCAGTTGGACATGACTCTATCTGGGTTATAGTTGAGAGATTAACCAAATATGCTCACATTTTACCCATAAAAATTAACTATTCACTGGATAAATTAGCCTAATTGTACGTCCAGGAAATAGTTAGACTGCATGGAATTCCCTTAAATATCGTTTCTGATAGAGATCTGAGGTTCACGTCGAGGTTTTGGAAGGCGTTGCAAGAAGCTTTTGGTACCCAGCTGCGGTTCAGTACTTCCTACCATCCTTAGACTGACGGGCAGATAGAACGGGTTATTCAAACCCTAGAAGATATGTTGAGGGCTTGTGTGATAAAGCAAGGTAAAGGATGGGATAAGTACCTACCTTTAGTGGAGTTTGCTTATAATAATAGCTATCACTCTACTATTAATATGGCCCCCTATGAAGCTTTATATGGTAGGAAGTGCCGATCTCCACTATGTTGGTTTGAGGTAGGAGAAAAGAACTTGTTGGGTCTTGATCTAGTTCAACAAACCACTGATCAAATCAGGATGATACGAGACAAAATACTTACAGCTCAGAGTTGACAAAAGAGTTACTATGATAAAATACATAGACCTCTGGAGTTTGAGGAAGGAGAACATGTATTTCTGAAAATTTTCCCGACTACTGCAGTTGGTAGGTCTCTCAAAACTAGAAAGCTAAGTCTGTGATTTTTGGGACCTTATCAGATTTTGAAGAAAGTGGGGACATCATCATATTAAGTTGCCCTCCCACCTAATTTGTCCAACCTGCATAATGTTTTCCATGTATCACAGCTACGGAAGTATCTTCCAGATTCTTCACATATAATACGGGATGAACCAATCCAAATAAAGGAGAACATGACATACCAGCTAGTACCTGCATCCATATTGGACACCGACATGAAGTAATTGAGAAATAAAAACATTCCCTTGATTAAGGTGTTATGGGAAGGCTTGACTCTAGAAGAAGCAACTGGGGAAGTGGAAGAAGTCATGAGAAAGAAATATATGCAATTGTTCTTGTTAGGTAATTTCTGAAATTTTGAGGAAAAAATTTCTTTTAGGGGGAGAGAAATGTAACATCCATAATTTCGTTTCTTTTATTAATAAAGGTACATAAATATTTCATGAAACATCTCTAATTTTTTTTAAAGATACATAAATATTTAGTTAAGGAAATAAAATTTATTAGACACTTTAGATATCTAAGGAAATATAATCCTTAGAAATTCTTCACCTTACGTGTATGCATAGAAATATTCTAACATTAATGGAATAGGTAAAGAGAGAAAAACCTAAGAGAAAATATTAGAAATAAACATGCTAAAGAAATTTCAAATTCTTGGGTAACGAAGATAAAGTTTTGTGAAGTAAGTAAAGATCCTAAAATTTCAAGAAGATTGGATTAGAGTAATTTTTCCTAATTTAAGAAGCTAAAGTTACTAAGTTTAGTATCTCCACCCATAAATTGGCCTTTCACCTATGGACACTTCATATAGAGTTTTTCAACTTCACATGAATTTTTAGCAAGCCAATAGGATAGCTCAAGGAAAAAATAAAACACAGACTTGGACTAGGATATAGAAATTGGACCGGTAGCCCAAAAATCATGAAAATATGACCAAGCCCATTATGAAAGGTAGAATTTTAACCAAAGTAAAGAAAATGGGCAAGAATGAGCCCAAACCCAAGAGGAAAAATATAAATAAAAATAAAAATAAAGTGATGAAATAATGGTGTAATCAAGATTAGGTGACATGGCATTAAGACAAAAATTTAGCAAGTGGTGTGATATCCTACATTCATAATTTTAGCAAGTGGTATGATAATACATGGCATTAGGACAAAACATCTATATCTTACACTCATAATTTTAGCAAGTGGGTAATAATACATAGCATTATGACAAAACATCCTTATCCTACACAAATAATTTTAGCTAAGCAAGGAAGATTCAAGGGTTGGAAATTTGCCACCTAAAAAGGTAAACCTATTATACTTGATTAAGACAAAAGAAAAAGGAAATGAATCCCTAAATCAAAGGGACCTTGTCCCTTATCTTACGAACATATTATTATAATTTTCAAAATAAAAATCTCTTTTTTCTATGCTTATCTTGACTAAGGAAGAGGAAGACAAGAACATGAGTTGTTTGTTTTCCAAAAAAATCAACCAAGTGCATCCTATTTGTGATAAGGTAGACCTATAATCATGAAAGGTGAATTATTTAGTGGTCTATTTAAGCAAAACCCACCCCTATAACATGAGAATTTTGTCCAGGTGAGGGAGAGGAAAAATAAAAGCAAGATAGAGTGAGGAAAGGAGAGGAAGAAAGGAAGAAAGATGAAGTAGAAGTATAAATGACTAAGTGCTTAAGGTAAGTTTAACAATATTTCTTTTTCAAGAAAACTTTTGAAACTTATAATAATTATATGAGATTTTGATCTTAGAACTTTGATGATTGTTTATGGATGTTGCTATATCATGTTACATATTATGTATGTTTGAATACTTAGGCTGGTGTAGATAGTTCTGCATAGGTATGGTTATGGATGGAAAACTTTTAAGCTTCTTTTTTTAAAATTCAGGGAAGAATTGGTAAGGAATTAAAAAAAATGGTTAACATGAAACATGTAGATCGATGTCTCATAAAATTTTAGCCATTGGAATTACACAATTTGGAGTTCATAAGAGGTAGATATGGTCTAATTAGTAATTAGTGGTCAGAAAATGGTTAATCATGGAAGAATATGTTAGGATAGCTTCTGTGTTTTAATTTTTGGAAACCTTTTGTAAGGAATTAAAATAAATGGTTAACATAAGAATTATAGATATATGTGTCACAGAGTTTTAGCCACTAGAATCACTTAATTTGGAATTTTTATGAAGGAGATATCGATAGATTAGTAGGAAGAGGTCAGAAACTACCCAAGATCAACTACATCGGAGTTAAATTGAGGGAGTTATTCTCTGATTAGTAAGAGAAGGTTAGATAGGATGAAAACCTGCATCAAGAAAATAAAGAAATAAAATTAATATTTAAAAAAAAGAAGAATCTTATAAATGAAAATAATAAATGACTAGTATATGCCATAGCCATTGCCATTGTATAAACTTCTTACCATCTTAAGTGTGAAATTTTGACTTGGAATTATTTTATAAAGTGATATTTGAAATGGTAATGTTCATGGCATGATTACCAATGATTTTTGGTAATAATTATATACTTGTTAATAAAAGCATATTTTTGGCTATCATTGTGAAAAGAAAAAAAATGAGCACAGTCACGTGGCAATCCGTGTGGTGCACCAGTAGGGGACACCCTACCAACGGTTATGATCATGTTAATGAGAAATGAAAGAGAAAGTGAGTCATGTCGGACAGAGCGAGAAAAGCCCGTATCAGAGAGTAGATAATACTCACCCTGATTGGGGTAGCTTGATATGATAATAAATTGATAGTCATTATATGATATTCTAAAAATAGTTAATCCTATCATACATGTCATTATTGTACGATTCTCATGTGCATAGATATAGTATATTCATGTGACCAATGATATTTGTTGTAGTTTATACAGTTGAACATGATGTGAAGAGCTATATTGATGATGATTTATTGTTGAACTTACTGGGATTTAATTCTTACTATATTTCCATGTCATGTTCAGAAAAATAAATTATACAGATTTTCTCTATGGCACTTGCTTTTAGCATATGTTGGATCGAGTTACTCTATTTTGAGCTGATCTCAATAATATATATGGTGTCTATGGTCGAGTTGACTAAGTTCCCGATGAAGGTGTAACCACCCACACCCGTATCTCCAGAACTGGTCAACAGGGATGAATAAAATGTAATTATATATGTGTTATACTTTTGTACAAATGTTATCTATTAATGATATGTATGTAAACTATGTATTGTATAAATTAAATATATGTTATTTTGAGTTAAGTGGTAATGAGGTAATGACTTCATGGTATTTAAAAAAAAATTGTTACTTAAATGAAGTTGTTACATAATTGGTATCAGAGCAGGTCGATCGTAGATGGCATCTAGAAGACTAAGTGCTAAGGTAAGTTTAACAATATTTTTTTTGAAGAAAAGTTTGGAAATTTACAACTTCTATGTGAGATTTTGTCCTTAGAACTTTGATGATTGGTCATGGATGTTGCTATATCATGTTATATATTAATCTTGCATGTGATGTATGTTTGAATACTTAGGCTGGTGTAAATAGTTCTGCATAGGTACGGCTATGGGTGTCAAAATTTTATGCCTCTGTTATTAAAATTTTGGGAAGAATTGGTAATAGAGTAAAACAAATGATTAACATAGAACATGTAGATATATGTCTCATGGATTTTTAGCCACTGGAATCACTCAATTTGGAGTCCATATGAGGTAGATATTGTCCAATTCGTAAGAAATGGTCAGAAAATGGTTAACTAGGGAAGAATCCGTCAGATATGCTTCTATGTTTAAATTTCTAGGGAATTAAAAGAAATTACTATTATGAAAACTGTATATTTATGTTTCACGGATTTTTATCCTCTGGAATCACTCAATTTTGAGTCCATATGAGGTAGATATGGTTCAATTAGTAAGCAATGGTCAGAAAATAATTAATCAGGGAAGAATATGTTAGGATAACTTCTTGTTTTAATTTTTAGGAACATTCTGTAGGGAATTAAAATAAATAGTTAACATAAAAATTATAGCTATATGTCACAGATTTTTAGCCACTAGAATCACTCAATTTGAAATTCTTATGAGGGAGATATGAATATATTAGTAAGTAGAGGTCAGAATCTACCCGTGAAGAAATCACCTGTATTTTAAGGGAGTAATATCCCCATGATTCCTTAATCTTTCAATAATCTATTTAGCATAATAGTTTTAGATAATTGTTTTATCTTTAAAATGACACCAAGATCACCTAAATCTGAGTTAAAATGGGGGCGTTATGCTCTGGTTACTAAGAGAATGTCAGATAGGATGAAAACCTGCATCAAGAAAATAATGAAATAAAAATAATATTTGAAAAAGAAGAAGAATATTATAAATGAAAATAATAAAGTACTAGTATATGCCATAGCCATTGCCATTGTAAGAATTTCTTACCATCTTAAGTGTGAAATTTTGACATGGAAATATTTTATAAAGTGATATTTGAAATGGTTATGTTCATGACATAAATACCAATATTTTTTGTAATAATTATATTTTGATGAACATACTTGTTATTGAAATCATAGTTTTTGCTATTATTATGAAAAGAAATGAAATGAGCACGGTCACATGGCAATCCGTGTGGTGCATCAGTAGGGGATGCCCTACCAACAGCTATGATAATGATAATGAGAAAAGAAAGAGAAAGTGTGCCATGTTGAACGGAGCGAGAAAAGCCCGTACCGGAGAGTAGAGGATACTCACCCTGATTGGGGTAACTTGATATAAGAATATGTTGATAGCCATCATATGATATTCAAAAAATAGTTAATCCTATCATACATGTCATTACTGTACGATTTTCATGTGCATAGATAAAGTGCATTCATGTGACCAAAGATATTTGCTGTAGTTTATATAGATGAACATGACGTGATGAGCTATATTGATGATGATTTACTGTTGAACTTACTGGGATTTAATTCCCACTATATTTCTATGTCATGTTCAGAAAATTAGTTATGCAGATTTTGTTCTATGGCTCTGGCTTTTAGTGCACGTTAGATCGAATTACTTTATGATGGGCAGATCCCAAAAACAAATAAAATGTTTGCGGTTGAGTTGGCTCAGATCCTGGTGAAGGTGCAACCACCCGCACCTGTATATCCGAAATTATCAACCAGAATAAATAAGATGTTGATATTTATGTGTTTGATATGTTATACGTACGTTTTGATTAATGACGTGTATGTAAACTCTATATTGTATAATAATAATAATAATAAAAGTTGTTACAATTATTACCCATTTCTTGAAATTAGGAATGTAGGATATAGATGTTTTATCCTAGTTCCATGTATTATTACCTATTTGTTGATATTATGAATGTAAGATATAGATGTTTTGTCCAAATGCCATGTAACCTAATCTCGATTATTATTACCCTACTATTTCCTCATATGTTTTTTATTTTCTTTCCTCTTGGATTTGGTCTCATTCTTAGCCATTTCCTTTGCTTTGACAAAAATTCTAACTTTTATGGAAGGCTTAGTCAAATTTTCATATTTTTTGGGCTATCAGTCCAACTTCTATATCCCAGCCCAAGTCTATGTTTTATTTCTTGCTTGGGGTATACAATACAATTGCATTGCTAGAAATTCATGTGAAGTGTAAAAACTCTATATGAAGTGTCCATAGGTAAAAGCCCAATATATGGGTGGAGATGTTAAACTTAGGAATTGTAGCTCTTGAATTAAGAAAAATTACCCTAATCTAATCTTGAAATTTTAAGACCTTTACTTACTTTCCAAAAATTTATCTTCCTTACCCAAGAATTTTTCCTCTCTTTAGTATGTTATTTCTAATTTTCCTATTATGTTTTCTCTCTTTACTTGTTCCCTTAATGTTAGAAACATTTTCTATGCATACATATAAGGTGAAGAATTTCTAAGGATTATCCTTAGATATCTAAAACTTGTCTAATAAATTTTATTTTCTTAACTAAATATTTATATAGTTTTATTAATAAAAGAAATGAAATTAGGGATGTTACATTTCTCTCCCCCTAAAAGAAATTTTGTCCCCAAAATGTTAGAAATTACCTAATACGAACAATTGCAGATATTTATTCCTCATTACTTCTTCTAGCTCCCAAGTTGATTCTTCTGGTATCAATCCTTCCCATAACAACTTAACTAGGGGAATGGTTTTATTCCTTAATTTCTTCAAATCAGTGTCCAATATAGATGTTGGTACTAGGGAGTATGTCATGTTCTCCTTTATTTGAATTGGTTCATCCTGAATTACCTATAAAGAATTTGGAAGATACTTCTGGAGCTGTGATACATTGAAAACATTATGTAGGTTGGACAAATTAGGTGGAAGGGCAACTTTATATGCTGACGTCCCCACTTTCCTTAGACTTTGGTAGGGTCCCAAAAATCGTGGACTTAGCTTTCTAGTTTTGAAAGACCTACCAACTCCAGTAGTCGGGGAATGTTTCAGAAATACATAGTCTCTTTCCTCAAACTCCAGAGGTCTATGTCTCTTATCATAATAACTCTTTTGCCGATTCTGAGCTGTAAGTATTTTGTCTCGTATCATCCTGATTTGGTCAGTGGTTTGTTGAACTGGATCAGGACCCAACAAGTTCTTTTCTCCTACCTCAAACCATCATAGTGGAGATCGGCACTTCTTATCGTATAAAGCTTCGTAGGGGGCCATGTTAATACTAGAGTGATAGTTATTATTATAATCAAACTCCACTTAAGGTAGATACTTATCCCATCATTTACCTTCCTCTATCACACAAGCCCTTAACATATATTCTAAGGTTTGAATAGTTTGTTCTACCTGTCCGTCAGTCTAAGGATGGTAGGTAGTACTTACCGTAGCTGAGTTCCAAAAGTTTCATGTAACGCCTTCCAAAACCTTGATGTGAACCTTGGATCTCTATCAGAAATGATATTTAAGGGAATTCCATGTAGTCTAACTATTTCTTGGACATACAACTGTGCCAATTTGTCTAGTGAATAGTTACTTTTTATGGGCAGAAAGTGAGCAGATTTTGTTAATCTCGTTAATTATTACCCAAATAGAGTCATATCCAACTGAAATCTTAGGTAAGCCCACCACAAAGTATATCAAAATACTGTCCCATTTCCATTTAGGGATCTTAAGAGGTTGTAGAAATCCCGCTAGCTTTTGATGCTATGCCTTCACCTTCTTACAAATTAAACATTTCACCATAAACTCAGTAATGTCCTTTTTCATCCTTGACCACCAGTACATTTTCTTTAAATCTTGATAAATTTTAGTGGATTCAGGATGGACTGTGTACTTACTCTGATGTGCTTATTGCAAGATCTTAGTCCTCAACTCTTATTTTTGAGGGACACAAACCCTTCCTTGATATATGATTACTCCATCTTTTGAGACAGAAAAATTATCTTGTTCTTTGTGATCCTGTAAGTATTAGTCATAAACTTGAGCCTCTTTAATCTTCGCTCTAAGATCGAGCACTATGCTCAACCCATTGATGATTAGCTTCTTTTTGGAATGAGTAGGGACCGGCTTCAAATTTTAAAACTTCTTTAGCATCTGTATCTCATCACCATTATCTGACCCATGTGCAGAGATTTTTGACTTAAGTCATCAACTACAATATTCTCCTTTCCTAGATGATACTTTATCTCAAAGTTATAGTCATTGAGAAATTCTACCAATCTTCGTTGCCTCATATTTAACTCCTTCTAATCAAAAGGTAGTTAAGACTCTTATGATCATAGTATACATCAAATGTTACCCTGTACAAATAGTGTCGCTAAATCTTTAAGGCAAACACCACCGCTGCCAAGTCAAGATCATCGGTTGGATAATTTCCTTCATGGGGTCATATTTATCTAGAGGCGAAAGCAACCACTCTCTTGTCTTACATTAGCACACATTCTAACCCTTTCTTTAAAGCATCACTATACACTTTAAAATGTCTTATGGGGTCTGGAATAATTAAAACAAGAGGAGTGGTCAATCTTGTCTTAAGCTCCTAGAAACTAGTTTCACATTGATCAGTCCATTTAAAAGGGCTTCGCTTCTTGGTCAATTTAGTCAATGGCAAGGCTATACCAGAGAAGTTTTGTATTAAACTTTCTGTAGTATCTTACCAAACCTAAGAAACTTCTGACTTCTATAACCGTCTTTGGTCTTTCCCAATGAATCACAACTTCTATCTTGCAAGGGTCTACATCTACCCCTCTATTGGAGATGACATGTCTAAGAAGCTCTACCTCTGTTAGCCAAAATCCACACTTCTCCAATTTGGCATACAACTTTTTGTCTTTCAACACTTGCAGCATGATTCAGAGACGTTGTTTGTGTTCTTTCTCACACTTAGATATATCAAGATGTCATCAATGAACACCACCACAAATTGATCTAGGTAGGGTCAAAAAATACGATAAGAAAATTGTAAGTGCATTCGTCAACCCAAAGGTAATTACGAGAAACTCATAGTGCCTATACCTAGTCCTGAAGGCTGTTTTTGATACATCCTCTTCCTTGATCCTTATCTTATGGTATCCCTATCTCAAGTCAATTTTATAAAAGATGGAGGCTCTCTTCAGTTGATCTAATAAATCATCTATCCTAGGGAGAGGGTACTTATTTTTAACAGTTACCTTATTCAATTATCTATAATCTATGCATAATCTTAGGCTCTCATCTTTCTTCTTGACAAAGAATACAGGGACTCCCTAAGGTGATATACTTGGTCTAATGAATTGCTTGTCTAATAATTCCTACAACTATTTTTTGAGTTCTTTTAGTTCCTTCGAGGCTATTTTTGAAGGTGCAATAGATATAAGCTCTGTCCCGGGTAGGATATCAATAAAGAACTCTATCTCTCTCTCGGGAGGTAAGCCTGAAATTTGGTGAACTATTTCAAGAAACTCATTAGCTATTGGAATTTCATTAACCTTCAGTTCGACTTTTAGGTTTGATAAACACAAAAGAATGTAACCAAGTACTCCACTCTTCAACTCCCGATTGACTTGATTGGCATTTAGTATCAATAACTGCATCTCCTCTTGTGAAGTATAAGGTAGAAATTCAACGGTCTTGGTGCACCAATTTAGTAAGACCTAATTTCTAGACATCCAGTCTAACCCTAGAATGACATTAATAACTCTTAGAGGTAGACAAACGAGGTCTATAGAAATTTGTTTCTCCTAGATGGTGACTTGACAGTCTTTATATACAAAGGAAGTGAAAACCCTTTCGCTTATGGGAATTACTATAGATAGCTCATAGGGGGTTTCAAAAATAGGATACTGAAGCTCGCTAATACATTCTTCCGATATAAATAAATGACTAGCACAAGAGTCAAATAACAACATAAGAGAAAATTCATAAATATAGCATGTACCTTGAATCATTTCGGAGGATTGAGTTGCCTCTTTCCCGCTCAGGGTGATAACCCTTCCTTTCACCACAAGCCTCTGTTTTGCTGCTTCCTCACATTCTGTGGGTAGTTCTTTGGAAAATGACCATTCCGTCTGTAATTGAAGAAAACATTTGATCCCATGTAGCATGGCCGGTTACCATGTATACGTCAGCACTTAGTACACTTAACTGTGAAAAAGTTTTGTTGGAAGGGTCGAGGACTTGTAGTCATTGGCCTCTTGCCAGTACCTTGTCCTTTTCCTCTAACATTTTTGCCAAAGATTTATGGGTCGTTCTTCCTTTTCCAAAAGTTTCGTCTTTGTTTCTCAATCGCCACTACCCTCAAGCTCTTCTCCAAGAGTCTACATTTATTTATTAGAGATATAAACTCCCTAATCTCTATAGCTACAACAGCATTCCTTATCTCTGGATTCAATCCCGCTTCGAACTTAATAGCCTTCCATGCTTCATCGAGGTTAAATTGTAGGTAAGAGGAGAAATTAGACCATTCCTCGATCTTTACGATGTACTAGTCTACAGTCATACTACCCTACACTGTACTTGGGAAGTATTTTTCCGAAAAGGTTTCTTTGAACACCTTGCAGTTGATTTACCATCCCTGGTGAGCTAAAAGTTCTCTAGCTGCTTCATCTTTTAGCATATATGTAGTAGACATAACTTGCTGCTCCTGAGTACAATCCACCACTTCAAAGATTTTCTATAGTTTTCTTATCCAACTTTCAGCTACAATCGAGTCAAAGCCCTCTTGAAAAGATGGTGGTCGAGTCCTTAGGCATAAGATAGGAAACACTAGTAATTTCTTACCTATATAAAATCACTGATCCCCTACACAGCACAAGCACAGTATACTCAAGACACAATAAGATCGATTTAGATAACCATCCACCCACTGGCCATCTAGGATTGACCTGCTCTGATACCAATTACATAACCACTCCATTTTTTTTACATATTTGTATATATATATATATATATTTGCATATATATATATATATATTTAAAATTCTATGAAGTCATTACCTCTTTACTTCTTACTAATTAACTCATAATAACATTCAATTAAATTAACCAAGCATAATTAAGGTTTACACATCATTAATTAACAACATCCGAACATAAATCAAACACATATATGTCTACATCTTATTCATTCAAATTGAATAGTTCTAGGGATACGAGTGTGGGTGGTTGCACCGTCACTGGGATGTTAGCAAACTTGACCCAACGTACACTAAAAGTCAGTAATAGAGAATATCTGCATATCTAGTCCTTTGAACTTGAAAGGGAAATAAAGTGAGAATTAAATCCTAGTAGGTTCAACACCCTCAAATTCAATGTTATTTCTTCTCGGGTAGGTTCAGACCTCTACTTACTAATCTAATCATATCTCCCTCATACGAAATCTAATTGAGGTGATTCTAAAGCCTATAAAAAGCTAAAACACTTATATACAACCTTCATGTTTATCATTTCTTCATATTCCTTACGAATTATTCTAGACTGATTCTGACCTCTACTCATTAGTCAGCTATATCTGCCTCATATGGATTCGAAATTAGGTGATTTTAGAGCCTATAGATCCATGATACATATATCTATATTTATTATGTTAATAATTTCCTTTAATTCCCTACAACATTTACCCAAAAATTCAAACACTGAAGAATACTTAATAGATTCTTCCATGGTTAGCTAGTTTCTGACCATTGCTTACTAATTTGACAATATCTTCCTAATATGGATTTCAATTTGAATGATTCCAGTGGCTAAAAATTCTTGAGACATATATATATATATATATATATATATATGTTTTATGTTAACTTTTTATTTTAGTTAGCTATAAATTTTTCCCAGAATTTCAAATACAGAAGCTTACCTAACAAATTCTTTCCTGGTAAACCATTTTCTCACTACTTCTTACTAATCGAACAATATCTTCCTCATATGAACACCAAATTAAGTGATTCCAATGGCTAACAATCTGTGAGACATATATCTACATTTTTTTGTTAACAATTTTTTATAATTCCTAACCGATGCTTCCCAGAATTTCAAAACAAAAACTTTCCTAGTTACTCCTAAATCTAGTTTCCAAACCAAAAATTTCCTAAGGCTTTAGTTCATCATTTTATTACATCATCTTCCATTTTGTTTTCCTAATTTACATCTAATCAATCTTCCATTAAATTTTCACCGCATTCAAATATACAAAATAACAGCAAAAACATCCTAAAATTTTGCCACCCATAGCCATACCTATGCAGAACTTTCCACACTAACTGAAATGTTCAAAACATCCATTATATGCAAGATAACATATAACATGATATAGCAACATCCTTGACCAATAATCAAAGAAGAAAATAATGTAAATATCATCAAAGTTCTAAGATCAAAATCCTATATAAATGTTACAAATTTCAAAGCTTTTCTTCAAAAAGAGATATTGTTAAAACTACCTAAACATCTCCCTAGCTCACTTGGTGAATTCTTTTTCTTGTTTCCTCTTACATTCCTCCCTTCCCTTAGCTTTTCTAGCAGCTTAAATAAGAGAAGGAGGGTGAGTTTTGAACCCCAAGAATGAAGAGGAAAGATGAATGCAAGTCGAAATTAAGCTAACTTACGTTGAGTACTTAGTCCTCTAGACTTCTCTTTCCTCTCCCTTACTTGGATGAAATTATAATGTTATAAGGGTGGGTTTTGCTTAAATAAACTATCAAGTGGTTCACCTTTCATAATTATGGGTCTACCTTATCACAATTAGGATGCACTTGGTTGTTTTTTGGGGGAAAGACAACTCATGTTCTTGTTTTCCTCTCCCTTAGTCAAGATATGCATAGAAAAAAGAGATTTGTATTTTGAAAATTATGATAAAATGTTCTTAAGACAAGGGACAAGGTCTCTTTGATTTAGGGATTTATTTCCTTTTTCTTTTGTCTTAATCAAGTATGTTAGGTTTGCCTTTTTAGGTGGCAAATTTTTAGCCCTTGAGTCTCCCTTGCTTGGCTAAAATTATTTGTGTAGGATAAGGATGTTTTGTCATAATGCCATGTATTATTACCTACTTGTTGAACTTATGAATGTAAGATATAGATGTTTTCCATATTGGATTTGGGCTCATTCTTACCCATTTTCTTTTCTTTGGCTGAAATTCTACTTTTCATAGAGGGCTTGGTCACATTTTCATGGTTTGTGGGCTATCGGTCCAATTTGTATATCCTAGTCAAAGTCTATATTTTATTTCTTGCTTGGGCTATCCTATTGGCATGCTAAAAACTCATGTGAAGTGGAAAAACTATGTATGAAGTGTCCATAGGTGAAAGCCCAATGCATGAGTGGAGATGTTAAACTTAGGAACTCTAGCTCTTGAATTAGGAAAAATTACCCTAATCCAATTTTCTTGAAATTTTAAGACCTTTACTTACTTCCCAAAAATTTATCTTCCTTACCCAAGAATTTTGCCTCTCTTTAGTATGTTATTTCTAATTTTTCCTATTAGGCTTTTCTCTCTCTACTTATTCCCTTAATGTTAGAAACATTTTCTATGCATACACATAAGGTGAAGAATTTCTAAGGATTATATTTTTTTAGATATCTAAAAATTGCCTAATAAATTTTATTTTCTTAACTAAATATTTATGTACCTTTATTATTAAAAGAAACAAAATTAGGGATGTTACACAATGTCTTTCAATCTATGAAACTTCCAAGTGAGGTGGAGGAGTGTTCAATCATTTCAGTGATTGACTCTTTACTATCAGAGCAATTTGAGAAGAGCTATAAAGACCCACTATAAGCGATTTTGCATGATAGCTCATACTCAAAAGGTGAAGAAGAAGAATGGCTTGGATAGAGGTAACACGGGGCATTGGAAAGCAGAGATTGATGTTTGATGTAACATCCTAAGCTCTTAATAAAGTTAGATAAATTTAAGGATGAGTAGAAAATACATATGAAAAATCAAGATGCTTAGTTCTATGATTTTAAGGCAAGCATAAAATAGGTAACATAGTTAATGTAAATAAAAAAAATTCATAGGATTATAATGGATGGAGAGAGGACACAAATACATTTTTTTTTTAGATATTACTAGTCTAGGATTAGTGATCAATTAAGATATACATGAACAAGGATTAAAATGTATAGTTGATGATAGTAAAAATCTTTATAAAATGTAGAATCATTTCATGGTTAGAAATAATATAAATAAAATATTTTTGGATCATAAATTAGAGGAACATGATACAAATATATTCCTTAAGATGCTACTAATTTAGGATTAGGAAAATAATAAGGAAGGAAAAAGCATTATGTGATACTATATAAATATATATATACATATTTATTCTCACCTCCACCATACACATTATTATATATATATATTTGCACATGCAAAAGGAGGAGATTTACATAGATATATATATATATATATATATATATATATATATATATATATATATATATATATATATGCATTTATCCCATTTACACCATGCATAATAGCCACCCATGCATGTACGTAAAGGTGAAACAAAAAGCCAGCAGCCTTGGTGAGTTAAATATACACATGCATGCAGGGAATATAAGCTGAAACATGCAATTAACCTTGCTCCACATTCAGCATAAAAACGTCCCATGTTTTCTCCTAAACCAAGCAGCAAAAAACACACCCACTCTTGCTCCACCCAGCCAGCAGAAATCTACCCTACACAGCAGAAAAAAATAACCCCCCATCTTCTCTAAGAGACCAGCAGAAACATGGCCTACAAGACAGCATTTCACGCCACCCATGATCCCACATGCAACCAGGAAAAACATCCAGCTGGAACATTCCCCACATCCAGCATGTTCAGCGCCAAATTCAGCAAGTAGAAAACATCCCACTTGACAACATCTCCACACCCATATGGCTCCATAAACCCAGTAGAAAACACACCCACCCACTGCAGCAGAAACCCATGCCTCCACATGCAAACTCACGCTCCCCCTCTGCCCAAGAAAGCTACAACTCACACACACACTCATACAACCAGAAAAACTCTTCTTTTGATCTGTCATACACCCACTCTCTCACTGACCACAATACACTAGAGCTACCCATGCACACACTCACTTGGAGAGTAGCAGAAAACCGTTCCCTCCCTTGCTGAATCCAGAGGATTCCAGCGCCCAGTAACCAGCCTCCCTATTGCTTTCACTCCAGCAGGAGAAAAGAGAGAGAAGAGCTCCAAAACAAAAACTGAAGAGGAAGAGGAAGGAAGGGGGAGAGAGTAGCCAGCAAGGAGAAGAAGTTTGAGAGAGAGGGAAGCTGCAATTTGAGAGCCATAGGAGTAGGTCTACATAACGTAAGTCTGCCTTCTTCTAAAAATCCGATTTTGAGTTTATTAGGTCAATTTTCGGGCCTGCATGTAGGACTCTCTGTCGAGCATATGAAAATGTGTTCAACATAGAAGTTGTAGTCCTATGTCTTCGGTTTCCATAGAATTTGGAATCACCTAAATCGGACGTAAAATGAGGGAGATATAGTCCACGAAGTGATGAGAGGTCAGAATCGGGTTTAGAGTCCAGGCTGGTGAAGAATAGCTTCGGTGTTCAAATTTCTGGGACTAATACATAAGGAATATGAAGTCGTGGTTAACATGAAAGTTATAGATAAATGTCTCACGGTCACATAGCCACTGGAATCACAAATTTTGGAGTCCATATGAGTGAGTGATGGTCTGATTAGTGAGCAAAGGTCATAGAGCATAGAAGAGTTAGGTTGAGAAAATAGAAATCTTTTTGTACCCGAAAATAGTGGCTTATTAAATTGGGTAAATGACTTTTAAATTATCTTATTTTTTTGAGAATAGTCTTAAAACATGAATAATCAATTCTGGAAAGTTTCATAATTTTTGAAAACCTACAACTAGGTCGTTTACAATTAATATAGTGTTGAGGATAATTTGCTGGACAGCTTAGACTGTTGATGGAAAGACAAAATATTGAAGGGGTTAGATGTTGAATTTTTGTATAATAATTTTAGGACATATTAAAGGAATCCCAATTAATCATTATACCAAATTGTAGAAAATTCTGGGCAGTTTAAAGTACATAATAAAATGTATAAATTTGGTAGTCTGAAAATGAGGCAGAACAGGACATAACCGGGGACAGTCTTAAAACGTGGGATATTTGAGGGGTCAAAAGAATTCTTTTTTATTTGAAATTTTTATGGTGATTATATAACATGTCTATAATGCTTCATATAAAATAGCATGAATTTTGAAGTAGTTTTACGAATCCAAATGGATGTAAAACCGAATAGAAATGAAACTGAAACTAAATTGTACTGTCCTGGGTATGGAGGTAGTTTTTGGGGTTGAATGGAATATTTAAGGGCTGAGAGAATGTAGAAATAAAATAGACATATAAAGGTTTCTCCATACAAAATTGTAGAATTTTTAGAGGACTTTTGTCATATTTAATAATAACCCCAAATCTAAGCAAAATCATAGTTTTATTTGGAGGAGCAGAAGCTCTTAAACTAGGTATTTATGGCTTTAGGACCTAATGTGCATGCATTAACCAAGAATTCTTGTATGTTTTAGTTTGAGTTGCTGGTAGTAACCTTGGCATCCTTGGAAAGGAATTGATTGTGCTAGAATTGAGGTAGCTAGCCTTTCCTTAAAACACTCTTTATGCTTATGAATTTGAAATTATGAATTTTTACTGATTGCCTGACTTTGATGCTATGATGAATGTTGGTCTAAAGTTATGTTATATATGCATTCTCGGGAATTAAGGGGGTGCACAAAAGGGTGCCAAGTTAGCCCCATTTCCCTCACGATTGGCCAATAATAGGAGATGCATAGCCCTTTGCAGGTATGGCCGTATTGACTGCATTGGGTAAGTAGACCATGATGTTATGGGTCCTTAGTGTGACCAAGATGCCGTATGTATGATGTATGGTCAGTGCTTATATTTCAGTGAAATAATTTGAGATGTTTTAAGGAATGGAATGTGCACTATTTTTCTGAAAACTTTGCTAGCTATTGAGATTGTCATCTCACTTTTTATATCCACATAATCACATTCCAGGTACTCCAGCCAGAAGTGAGCAACAGGGGTCTCAGGGTTGACTCATATGTTCATGATTGTAATTGCTTTGGTTGTGTAATATTTATGTGGGACAGCTTAATTAAGTGCCAAGTTCTTATTAGACAGTTTATAATGTGATGTAATGTAAACTATGGACTGTACTCCTTTCCTTTATGGCATGAGATCCTTTATGTTGTAAGTATTACATAGCATGCTTAGGTAATTGCCTAGATGGAATTGAATTTTTAAAGTGCTTAGGATAGCCTGAAGCACATTTATGCTTATGCAAGAAGGATTACAAATGATATAAATGAATAGGTAAAATTATGGGCTAGTTAGACAATGCCAAAAAAAAAAAATTATAAATAATAAGGAACATTCTACGATTTAGATATAAGAAAATGACGCTAGAAGTTTAGGGGTTACATTTGAGCCGTTGGATGTCTTCCCAGGAATTGAAGCTACCAAAGGCATCAGTAGATGAACCACTAGCCTTGGAGTTAAATCCATTACCTTCACACCTGAAATATGCATACTTGGTTGATGCAGCCACTCTACCAGTGATTATTTTAGTAAACCTGATAGAGGAGCAAGAAAGCCAATTGGTCATGGTATTGAAGAAATTTAAAAAAGCTATTGGATGGACACTTATAGATATTAAAGGCATCAGTCCTTTATTTTCTATGCATAAGATTCTACAAGAGGATAATGAAAAAGTGTCCATCAAAGCTCAACGAAGGCTTAATCTAATAATGAAGGATGTGGTGAAGAAGAAGATCATTAAGTGGTTAGATGCTAGAATTATCTACCCAATATTATACAGCTCTTGGGTTTTTCTAGTTCCATGTGTTCCAAGAAAAGGGGGCATAACGATGGTGGAGAATGAGAACAATGAATTAATCCCAACCAAAGTTGTGACTAGTTAGAGAATCTGTATGGACTACGAGAAGATGAACAAGAGCACCAGAGAGGACCATTTCCCTTTTCCATTCATAAACCAAATGTTAGATAAGCTCGCTGGAAGGGAGTACTACTGCTTCTTAGATGGGTATTCAGGGTATAACTAGCTATAGCACCCAAGGATCAGCACAAGACCATGTTCACGTGCCCATATGGCACTTTTGCATTTCAAAGAATGCCATTTGGGTTGTGCAATGCTTCAAACACCTTTCAAATATGCATGATGGCAATTTTCAACAAAATGGTAGAATAGTTTGTGGAGATTTTCATGGATGACTTTTCTATTTTTGGAACAGCACAAGACCATGGTATGCTGATTACGTGAATTACTTGGTGAGTGGCCTGCTTCTACCAGATTTGACTTTGTAGTGAAAAAAAATTTCTGCATAACGTTAATTCATACCACTAGGATGAACCATATCTCTTCAAGCAGTGTGCCGACCAGATGATTAGTTGATGCATTCCGAAGGAAGAAATGGAGCCTATACTATAGCAATGCCATGCCTCACCCTATAAAGGCCACTTTGGAGAAATTCAGACTACAAACAAGTTGTTGCAAGAAGGGTTCTACTGGCCTTCATTATTTAAGAATTCCCACTCTTTTGTGATGCAATGTGATAGGTGACAATGAGTAGGGAATATATACAGAAGACATGAAATGCCTCTAAACAACATTTTAGAAGTTAAATTGTTTGATGTATGGGGGATAGATTTCATAAGGCCATTCCCTTTGAGTTTTAGAAATCAATATATCCTGGTTACTGTTGACTACGTCTCAAAGTAGGTGAAAGCAGGCGCTTTTCCAACAAATGATACAAAGGTGGTGACAAAGTTCCTTAAAAAGAACATCTTTACAAGATTTGGGACTCCACAAGCAATCATCAATGATGGAGGATCCCACTTTTGTAATAGACAACTTGAAGCACTACTGGCCAAGTATGGGGTCAAACACAAGGTGGCAACACCGTACCACACCCAAACTAGTAGGCAAGCTAAAATCTCAAACAGAGAAATCAAGAGAATCCTAGAAAATATTGTTGGCCTAACTAGAAAAGACTTGTCTTCAAGATTGGATGACACGTTGTGGGCTTATCGAACATCCTATAAAACACCTTTGGGGATGTCTCAATATAAGTTAGTGTTTAGTAAGGTTTGTCATTTGTCAATGGAGCTAGAGCGTCAAGCATACTGGGCAATCAAGAACTTTAACTTAAATTTAGAGGCTACTGGAGAAAAAAGGATGTTGTAGCTAAATGAATTGGATGAATTCCACAGGCAGTCTTATGAGAATGCTAATCTTTACAAGGAACGGACAAAGCAATGGCATGATAGGAAAATATAGCCACTGGACTTTGAACTGGGGCAGCAAGTCCTATTATTCAATTCTAAGTTAACCTTATTCCCTAGAAAACTCAAGTCTAGTTGGTTCGGTTATTTCCGCATTAACCAAGTTTTTCCATTTGGAGCTGTTGAATTGGAAGAAGAGAAATTAGGAAGAACATTCAAGGTAAATAGGCAAAGGATTAAACACTATTTTGGAGGTGAAGTGGAACGCCAGCACACCTCAATCCAATTGCAAGAAGGATGAAAAAGGAAGTAGTCAGGCTATCGACTATAAAACAAGCGCTTATGGGACGCAACCCAAGTGTTTATTTTTTGTAATTTTACATTTTATTTGATAGTCGTTTAGTAGCTTGAATTTTTATTTTACTTTAATCTGTGTTAAACTTTTTAGGCAAAAATGAGCATTAGACCAGAAGAGGTAGTTGTAAGAAATTGCCACAAAATTGCCACAACAAAGACATATCTTTAATAACTAATGAAGAAAAAGAATTGACATGGAATTGCTATAGTAGCTTTCTATGAAGTAAGGAGTACTCCTTTGGCAAGAGAATGAGTGGAACTGGGCCACCAGGATCACTCAAGGATGGAAAAGGAGAGAAAAAGCAAACATGTGAACGAGCTGAGAAAAAAATGAGGGCAAAGAAGAAAAGGGGAGCCCAATAATTCGAGTCTAGTCTGAAAAAAAAATGGGGAAGCAGGAAAACTAAAAGGCACCCAAATGTCATTTCCCCTCTGCCAACTTTAGACCACTCATTCGCCTCCCCTATTTCGTGCAACTGTAACTAGCTCTACACCAGACTTGCCCCTTCCTTCTATATTTCTCTGTTGTTCTCTCTAAAAGGTCCATTCTTCAACTCAAAACAACCTTCATCTACAAACCATGCTGAGAGTGAAGACCATCACCAAGAAGGCCAACAAGACAAAGAAATTTTTCTTTGAAGAGACCCAAAAATGATATGACGAGGAGACGGTTCAACAGACGTTTTGTGGAGAAAAAAGGCTTCACCTTTACAAATGCTAAAGACTTGGGGTTCCGATGTACATTGCTATAGTGGTGAAGCAGAGGAATTGGAGGGACTTCGCTAAACACCCAGAGTCTGCCGTGATACCACTGGTGAGGGAATTCTATGTGAATTTTTGAAAGGATGCTATAGACTAGGTAAGGGTCTGGGAAACCTGGGTGCCATTTGAACCCAAGCTATCAACATGGCCTAATAGTTGGATGATGAGGAAGATGACTACGACAAACACTTGGACTCTCTGGAGGAGAAAGCACTACAAGAAATAGGAGATTCAGTGACGACCAAAAAAGTCATCACTGAAAATCACTTTTAGTGGCGACTTTCATGAGTTCCCACTGAAAGTTGACTTTTCAGTGACGACTCAGAAGAGGTTGTCACTAAAAGTTAAAAATGCATTTTTAGTGACGACTAAAGTCGCCACTAAAAGTAGATAAATTCAATTTTCCTCCTCTTCTTACATTTTGTAACGTTTTATTGGTCTATATTTGTCACCTAAGTCTAGCTCAAGTGGTGCAGGGTGGGGTGTTTGGTGTGTTTATTCAGTAAAAAAAATTTAACTATATTTTTAGTATATAAATTTTTAGTTATCAAAAAAGAAAATAAGTAAACTATTTACTAATAAAATAAATTTAAAAATATTTTTTAAATAAATTAATTTTTAAATAAATACTAAATTGATAAAGTAAATTTTGAAAATTAAAATAACAAATGTATATATCTTTGAAAATTCAAAACAAACCTATTTACTTTAAGGGAAAAAATTTTATAAAACAAATGATAAAAGAAAAAGATAAAAAGAAAATAAGCAAATGATAGAGGAAATGAAAAATCATACTTAACCTAAGTATCTAAATAACCCACGCATCTAAATGTTAAACCTACGCATAGGCACAAAAGAGGCATCTGAACCCCGCACACAAGGCCCCCAAATTTTCTTTTTCTGCGAACAAGAACCCTTCCCCTCAAATTTTCCTCAACAGAAATCGTCACTTGGCGAACGAGAACCCTTACCCCAAAATTTTCCTCATAAAAAATCACCACCTATTTGCCCTTTTCCAATTGCCATCACTAAAGTCACCACGACGAAAGTTAATAGTGGTGGCACACATTGAAGAGGCATCTGGAGGCATCTGAACCCTGCACACAAGGCCCCCAAAATTTCTTTTTTTGCGAATAAGAACCCTTCACCTCAAATTTTCCTCAACAGAAATCGTCACCTGGCGAACGAGAACCCTTACCCCAAAATTTTCCTCATAAAAAATCACCACCTATTTGCCATTTTCCAACTGCCATCACTGAAGGCACCACGACGAAAGTCAATAGTGGTGGCTCACATTGAAGCCCTTAGAACGAGGGACATAGATTTTCCGAGTATGTAGCTGCTAACTATGGTTTAGCATTGAAGCACCTTTGGAAGAGAAAGTCGTCATCGTCAATGAACCCTTCCTACAAATTACTCTACAGTGGGCTCATCTTTGTCAATCCTCCATTGAGTGTGTTTACTTTAGTGGTGTGTCTACCTTCACCACAGGTTGGCTTGTTTGATTTTGTAAAATTAACTTAAAGCTTCGCAATTTTTATGTCCAAATGTGGTTTGATTCTCTGAAAAAACACTATTTGTGTGCTGGTGTATGAAACATTTTTAGGGATTTAGAGATGCTTAGTTGTGAATTATGCTCGGTTGTGTATGATTGTTTTGATGGGTTAGTGTTGATTTTGATTATTTTGAGTGTTACTTTGGCTATATCATTCATACTGGCTATACCATTCATACTGATATATATACACACTCGTAGAAAGCAATAAATTAACAGAGAAATTACAGAGGGCGAGGCTCAAGTAGTGGAGGCCTTAGGAGCAATAAATAAATATAAAAAACATCGATCGCTAAGATTTCTAACACCTCCATACCAGGTGCATCCAAAGTCGTGATCCATTTCTTCCACGAGCATCCTGTGATATAGATCTTATGTTGATTCTATTACCTACCTTTTCTATAAGGTAAGTTTCTTTTTCTCCGCCTTTCTTCCATTCCATGTATTATATTTGAGGGTGGAAATTGGAAAGGAGAACCTATATAATATATGCGATCATTTCTACTCTAGTTTATATGTTGTATAAGCTATTCTTGATGTTAAACTTTAACACTTTCTAGGCAAAAATCTTCGTGTTTGTGATTTTGCGCCATGGCTAGCTTTGAGCTTTTTTTTTCAGCACTTGCCATACTTGTCATTGATATATTTGATAAAATGTGACAAGGGGTCTAATATTGCACTGATATATATGTTATGGAGGATTTGGGACCACAAACAATGGACCCCAACTTTGGATATAGGAGAATGATGCTCTTTCATAATAAAACACAGTGTTTTATTTTCATTTTTATGATTTGATTTGTCTAAAGGCTATCTTTTTGGTAATCTAGAATGCATAGGAATTTGAAGAGCCAAAAAAACTGGCCTGCATATATACATAATAGCTAATAGCAAATATACTTGGCTTATGCCAACCCTTGTTGTCTGTGGCCTCTAGATACTACTTATGGTTTCCTTCAAATAGATTGTTATTTTCGTCAGTGTAGGTTGTACACATAACTATCAACTTCATTTTCCTGTTCTTTTCTTTTCTTCCATCTAATTTTTAGTTTGTCTTGAAGGGAAAATACTTTAAACTTATTTTAGTAAATAGTGTGTAGCAATTTTCCTCTGTTCCTGGAAAGGACAAAACATAGTCAATATCTAATTTGAAATGAGAGAGTACCAGTTAAGGAATATAAGTTTGCTGATTTTATATGCCTCTTGGAAGTATTTCTTTTCTTTCTTTATCAGAAAATAAAATAATCACTTTCTCTCCATCTTATTTCATATTATCTAATATGCTCCAAACGTGATAGAAGGACCTATAGAAAGTAATTGGTCTGAATCTTACACTATAGTTAAATAAAATATGTTTTTCCTTAATCTGCCACATCTTTTTCCTTGATGTTAATACCCATAAAGGAAAGAAATTATAATTAGAAGAGAAGAAAGGCATTTGACATATGCAGCTAGCTAGTCCTTTACTTTGGATCCCTACAATATGCTGAGGGAACTAGTTCACTAAAAGCGGGTCCTTGCTTAACATCTTCAAAGCATATAACCAAAAAGCTAGCTTAATGGAATCCTAGAATATATTAAAAGCTAGGTAATGAAATAAAGAACATATATATGCATTTTTATCCATAGCATCCGTGAACCAATATTGCTATTAAGTCAATGAAGGAAAATCACTAAATGATAATGAAGCTCTACGCGTAAAACAAACTTGGAATTATTTTCCAATTTTGAATAGAGAATAACAAGAAACCATGAAAACATTCATGCCCAAGTAATAAATTATTTTGTGAAAACAATTGTATTTGACTTGCTTGGAATTTACTATTAGTTGTAGTATCTCTTCTTTTGAACAGAGCATCAGGTTCTTACCACAAAATTATTTACTTGCTTAGGGATTTTATGCTTAAAGGCATCCCAAGTTATTGGTCTCAGAGAGAAGCTGACTTTTGAAGTTAACTGCTAAAATAACTTCCTTGAATCTGATCTCATTTATATTTTCCTTTGGGTTAGTGAATGAGGTATGAATAATGTATATCTAGACCTTTTAGAAAGGTAATTTTTTTTACTATGTTAACAAGGGAAAAAGTATAACTTGCAAATCTATCCTTTGATGATGTCAATGAAAATTTTTCACTGCCCTTTTGACACATTGCTGGAAGTGAATAACTGAATTTCTAGTTTAGGGTTTAAATTTTGGAAGGCTCTACCAAATGTAATTATTTTAAAATGGATGTACCACCTATGTTAGCCTTTAAGAAGTTTATGTTGGATATATCTTTCATCAATTTGTGAAGCAAGACGTCTTATCCAACAATGCAAATTGGGTTAAGACTATTATTGTTCATGTCTTTCATCAATTTGTGAAGCAAGACATCTTATCCGATAATACGAATTAGCTGAATTAGAGGAATATGTGTTGGGCTAGTTGCTATATGGTTACATGGCATAGAAGAGGTTTCTGCTGCATAAATGAAATAGTTTTTGTTGAATTTGTTTTAAATAGTAAAATTTTCTTGTCTTTAAACTTGTGCTTAATGCTTAAACTGGTGGGGAAAAAGAATATGAGCATAGAGATTCCTCACAGTGAATAAAAGTGTTTATTTTATTAACTGAGTATAATAGGGAATCATTCCTCTGCATATGCTCTAATTACGTGGTTTGATTCTAAAAGGTTATATGATCATATATAGTTTGAGTTAGAAGCTTGCTAAAAATTTTATTTTTTTGGGGGAAGGGTGGTATTGTACATTTACAGAGTTAGGAGAATTTATTCCTCTTGATAGGTTTGGCGAGGGTGGAAATGTAGAATTACTAGAGTAATTTACAAATATGTTGAAAGAATATGTTTGAAATTAATGTATCTTTTTGTGAGTGCTTAGTCTTTGTTAATACTAAATCCTTTCACTACTTTCCTAGCAAGGAGACATAAACTTGACTGAGTTGAAAAAAGTGGAATTTTGTTTTGCATAAATATTTCTCCCCATACTCTGTTGGAAAACCTGAATATTCTTGCTGTTTTCGAATACCCATTTGTCATATTTGATGCACCTTCCATCTTTTATCTAATTTTATTGAGTGGGAATCTCATGTGTGGTTATTTGTGTATCCAATGTGTACCCATCATATGTTTGACTATAGCAATGAGTGAATTTTCTCTCAAGGATTATGTGGTCGCTTGATTTTTGCTTTTGTTGGGTGATTTTGTGCATAGGTGAATGTTTTCTCTGAACAAGAAAATAAAAGGGTGGCTTTTGATTATTTGGTCTAAACTTATGCTCTCTTTTTTTGGGGGGACAAACTTGAAGTATAGATAGAGGGGATTAGGATTTGCAGCTTGAGAACAAACAAGCCTAGAATCCTATCAACCCATGGCCATATAGGCTTGATTATAATTTTCTTATTAATGTTTTTGTGATTTTACAATGTTGTAGATAAAATTGCTAACTCTATTAATATGTCATGCTTAATATTTAGTGAGAGTGAAGTAATGACTAAATTAGTCATTATTATATGCATAATGTTAGAATTTTCTTTTTAAGTGTCATATGTTATATTAACTTTGTTAAACTTGGTGATATGAATAGGGACAAATATTGCTAGGCCTTATGAGAAGTGTTGTACCAATTTCTATGACTAATGTAACACCATCTCCAAGAGAGCCACCAAGTTGACATTTTTTAATTTGTTAACATTTTATTATGTAATTTTCTGTTAACTAACATTGTATATTTCACTCAATAATCATATATTATGTTTCAAATTCTAGTTTAATATATATACCTTTTATTAATTTCTTTGGTTATGCTTTTTAATCATAAATCAAGGTTTTATTTAAATGGCAAATGAAAATACAAAAAAAAATTAACAGAGGATTCAATGGTGACTTTAGTCATCACAAAATGAATAATTTAAGGATTCAGTGGCAAATTTAGTCATCACTGAATGAATAATTTAAGTATTCAGTGATGACTTTAGCTGTCATTGAATCTATTATCAGTGGCCACAAGACTAAGTTGTCACTGAAAGGTAATGTAATTTCAAAATTTTTTTACCCATGTTTTAGTGGCAATTGAGGAATATCGCCACTGAAAGTTACATTTAGTGGTGACTAAGTTGTCACTAAATCGTAATTTTCAGTGACGACTTAATTGATTGTCATTGAAAGGTTAAATTTAGTGACGACTTAGTCGTGACTAAATGTTTACCTTTAGTGACAACTTTAAAGGGTCGTCGAAGATTACCTAGATTTAGTGGCGACTTAGTGGCCAATGAATATATACTTTCAGTGATGACCTTTCTGGGTCGTCACCGAAAGCTTCAGTGACGCATTTATTTTCAACCACTTGGTGACTACTAAAAGTCGTCACTGAATGTATTCAGTGATGAATTTTTTACCTTCAGTGCCGACTAAAGTCGCCACTGAATGTCAATTTTCTTGTAGTGAAGATTGGGAAGAAATACTATAGAGGGTGAGTATCCCAGGCACCTCGTGGGACAAGTCTTCCCAATGAGTGGCAACCATGAACAGAGCATCCTTGCTATCGGCAACTAAGGTGCTGTATCACTTCCTAAAGACCCACCTTTTACCCTCCACTGATGGGAAAACTATAAGCCGAGATCGGGTAGTTATAGTGGACACTATTATATTTGGAAGACCCATTATTGTGGGAAGGGTCATCTCTAAACAAATTAGGGTGTGTGCTAATTGGAAGGAGGGTAGTCTACTTTTCCCTTCCATCATTACCATACTGTGTTTGACTAGCACAGTTCTAGTCTCACTTGATGAGGACATATTCAGGTTGGGAGGTGCAATCAACTCTATAACTATAGCATGAATTGTGCAAGAGAAAGTTGATCCAAAGCCACCTGTATACACCTAGGAGGCCCTACACCCTAGAAGACAAGTACCCTCAACTTCAACCCACCACTGCAAGTAGAGGAAAGGTTAAAGCAACTCGAGAAGCAACTAGCCATCTTCATCCAGAACTAGCAGAAGTTCTGACACTATCAACACCAGAGAGACATTGCCCTGTAGCAAACTTTAGAGCAAAATTTCAAGTAGTTCTTTTCATTCTCTCACTTCCCAATGGACATATTGAGCACTCCATTTGGGAAAAAAATGGGGGAACCTGAGCAGCAGAGTGAAGAGGCATGAAAATCCCCCCAAGGCAGAGAGCAAGGGAAGGGCCCATAGACGGCTGAAAAGGAAGAGGAGTCCTCAGAGGATGAGGAACCAATTGCAAAGACGAGGGTAGCTATACAGAAAGGGAAAAGTAATCTCCCAGGCCCACAAAAGTCATTTCAAAAGAGAAGTGGGCTTCAGAGTACATCAAAGTCTTGATGGGGTCAATGCCATAGGGATGTTACAACAATTCTGCATGCATCTCAGGGAAGTCCCCTTCATTTTTGTTTTCCTTTCTGTTTCTTTGTTGTTCAATTTACATATTGCATGCTTCCTTGTCTGCCTCAATTGTACATCATTTCTATCTCTTTTAATGTTTATGCAATTTAGTAGAAATGAGGACACTACTTATCATCAAGTTTGGGGAGGGTATGAAATGCATTATGGCTTCTTTGATTTTGTTGGTTTTGTTTGTTTTAGTTCTATTGGTTTTGCCTATTTGAATTCTGCTCACTCTGTTGGTTCTGTGTTCTGTATGATCCTGCATAGGCATACTGACCTAGGTTTGAAAATTACGTAAAAATTAGCAAAGCTTATATAATTTTTAATATTCTTAATGAGGAAAGGCTAGAAATAACTGATGGAATGTAGGAATTTTGCATGCTAACTTCTTACAATTGAAACCTTCCCTTATGAGCACTAGCTATGGTCAGTCTTTATTGAGAAAAACTTGACAATTTTTCATAAAAGTTGGACCCAAGATTTTAGAGCTAATGTTAAGAGTCTCTTGAAACCAATTGCTAGATGACAACAAGAAGCATAAGCTCAATTTGCATAAAGGCTTAAGTTTGGGGGCGAGGACGATATATATATGAAAAAGAAGAGAGAAAAAGAAGAGAAAATATTTGACACTCCAATGCCTCTTCGATCACTTAGTAACTAGGGGTATGCATGACCCCCATGTGTACTCTTGCATAAAATAGTAACACAGAGGTATGAATAGGAATTTCCAAAAAGTGATAGTGTTAAGTAACCCGGTGCCTTCATCCCAAATGTTGGTATTCAAGTCAAAAGACACTAATGACTTGAAAGAAAAAAAGGGGGCAAAAAAAAAAGAAGAAATAAGTGATCTACCTCCCCCCTAAATGCCCTGGTTTTACTGCCTCTAATCTGTTGGTATCTTTGCATTAGTAAAGAGGGACTTAATATATTAGCTTATAAAATCATAAGACCCTGGCTGATTTTAACTCAAGTGGTTCTTGTAGGACTAGCTATAATGCGTGCACACATTTTCTAGGAAAGTTTTGGTTGTGGAATAAGAATATAAAAGGTTGATATGCAGATGTTTCTCTTAGCAACAATTTTGAGAAATGAAAGCCAATAACAGTACTGCATGAAACTACTCTTGTCTAAGGGCTATAGCATAGGAAGAGGTTCTTAGTGAGCAGAGGAATTTTCTTGGGGACAAGCAAGACTCCAAGTTTAGGGGGATTTGTTAGCTCTAATTTAGTTGAGTTATTGTATGCTTTTCTCATGCTTATTACTCTGCATTTTGGCTGATTTAGTATTAATTCCCCTTAATTTGATATTGTGATTGCATCTCCTAAATATGAGAACACCCATCGAGCCTAATTGAAAAATTCAATATGTATTGTAGGACAAGGGATGCTACAGCAATCCTATGTGCATTTCAAGACAAAGGGGCTACAAATTGAATTATGTTGGGAGTGTCTTCAACCGAATGATACTGGGTTTATGCTTGGGAGCTAATGTTGTGTGGTATGACGCAAGTGGAATACTGATACTGACATTTCACCTGAAAGGGTAAATGGAAGTTAGACTGAGTTGAATGTTATGGATTGGTAAAAAGCCAATGCACAACTAATATAGGAATATAGAGTTGTCCTGTATGACCCAATAATTTCAGAGTATCAAGTGTAGTTCTCTAGGTTTGATTTATATAGGAATGTATGAACTAACCTCAAGGCTAGCAAGAAGTGGTAATTCTGGAAAGAACCCATTCAAAATATAAAACTGGTCACTGAAGCATGTGCTGCAGCAAAGTTAGAGCAAAACGAGTGCAGGAATTCATGTCAACTCTAAAGCAACCCTAGTTGTCATTATTATCTGAATTTCTTTTGTTCACTTCGTGTATCACAAATATCATTTCAGAGTTCTTAATTTTGTGCTTGAATCCAACATTTTTTTAAATAACAAAATTTTTGCTTCAAAATTCGTGGGCCAATCTTCTATAAGTAATTCTGGTTACAATTTCTCGTGGGACAATAATGTGATACGTGCACTTGCGTATTACAATGTTTATATTGTGCATGTATATTCCAAAGCGCCAAGTCATTGTGGCTTTTTGCATTAATAAAAGGAAAACAAAAATGCTGTAAAAAAGGATTTTGACACAATTAAAAGGATATATGGGATGAAATATGTGTATAGGAAATCTTAGACCATTAAGGTTACGAAAAGTCTATAAATTAAGGCTAAGAGGCACTCCAATTTAGGCATAAAAGTTAGATTTTATCATAATCACATCATACTCAGTAGAACTTCTCTTCATCTGTTTTCTCTTTCTTTTTACTTTAATGTTTTCTATGGCTTTATGTGGCTAGGCTTTTATATTGGTTAAGCTAAACAAAAACCACAGAGTTATATGATATTGTAAGATTAGAACTTGTGTTGTGTTTAGATGTTCAATTTGATTAGGTATTGATTGACCATTATTTACATATTCATATTTTTTATCTTATTTTCATTTTTTGAATGGATTTGCTAGTGGTTAATTGAGTTAGACTATAGCTGAATTATGAAACTAAATCTGTAGTTGTTTGAACCTTTTAATTTATAAGACAACCTAAGGTTATTATGTTTACTTCTATTAGGAATTATTGATTCTCAGGTATAGGAACCATCTAGGTTCAATCCGACATTCTAGGTTTAGGTTATCTAGTTTTATGGATCTTTCTAGAGTATATTGCAATTATTAAGGTAAACTATGGATGCCTATGAAAAGAGTTAACAAGATAATTATGGTTAATTGAATCGCTTGTTGAAGTTTAACGAAACTTAAGGAAAGATTGGATTAAATTCCAACAATGAATATCTCAATTGAATTGGATGACTTATAATCCATGACTAGTGGTACACTTTAATTGTTGAAGTAGCAGCTTAACCAATGCATTCATATATTGTTTATTTTCCTTAGATTTCTTTTCTACTTATTTTATTGCTTTAATTACTCATGACAATCCCTATTTATTGCAAAGGTAGTAAATTGCACTCTCTGTGGGATCAACCCTTACTACAACTACTACATTAATTTGTTTTAGAAAGGTACGATAAATATATATATATATATATATATTTGGGTTCAATATATGTAAACCAAATTTTCTACCATTGTTGGGGAGTGTGACAATTTTATTACCGTTGTATTCTTTTTAACATATGACTGCAACCCATTCATCTAAACCTATTAAATTGTAGATTAATCTTGAAATTCAATAGACTATAAGCAGAGCTAGAAAAAAAGCCAGGAGAAATCTTGAATGACAAGCAGAAGAGGCACCGCTAGTAGAAGGGATGACTAAACTTGCATTGAATATGCTTGTTTCTCCTAATCTCAATCAGTAGCCCATCTGTATACATTTCCTAAATTTAGACGCCATAATAAATTTTAAATTAAAGTTTAGTTTGATTCACCTCTTATAAGATTTTCATGGCCTTATAGGTGAAAATCCCTACAAATTTCTAAGGGCGTTTGATGTGCAATGCATAAGCATGAAACCCATTGGGGTTACGAAAGAACAAATTAAACTGAGGGCCTTCTCGTTCTCTTTAAAGGATGCAGCTAAAGACTGGTTATACTACTTGCCTTCTAGAAGCATAACCATATAAAATTAGATGAAGTAGGTTTTTTTGGAAAAAGACTTTCCTGCTTCAAAAGTGGCTAATCTATGGAAGGAAATTAGTGGAGCTAGGAAATAGAATGGATAAACTCTCCATGAATTTTGGGAAAGATACAAATGGCTTTATGCAGCCTGTCCTCTATATTAGATGAATGAGCAACTGCACATATAGTACTTTTTTGAAGGCCTTCTCCCATTGATAGAAGCATGATAGATGTGGCTAATAGTAAGGCCTTAGCTGACATGACAACAGAAGTTGCCAGGGGACTCATAGCAAAGTTGGCATCTAATTCACAATAATTCAACATTAAATATGATCCTTCCTTAAAGAAAATCAATGAAATTGGTATGTCACCAATAGAAAAATAATTATCTACAATAATATCGTTTGTTCAACAATTGGCTCTAAGGCAGAACATTCAGGCTCTAAAAGCATGTGGAATATGTTCAATAATTGGGCACCTTACTAATTTCAATACTTACAATTCAAGGAAGATAGATGACCCTAATTTTAATTATGGAAACCTTAGAGTTGGTCAAAACTGCTCTAATTGCTAGTAGAACTAACAACCTTTTTACCCCAAATAGCTACCAAGTTAGAGGCCTAATTTAGGTATATCTCTAAAAGACATAGTTAAATCCCTTGCTAACAATAGTATTAAATTTCAACAGGATATAAACTATTTCAAAAAAGAGACAAGAGTTGGGAAACATAGCTTAAAAAATAAGGTAAGGCAAATGGTAGCTATAATAAGTCTGTTGGAGGCTCAGAATGCAAGTACGTTACCCTCCCTAACTATAGCCAATCCAAAAAAGAATGTTAATGCCATCAGTTTGAGGAGTGGGAAGATAGTTGAGAGCCTAATAACTACCCCATCTAAGGTTAGAGAGCAGAAGGAAGAGAGCCCTAAATAGGATGAAACCCCTAAAGGTAAGTTCCTATGTCCTTTTGAGTATGTCCCTTAACTTTATTTTCTAAAGTATTTGCAAAAGATAGGAAGAATAAAAGTAATTCAGACTTATATGAAACATTTAGGAAGTGCGAGTTAAATATCCCTCTGTTGGATGCAATAAAAATAATTCCTTAATATGCTAGTTTTCTAAAGGAATTATGTAAAACTAAGAGGAAAGAGAAAGAAAAAGGGTGTAAGAAAATAAAAGTAAGGGAGAATATATTTGCTATTATCCAAAGAAAAATCCCAAAAATATGGAAAGACTCAGGTATGTTCTTTATACCCTGCACTATAGGAGAAGTCAAGTTTGAAAAAGTCATGTTGGATATAAGGGCATCCATAAACAATATGCCTTACTCTATTTATAAAGATTTGAAAATTGGACCCCTAAAAGAGACAAGTATAGTAATCCAGCTAGCAGATAAATCAAATACCTACCTTGAAAGTATGATTGAAAATGTTTTAGTTAATGTTAATGATTTAATTTTTTCTTGACTTTTACATACTTGACATGGAAAGGGAAGATCAAAAAACCCTTATACTATTGGAGCGATCATTTTTGAAAACATTTGAAACCAAGATTGATGTCCACAATGGCACACTGACTATGGTGGATGATACTAACATATTAGAATTTAATATTTGTGATGCCACAGGACCTTCTGTAGATAACATCACACATCAGAAATGCAAACCCTATCTGTAACGACCTAAAAATATTTTCTTATATATATTGATAGTTATAAACAGTTTGCTTCCGTTTTTGATGGCATTACTTTCTTCTTTTATTAAATTTATTTGCCTACTTCGCTACTTCATTAATTAATTAAAAATAGAATAATTTAGTACAATAGCATAGCATAAACATATATGAAAACAATAAACTTTTATTATTTCTAAGAACTTTTGATTACCATAACAATCATGTGGATGTTTATATACATGCCATTGTAACTAGGGTTCTATCTGTAATATAAAAAGCAAAAGGGGATCCAGTCACTATTCTAAAAATAATCTCTCTTGGTCATATTAGTATAAATATCTACATAGTAACATCTCAACTACAACAAAAACTAGTATCTATTTGAACATTTTAGTGATATCGGTGGTGGTGGAGGCATGTGCACCGGGAGCTTAAACATGTTGACTATAACTAGATCTTTAACTACTGATGTTTACCCTTGGTAGGGGAGCTCTATCTAGTCGAGCATAAACATCAAAGTCAACATATATACTGGCATATTGATCTACTAATCTAAACATAATATGAGACAATAGTAAGAATAGAAATTCTCAGTAGGTTTGATAGTGAACACAATGCACAATTATCTTAATATCATATTGTGTTCAACTATATATACTACAGAATGCATGTAGCCATAATCATTATAATATATCTAATGTAACGCCTAATTTTTTTTTTAGCGCAAGAGACCAAAATTATATGTAAACTAGGCAACATATTTGTATATACATACATTCAAGAGTCATACACATCAGAGTTTAGCAGCTTATATATATACAACCATATGTAACCCGAGGTACTGAGCATACATTCCAAAAGGCGGAGTACCATGGGGTTACATCAAAACAATGGGTTAGCCCATTTACATAACCATAGTTAACTATACATAATCAATTATCCTATGGCCCATCCCTGGCCGTCACCCCCTGGGGTACTACTGGTGGAGGAGGTGGGCCAAGAGCGGGAATCTCTATCATATTAATCGCCATCACATTCACCACAACCGTGAATTGTCCCAAGTAAGCAACATCGATAGTCTGCAGCTCCAAGAATAGTGTCAGCATAACAAATGCCATCTCTATTGATCTGAACATAGCATCAAAACATAGTGAGATATAAAATCTCAGCAAGATCAACACTCCAAACATATAAGTATACGAAAATTCGCATGTTATGTCTAGCTGTATAAGCTATTGAAATTTTTTTCTCTTTTTTATACAATAAAATACATGCCAGCCTTTTGTAGGTTATGCATCAATATCACGCATGCTAACAAAATATGCATTTGTAAAATACCTATGCCATTGTCCTTGGTCCATACCACACTCAGTGGCTCATCATCACTCTCAGTGGCTCATAAGCCGATAATCTCTGTCAATTGCAATCCTCAATGTGGCGTGAGCCTTTCCCCTTCAGCTACTCATCCAACCTTTGAGGGCCATTGGTCGGAGGGTCCTTCCTGTATTGACCACTCTAGGCTATAGGGCGTCCCCTATACCGGTACCATATCCAAGCCACAACCCTTTAGTCGCCTTACCTTGTAAGTTGCCACTCTCCCGGGTCACTTTAATGGGTAAGGGTCATCCTGGACTTGTCAGTCACCTCAATACAGCAAGGGAGACACCTGTTTCCTGGCCACCCTGCTTCAAAGAGGATCATTCTGACTTGTCAATTGCCTCAATACAGCAAGGGAGACACCTGTTTCCAGGCCACCTTGCTTCAGAGAGGGTCCTCCTAATATCACTTAAGTCTTTTATGTCTCTCTAGTCACTTAGCATAACAAGAGTGTGCACATTAATAAATATTCAACACATAACCCAAATTATTCTCAAACATGCTACAACAACTCATCAGGGATGAACAAGCATGTATTAATAACCTTTCATATTATGCATACACTAATAACTCACTTGCAGCCATACATACAAGCAATCTATAATACACAAATATAGTATTCATGCATCACTTCTCATGCTTTACATACATGATTTACCAATCATACATGATGAAATAATTATAGCACATGCAAGGGTAACATTCATGCATCATAAAACCTTCACTAACATCCTAAAATTGTTGGTAATTAAATAGGATTCAGAAAGGAAACAGAAAACAAAGAAAAAGAGCAACATAGCCTAAAGCATGGCCTGGCCATGCCTTCAAGCACGGCCGTGCCCCAAGGCCGTGTTCCCCTCCCGTGTTGCCTTTTCTTCTAGCCGTGTTGCACACAGGCCAGCCCTGAGCACGGCTTGGCCATGTCTCCCATCACGGCCGTGCTTCGGGCCTTACTCCACAATTTTGCAAAGGTTCAGGATTCCAACCCAAAGCACGGTCTGGCCGTGTCTCCAAGCACAATCGTGCTCTGGGTACGAACTCTACCAAAAATTCTTTCTTGTTCTCAAATCCACCAAAATCAACCAACAAACCAAATATCAATGTTTTGAGCATAAAAAGTACTATTTTTTTAGAGCAACCCATCAACCAAAACATGAATCAAAAATCAAAATCAACCACACAAAATTTTCCCCAAGTCATTAATACATAGATCAGCATGAACAGTAAACATAAATGTCATAACTACCCAATTCAAAGCTCTATCTACCCTTTTCATATCATTAAATACTCGCAAAACATCCAGCCATAAAGACATCCATTCATTGCATAGAAGAGAATGTTCATCTTACCTTTTCCTTTCCACAAACTTGTTTTTCTTTATCTTGTTCTACCACTTTCTCTCTCTAGAAAGCATTACCAACCAACAGATTTTCCCCATCCATTAGTTCCCATAGAAGGTTTCAAGGATTAGAGGTTAGAATCTTACCCTTTATTCTTGCTTTTCCCACTTCTCTATAGCTTTCTTCTTCTTCTCTTCCTTTCTCTCTTCCTCCTTCCCTCTTTCTCTCTCCTTGGCGTGAAAAATCTGGTGTTCCCTCTTGCTTGAGCTGGTGGCCAAGTCTTCAAGTTAAGGAGATATATTAAAAAAATAGAAGCTTCTCCAATACGCCACCTAGCCCCTTAATCTTTACCCTCACTTTGCTTAAAAATTTCCACAATGCCACTCTATTACATTGTGACTAAGGGGGTTAGTTAAGTGTAACATCCCTAATTTCGTTTAATGTATTAATAAATGTACAAAAGTATTCAAAGTAACATCCATAATTTCATTTCTTTTATTGATAAAGGTACATAAATATTTAACTAAGGAAATATAATCCTTTGAAATTCTTCAACTTACGTGAATTTATAGAAATGTTCTAATATTAATGGAATAGGTAAAGAAAGAAAACCTAAGAGGAAATATTGTAACACCCCAAATTTACGTTACGTAAAATAAACATTTTTTTTCCTACAATTATTATTATTTCCGTAATCAAATATTTTCCATAAAGATACATAATTCAATTCTTTATCATGGGAATAGATACATATAGGATCTCTCATATATACACAATATACAGACCAAGTCTATAAACATCAAAGTACAATAGAAACGGAGATCCTACTTGTAGCGTTCAGAGCACACTCTAGAATACAAACACAATATAATTCAAAGACCGTAAGTCTTGGAAGCAACGTAGACTCACCTAGAGAATATATCACTTATCTGCCGAATCAGACTCTGATATTCTTATCTGAAAAATGTGAAAATATCGTGTAGTGAGTTTGACAACTCAGTGAGCAAATAATTCCTCCTATGACCTCTTAGGTCAGCATATGGATGTACTTATGTTTTAAAATATGTCACATAGAAAATACAATTCAGAAGTACATTCATATGAGACCCGTATTTCAAATATTCTCAAATCAAAGAATATTTAGATATCCAAAACCATATGTTCCACGGTATGATCATTAAACAAATGTTGTCATGCTCAGTTGTAAAAGCTATAGTAAAATATTAAGATTTAGAGATAAAATCATCAATTTTAATGCACCTACCTCACTCAGCAATGTGGTCAATGCAATGAAAATATAACTCATTTGCTATACGTATAGTGACCTCAACCCTAGTCACAATAAGTGATCAGGGAATGTGAGTACATCGCCCTCCTGCCCCCTCACATTACCACTGTCACCCGGTTGGAGCGGTCCTCCCTCGGCTCACTCAGACTAATAGGGCGTCACCTATTCGGTACCGTCACAAGCCATACAACCAGCCGATATTCATCAATAAATATAAATACATATAAAATTATCAAGCAACTTGCCATGAACTTTACGCTTGTCATATTTATCAAGCAACTCGCCATAAGCTTTACGCTTGCCATTTAATCTCATTTATCATATGATATGCATCATTTTCACAAGTATATAGCTTTACAAATCAATGCATCGTGCACATAATATTCACTTTATCAAATAATGCAAATACATTTGAAACCACATATTCAATGAGTTCCAAAATCCATTTCTAAAACCATACTCTTCTTGAACTATATGCAAATTTGTAAATATAACAGATATTTTAACACATTTAATAAACTTATAATAGCATAAATAATTTATAAAAAGAAAAAATAATACATTTATAGTTCAAGAAGAGTATGGGGCAAGTCATAGAAAGAATTATTTACTCACAAGATAGGGCTCCTAGTTGGACAGCCCTAAAAATGTACTTTTTCCACGCTGAATTTGACCAATTAGACTTCAAAAATGTGTCCAGAGAGTCCAAAGACTTAGAAAATGTGGTGAACGTTTGTGTGTAATTCATACAAAGATGAATACAATGTCAGTACGCAAGTGCACGTATCGTGACCAAGTAATAAAGTGATGAGTGAGTATCGTCCCACGAGGAGTGAACTGAAACTGTCTAGATACCTTTGCTGTATGAATGCTGTAGCAATGTCGAGTTTTCACAAATTGGAATATGCACGGTTTAATCGATTTTTACTGTGACTAAGGTGAAAAGTATTGAGGAATAGGAAAGAAAGTATGTGGGGATGACTGGGGTGCTCGGGGTTGCCATGGACTTCAGCATTCGGAGATGCTCTAGACTTTGCTGTAGCAAAAGTCCCTGGTGTTAACTCAGTCCTGAATGGAGTCTTCCCAGACCACCATTCCTTACAACTCCAAGGTTCAGACGCGCATTCCTGCTTTGGTCCTCACCTCTTAGTTGTGCATGCATTTCATTATGGACTAATGGGGTACCCGTATATCCCTACATAAGGTAGCCCCCTTACAGTCAGCCTCATTTTCCAGCCTCCATTACCCTCCCAGGTGAATGGTGGCCTTGGTTTTCTTCCTCCAAACTTCTGTTATTAAGGAAAGAAAAGCTAGAGGAACTACAGCTGAATGTAAAGAAAACTGTAGCAAAATGTATTAACGTTAAAAATGTGCTTCAGTCCATTACAACCCTTGTGCAACCCCAGCTGGAAACTTAGCCAAGCCTCATGGGTGCACTAGTTACCAAAATTCCCGAAACACTGGCTTGCATTTTACAAGGTAAAAACCAAATTACAAAAAGAACTATGGAAATCCTCTCTTTGACAAGCAGTAGAACAATAACAGATAACAGAAAAACAAGGTTCCTTTCTACACTAGCACACTACCCACCCCTCGTGCTGCACCTCTCGGTCTAAGCAGCACTCTAGGCTTGGTGTTATTTCTCACTCCGTTCTTTTCTCTTTCTCCCCAGAAGAGTCCGTTTTCATTCCCTCTTTTTTGTCCTTTTATCAGCAGCCTTTGTGGTCCCAGAAAAGCGCCCTGGATGTCTAACATTTCTCTGCAGCAGGCGCTCTTGTTGAGCAGCTTTATCCTCTCTACTTTCAGTAGTGGAGGTAGTCCTGTACCAACAGCTTGCAGTGCACCTGTTGCTATCGCTGCTACTTCCCCCTGCTGCTGCTGTGCCGCTCTACCACCTGCATCAAATCAAACAGAATCAGAGTATTGCAGGAAAAAGGGGGCAGCTTACCCTTTATCACCCGTAGTTCTGCTATCATTGCCACATATGCTCAGTGAAATGCTGCAGCAATGGGCCACTGGTGTTATATCTAGAAGAGTCATCCTTTTTAAATCAGAGGGTAAAAAGTGCTTAAAACACCAGAAACTTCAGTAAATAGTCATGGGTAACACATGGAAACTATAGTAGAATGCAGTTATCAAAATGCAGTTATCAAATCCCCCCAAACTTAATGGGTTGCTTGTCCCCAAGCATCGTACATTGCCCCCTACAAACTAAACACCTGGCAGTTCCATGCTTTTTCTCATGTCAGACTCCCTGGCTCTGCTGAAAGCTCTCAACTCTCAGGATTGCCCCCATACAAAGGATACCACAAGTCTTTCTCCTAATCACAGCAACATCTTCTTTGAATTTGTGTGTGTGAGTGATATGGAAAATTTGTCTAGGAGTTACTTGGGTCAAGACTTTTATGGTAATAGTTTGAGCTTCCTTTCCTAGGTTGAGCTGGCATTTATCATAGTACGGGCAGCAAGCACGGGGAAAACTGGGGCAGCTTACTGACCTTTTTCTTCCTTTACTGTTGTTTTTGGTGTGGATCTTATTATAGTAGAGGTCATCACAGCCTTTTGACGCGAATGCCAACATGTTCAATGCCAGCACCCGGTTACTCAGCCTTATCACCTTTCAACTGCTCCCCACTCATACTCTACATCCCTGTTTTATGCAAAGGCACACATGGGGCTCATGCATACCCCTGGTTACTAAGGAATTTCAGAGCATTGGAGTGTCCACTCTACATCCCTGTTTTACGCAAGGGCACACATGGGGCTCATGCATGCCCCTGGTTACTAAGGAATTTTAGAGCATTTGATTTTCCATATTTTTCTTTATTTTCTACTCCCCTCCCCCAAACTTAAGCCTTTATGCCCCTATGATTCTGCCTCTTTTATAATTTTACAGGAAGCTCTCAATACTAGCTCTAAGACTAAGGGCCTCTTTCTGAAAGTTCACCAAATTCTCTTCTAGGCAAGCTACCCATGATCTAGTGCTTATAAGTGGAAGGTGCTGTGTGATGGGGTGAGATTGTGGGTTCCCTATTATGATTTTAACAGAATATCCAATCCTCCTCATGGAGTATCCCAAAACTTTCAGCAGGATATGCAGCTATATCTCACCCTTTTTTTAAAACATTAAACAAACTTAGTGATTACTGCGAAAGACTCATTCAACACGGGTGGATGAAGACACAAGCAGACAGTACTATAAACAAAACACCTAGCAGAACTAACCATGCAGAATGCTCCAGTAATGAATCAAAATAAAACGCAAAAGACACAAGTGATGCCACAGCAACGAATGCATACACAAAAGTGATATGCTCCAGCAACTTCATTCCCACCAGACAATTATATCACACACCCCCCCAAACTTAAATTGAGCAGTGTCCTCACTGCTGATGCAATAGTCAGAAAATAAAATATGCCCACAAACAGAAACAGAAACGAGGGAATTCTAAAAATATCAGAGAGGGACAATGGGTTGAAGGAACTTTCCTGAGGGTGCTAGCAGGTATGCTGCAGCACCCTAGGGTCATTGACCCCCAGAAGATTTCGATGAGCTTCTGAGTCCACTCCTCCTCTGTGTGGATTTTTGGGGGGCCTTTCCTTTACGCAGTACTGCTGCTCTTTTGGCAATGGGCTCATCGTCATCAGAGGACACAGTTTGCTCCGTTGTCTGGTGGGGTTCAGGACAGGGCTCCTTGTTAGAGGAGGATCCTTCAAAGGCCTTAGGGTGCTCTGCCTGTGTTTCTTGTGCTGCAGTTGATTCCTCAAAGGTGGCATGGAGCAGGGCAGTTGGGAATTCTGGGAATGGGAAAAATTGCTTGAAATTTTGCTCCAGAGTGGTGTGGAGGGCAAAGTCCCTTTTCTGTGCGTATTGTCAAAATGTTTGCTGGTGCTGCAGTAATTGTGCTTGCTGTCTGAGGAGTGTGGATTGTTGCTGTAGCAGTTGCTGAATGGCCTTGTCGGCTGGCGTAGTGGCAAAGGAGGAAGCAGATGGACCAGTAGTTGGTGGGGGATCCCGAGAGGCAGTTGGTGGATGCGGGGCTGCTTTCTCGAGAACAATGCGAGAAATGGTGGTAGGGGTGATGGGAGTGGTGTCCTTTAGGACCTCTTCGTCCATAGAGACTGGGACTCCATGATTCTTGCACAGGGTGGTGATGAGGGAAGGAAAGAGGAGGCTTCCCTTCTTTCGGCTGGCACAGGCTCGTATTTGGTCACTTACAATGCGGCCAACGTTGAGTGACCGGCCGAGCATGAGCGCATCCACCATTGCTACTCTTTCTCTACTCACAGTCTGCCCATGGGTGGAGGGCAGGAGATGGGTCTTTAGAAAATGGTACCAGACCTTTGCTGCCGGCACCAGGGAGATGCGATTTACAGTGGTGGAGCCTTGGGGAGATTTATCCCAGGTAGTGCCAGGGAGGCACATCCGGGTGAGCATCGCTTCCCAGTATTCAGCCCGCAGGCCTTGCAGATAAGCCTGATAGTTGTCCTCCTCGTCGAGCAAATGGTAGGCTTTCTTGATGGCAGCTTGGTCAAAGTGGACCTTCGTTTCCCGAACTCTCACCCACTTATCCGTTTCTGGGGAGAAGTTCGTATAGAACTCCCGAACCAGTGGAATGAGGGCCGTTGGTGGATGGCTTGCAAAATTTTCCCAACCCCTCTGTTTTACCACCGTGCCAATGTACATTGGCACTCCCAAATCGCCAACGGGGGTGAATGTAAACCCCTTCTCGGTGCAGAAGTTTCTGTGCACGATTTTGTTGTCATACCTCTTCTCATTTTCTTTAGAAATGAATTTCTTCATCTTGCTGGCCTTTCTTGCCACTGTCTTGATTCTCGGCATACTTGGGTTGAAGGGTTGAAGGTTGGGGCTTTCTGGGACGAAGGGGGTGAGAGGGTTGCAGGGCTTGGGACTCGGGAGAGAGAAAGTGAGGGGGAAGTTGCATAGGTGACAGTGTGGATGTGTTAACTCTCGGAAGGAATGGGTTGGAAGTTGCAGAGGTTTTAAAACCCGTAGGTGTCTTATGGCCTTCTGCCAGTTTTCCCGCCCACTATTCTCTTCTCTCTTCTCTTTTTTTTTTTTTTTTAAACACTGCCGCAGCATGGCAGGGGGGAACCCTTGGCTTGAAACTGACTATCTTGCTGCAGCAAAACAGTTCTGCTACAACAAACAGGGACTGCCTTTAGTGTTATGTTGCTGCAGTAAAACAAAAACTGGTTCAGCAACTTCTTGCTCCCTAACCTGCGTATTAACCACAAAAGCTATTAAGTTCTTACTCTAAGCTTATCTTAAAACTATTTAACTTAAATAACAAATTTAAATATGGGTTGCCTCCCATGAGCGCTTGGTTTAGAGTCTTCAGCCTGACTTCCCTTCTGTTCAATCCTCTTGGAGCTGAATGGAGGTGTGTTGTCTGTCTACGTCACCTCCCAGATAATGCTTGACTCTTTGCCCATTAACCTTGAATGTCCTTCCTTCCTTTTCTTCTTCTAATTCAATTGTCCCAAATGGGAAGACCTTGCTTATACGAAAGGGTCCAGACCATCGTGATTTCAACTTCCCAGGAAACAAGGTTAGCATGGAGTTATACAGTAGTACTTTCTGTCCCACTTCGAAAATTCTGGGTTGTATTTTCCTGTCATGCCATTGCTTTGCTTTCTCCTTGTATAGTTTGGCATTCTCATAGGCCTGCCCCCGAAATTCGTCCAACTCATTTAGCTGCAGCATCCTTTTCTCCCCTGCAGCATCCAGGCTCCAGTTTAGTTTCTTCACTGCCTAATATGCTCGATGTTCCAGCTCTACTGGGAGATGACAAGCCTTCCTGAATACCAACCTGTAAGGTGACATGCCCAGAGGTGTCTTATAGGCTGTTCTATATGCCCAAAGTGCATCATCCAACCTTGAGGACCAATCCTTCCTTGTAGGACTCACTGTTTTTTCCAGAATTCTCTTGATCTCTCTGTTGGAGACTTCAGCTTGCCCACTTGTTTGTGGATGATAGGGGATTGCAACCTTGTGTCTTACTCCGTATTTGGCCAGTAGTGCCTTGAACTGCCAATTGCAGAAATGGGTTCCTCCATCGCTGATGATGGCTCTGGGGGTTCCAAACCTTGTAAAGATATTCCTTTTCAGGAATCTGGTCACGACCCTGGCTTCATTGGTCTGAGATGCACTGGCTTCCACCCACTTTGAGACATAATCTACAGCTACAAGGATGTATTGGTTGCCAAAACTTGAGGGGAATGGTCCCATGAAATCTATGCTCCAGACATCAAATAATTCCACCTCTAGGATGTTGTTCAGTGGCATTTCATGCCTGCGAGATATATTTCCTGTTCTCTGGCACCGGTCACATTGCCTTGCATACGCGTGGGAGTCCTTGAATAAGGAGGGCCAATAGAAACCCGCCTGCAACACTTTGTTTGTTGTCCTAATTCCTCCAAAATGACCTCCATAAGGAGAAGCGTGGCATTGCTGCAAGATTTGCTCAGTTTCTTCACTAGGTATGCACCTCCTTATCATCTGGTCCGCACATTGCTTGTAAAGATAGGGTTCATCCCAATAGTAGTAGTTGACTTCATGCAGAAATTTTTTCTTCTGCTGCCATGTCAGGTCTGGTGGGAGCATCCCACTCACGAGGTAATTCACGTGGTCAGCATACCATGGCACATCCACTTGAGACATGAGATAGAGTTGTTCATTTGGGAATCTTTCATTGATAGCCTCTACTCCAGAGCTGTGCTCCTCCAACCTGGAGAGATGGTCCGCCACTTGGTTTTCATTCCCCTTCCTGTCTCTGATCTCTAGATCAAACTCTTGAAGTAAAAGCACCCACCGAATGAGCCTCAGTTTGGAATCCTTCTTTCTGACCAGGTGTTTGATGGCAGAGTGGTCTGTGTGCACTATCACCTTTGCTCCTACCAGATATGCTCTGAATTTCTCAAAGGCAAACACTACAGCAAGCAATTCCTTCTCTGTCACAGTGTAGTTCAGCTGGGCACCTTGCAACATTTTGCTAGCATAGTAAATAGAGTGAAACAGCTTATTTTTGCGCTGTCCCAGGACAGCTCCCAGTGCTGTTTTGCTAGCATCACACATTAGCTCAAATGGGGAGGTCCAGTCTGGTGCTACGATGATCGGGGCTGTGCTCAATTTCTGCTTAAGATCGCAGAATGCTGTCATGCAGCTTTCATCAAAACAAAAGGTTCTATCCTTCTCTAGCAAGCTGCATAGTGGTTTGGCAACCTTAGAAAAGTCCTTGATGAACCTCCTATAAAATCCTGCATGTCCCAAGAAGCTCCGAATGCCCTTGACCGAGGTGGGGGGGCAATTTCTCAATAACTTCTACTTTGGCCTTGTCCACCTCTAGTCCTCTCTGCGATACCTTATGCCCCAGCACAATTCCCTCCCTTACCATAAACTGGCACTTTTCCCAGTTTAGCACCAAGTTTGTCTCCTCACATCTCTGCAAGACTTTAGCAAGGTTTTCCAAACATAGGTCGAAGGAGTCTCCAAAAACTGAGAAATCATCCATAAAGATTTCCACAAACTGTTCAGCCATTTTTGTGAATATTGCCATCATGCATCGCTGGAACATTGCTGGAGCATTGCACAGCCCGAATGGCATCCTTCGAAATGCAAAGGTACCATAAAGGCATGTGAATGTGGTCTTATGCTGGTCTTCTGGTGCTATGGAAATCTGGTTATACCCAGAGTACCCATCCAGGAAGCAATAATATTCCCTCCCAGCAAGTCTATCTAGCATTTGATCAATGAATGGCAGAGGGAAGTGATCCTTCCTAGTGCTTTTATTCAGCTTTCGGTAGTCCACGCAAATCCTCCAACCGGTTACCACCTTAGTGGGAATGAGCTCATTGCTATCAATTTCCACCACAGTCATGCCTCCTTTCTTGGGAACACACTGGACCGGACTCACCCAAGAGCTATCTGATATGGGGTAAATGATTCCAGCATCCAGCCATTTGATGATCTCCTTCTTTACCACCTCCTTCATTATTGGGTTAAGCCTTCGCTGGGGTTCAATGGACCCTTTTTCATTGCTCTCCAAAAGGATCTTATGCATGCAGAATGAGGGACTGATCCCCTTAATGTCAGCAAGTGTCCAGCCAATTGCCTTCCTGAATTTCTTTAGTGTCAAGACCAATTTCTCCTCTTGTTCCTCTGTTAGAAGTGCTGAGATAACCACAGGAAGAGTGGCTGTTTCTCCTAGATATGCATACTTGAGGTGAGCTGGCAGAGGCTTCATCTCCAGAGCTGGTGGTTCCTCCATCGATGCCTTCAGCAGTTTTGAATCTGGCGTGGTTGCAAATAATGGCTCCTTCTTCCTGAAGCCTTGTTTGACATCAATCCAGGCCCATTCTTCATCTTCTCCTTCGGACTCTGAGTGGTCTGTCCACGCTGCTGGTGATGGTCCCTTGCAACATATTTCCAGTTGTTCTGATGCTAACGTGTCTATCATTGACACCACAGCACATTCCTCTTCTTCACTGGCAAACCTCATGGTCTGGAGCACATTGAATGTAACCTGCTCATCCTGTACTCTCATAGTTAATTCACCCTTCTGAACATCAATGAGTGTCCGGCCAGTTGCTAGGAATGGTCTGCCTAATATAATAGGTACTTCTGCATCAGCTTCATAATCCAGAATTATGAAATCTACTGGGAAGATGAACTTGTCCACCTTAACCAGGACATCCTATATTTTTCCCTCTGGGTGAGCAATGGATCTATCTGCCAATTACAGTGTAACTGTGGTAGGCCGAGCTTCTCCAATTCCTAGCTTTTTAAAGATGGCCATTGGCATAAGGTTGATGCTTGCTCCCAAATCACAAAGTGCCTTGCCAAAATACTAGTTTCCAATCGAACAAGGTATGGTGAAACTGCCTGGATCTTTGAGTTTGGGTGGCAACTTATTTTGTAGCACAGCACTGCATTCCCTTGTGAGAGCAACGGTTTCAAACTCGCCAAACGTCCTTTTTTTTGTCAGAATGTCCTTCATGAACTTCACATAATTGGGCATCTGCTCCAGTGCTTCCACTAGAGGAATGTTGATGTGTAGCTGTTTCAGGACATCCAAGAACCTTCTAAATTGCTGGTCATTCTGCTGCTTCTGAAATCTCTGAGGGAAAGGGGGAGGTAGCTTGGATTGCCGCATTTCCTGCTGCAGCAAAGTTGACGACTTTTGCTGCGGCACAGTTGCAGCATTCTCTCCAAAGCTGTTTTTGTCCTTGCTTATCTCCTCCTTTTGCCTTTTCTTGCGATTTTTGTTCTCCAGGGGTACAGCGGCGTCTGTCTGGTCTTGCTCTCTTGCTTTTGGTGTTTCTACCATCTTTCCACTCCTCAGAGCTATCGCCTTACAGTGTTCTTTCCCCTCTCTCCTAGGGACTTCAGTATTGCTAGGAAATGTCCCTGGGGGTCTGCTTTTCAGTTCATTGGCAAGCTGTCCCACTTGAGTCTCCAGATTCCTCAGTGAGGCTGCTTGACTCTGGATTAGAGCATCATTCCTTGTCATATACTCTTTCAACAGGGATTCCAGTGAAGTGTGGGGTTCCTGAGGCTGTTGTCTTTGTTGCTGGAAGCCTGGTGGACCCTGTGGTCTTTGTGGGGCAGAGTTGCTCCCTTGTCCTGCACCATAATTACTCTAGGAGAAATTGGGGTGTTGCCTCCATCCTGGGTTATATGTGTTAGAGTAAGGGTTGTTATTGCGATTCATATTGCCCACAAAACACACTGATTCAGGGTTTGAGGGACACGCTTCGAATAAATGAGATCCGTTGCATAGTACACAAGATGGTCCAGTTTCCTGAACTGCATTGGCTGCTTGAGGACGGGTAACTTGCTGGCTCTTCAAGACATTAACTAGAGAGGCTAGCTGGGCTGTGAGAGAAGTCACTTCACTCACTTCATGCATGCCTGCTGCTTTCTTTCCAGTTAAAGCCCTGTCCATTGGCCATTGATAATTGTTATTGGCCATTCTTTCAAGCAACTCATATGCTTCGTTATATGTTTTGGACAAGAGTGCCCCATTGGCCGCTGCATCTACTATGGTCCGAGTTTGGGCATTGAGACCATTATAAAAGGTCTCCATCTGAATGCAGTAAGGAATTCCATGATGTGGGCATCCTCGTAATAGCTCTTTATACCTCTCTCAAGTCTCATACAAAGATTCACCTTCTAGTTGCTGGAAAGAGGTGATGTCATTTCTCAATCTAGCATTTTTGGTAGGCGGGAAGTATTTCAGCAGAAATTTTTCTGCCAAGTCACTCCAGTTAGCAATAGAGTCAGGTGGCAGTGAGTTCAACCAGGCTCTTGCTCGGTCCCTTAATGAATAAGGAAACAGCTTAAGCCTGAGCACTTCCTCTGTTACACCATTCATTTTGAAAGCATCCGTGACTTCCATGAATACTCTTAAATAAAGGTGGGGGTCCTCAGTGGGCATGCCACTGAATTGCCCAGCAGTTTGCAGCATATGGAACATTATTGGTTTGAGTTCAAAATGTAGAGCCTCGATCTCTGGTCTCACAATGCTCGGGTTCAACCCATTCAGATTTGGTTGAACATAAGCATTTAAGACCCTATCCCTATCGTCCATGTTGTCTGCTCCATTTTGATTTGCCATCTCTGCCTGCTGCTGGTGTGTTAGCTGTCCTCTTCTTCTTCTTAGAAGTGTTCTTTCGATTTCTGGATCAAGGGGGAGGAGTTCTCTGTCACCCCTGCTCATGCACTGTGTTACCTGCTCAGTCAGGACACTAGAGTAAAAACAAACAATCCTTTACACAGTGGAGTATCTAAAAACAATTTTCAAAGTTGTCACTCCCCGGCAACGGCGCCAAAAACATGGTGAACGTTTGTGTGTAATTCATACAAAGATGAATACAATGTCAGTACGCAAGTGCACGTATCGTGACCAAGTAATAAAGTGATAAGTGAGTATCGTCCCACGAGGAGTGAACTGAAACTGTCTAGATACCTTTGCTGTATGAATGTTGTAGCAATGTCGAGTTTTCACAAATTGGAATATGCACGGTTTAACCGATTTTTACTGTGACTAAGGTGAAAAGTATTGAGGAATAGGAAAGAAAGTATGTGGGGATGACTGGGGTGCTTGGGGTTGCCATGGACTTCAGCATTCGGAGATGCTCTAGACTTTGCTGTAGCAAAAGTCCCTGGTGTTAACTCAGTCCTGAATGGAGTCTTCCCAGACCACCATTCCTTACAACTCCAAGGTTCAGACGCGCATTCCTGCTTTGGTCCTCACCTCTTAGTTGTGCATGCATTTCATTATGGACTAATGGGGTACCCGTATATCCCTACATAAGGTAGCCCCCTTACAGTCAGCCTCCTTTTCCAGCCTCCATTACCCTCCCAGGTGAATGGTGGCCTTGGTTTTCTTCCTCCAAACTTCCGTTATTAAGGAAAGAAAAGCTAGAGGAACTATAGCTGAATGTAAACAAAACTGCAGCAAAATGTATTAACGTTAAAAATGTGCTTCTGTCCATTACATCCCTTGTGCAACCCCAGCTGGAAACTTAGCCAAGCCTCATGGGTGCACTAGTTACCAAAATTCTTGAAACACTGGCGTGCATTTTACAAGGTAAAAACCAAATTACAAAAAGAACTATGAAAATCCTCTCTTTGACAAGCAGTAGAACAATAACAGATAACAGAAAAACAAGGTTCCTTTTTACACTAGCACACTACCCACCCCTCGTGCTGCACCTCCCGGTCTAAGTAGCACTCTAGGCTTGGTGTTATTTCTCACTCCGTTCTTTTCTCTTTCTCCCCAGCAGAGTCCGTTTTCATTCCCTCTTTTTCGGCCTTTTATCAGTAGCCTTTGTGGTCCCAGAAAAGCGCCCTGGATGTCTGACATTTCTCTGCAGTAGGCGCTCTTGTTGAGCAGCTTTATCCTCTCCACTTTCAGTAGTGGAGGTAGTCCTGTACCAACAGCTTGCAGTGCACCTGCTGCTGTCGCTGCTGCTTCCCCCTGCTGCTGCTGCGCCGCTCTACCACCTGCATCAAATCAAACAGAATCAGAGTATTGCGGGAAAAAGGGGGCAGCTCACCCTTTATCACCCGTAGTTCTGCTATCATTGCCACATATGCTCAGTGAAATGCTGCAGCAATGGGCCGCTGGTGTTATATCTAGAAGAGTCATCCTTTTTAAATCAGAGGGCAAAAAGTGCTTAAAACACCAGAAACTTCAGTAAATAGTTATGGGTAACACATGGAAACTATAGTAGAATGCAGTTATCAAAATGCAGTTATCAAAATGACTCCGAGAAGACTATTGATTGCCGAAAAGCACTATTCACTCGCCAAAAATTACTATTTATGACGAACAAAAAGTTGTTAGATAGCTGAAAAAATTTATATCCTAAGGTTTATCTAACTCCTAAATCCATCTACGGTGTCAGAATTTCAATTAGAGGTCTTTAAGTAAGAGTTTTAGAATTTACCTTTTTTTGAGATTTTCTACTTCAGATCTACGGCAATTCAACGGCTGATTTGAAAAATTGATTGGTCAAAACCATAGTATTCTTCATCCTGAATCCAGTAGCACCTTCAGTTTTGAGATCGGAAGCCAATAGGCACTCCAGATCTAGAGAAAAAATTGAAGGTTACTATTTATTTACTATTCACTCACTATTCATCCGTTTTTTTTTCGTTTTGTAGACATCCGCCCTCCGTCCTCCCCCTCCCCCCTTTTTTTATATTATATTTAATAATTATTATTATTATTTAATAATTGAATAATAAGATTTCCTTTATATAAAACTCTGTGATATGAGTTTTTCTTGCTTGGTTTGACATGGTACACTTTTCTTTCTTTTCTAATTAACATAATCATAGTTGTGAGTAGGGCATCCCCTACTGGTGTACCACACAGAATGCCATGTGACCGTGCTCATCTCTTTTCTTTTCTTTTCTTTTCACATTAATAGCCAAAAATATGATTTGAATAACAAGTATGTTCATTATACTCCCATGCCATAATTTATCATCAAAGCATAATCATTACCAAAAATTATCGGTAAAATACAATCTTGCCATGAACATAATCATTTTCAAATATCACTTTATAAAATATTTTCATGTCAAAATTACACACTAAAGATGTTAAGGAGTTCATGCAATAGCAATGGCAAATGGCATACACTAGTAATTTATTTTATTTATTTATAAGATTCTTCTTTTTTAAATTTATTTTTCTCTTTCACTAAACAGAGCATAACACAATCATTTAAAATCTAATTGAGGTGATCTTAGTGTCAATTGAAAGATAAGACAATCCTCCACAACTCTTATGTTGAACATTTTAGTGAAATCTTAAGTAATCATGGTGTTACTACTCCCTCAAATTCAATGTTATTTCTTCTCGGGTAGGTTCAGTCCTCTACTTACTAATCTGACCAAATTTCCCTTATACAAACCCCAATTGAGGTGATTCCAAAGGCTAGAAAAGCTAAAACCCTTATATACAACTTTCATGTATATTATTTCTTCATATTACTTACTAATTATTCCTATAAAATAAAAATATAAAACGTTTACATTTACCACCCAGGATTCTAGACTGATTCTGACCTTTAGTCATTAATCAGCTATATCTCCCTCATAAGAACTCTAAAATAAGTGATTTTAGAGCCTATAGATCCACGATACATATATCTATATTTATTATATTAAAAAATTCCTTTAATTCCATATAGATACTTTCCAAAAATTCAAACACAGAATCATACTTAACAGATTCTTCCCTGGTTAGCTAGTTTTTGACCTCTGCTAACTAATCTGACCATATCTTCCTGATATTGATTCCAATTCGAATTATTCCAATGGGTAAAAATTCTTCAGACATATATCTATATTTATCATGTTAAGTATTTCTTTTAATTCCCTACAGATATATCCTAAAAATTCTAACACCGAATCATACCTAACATATTCTTCCCTAACCACTACTTACTAATCAGAAAATATCTCCCTCATATGGACTCTAAATTAAGTGATTCTAATGGCTAAGAATCCGTAAGACATAGATCTAGATTTTACATGTTAACTATTTCTTTTAATTCCTAACCGATTCTTCCCAAAATTTTAAAAATAGAAGCTTCCGTGGTTACTCTGAAATTTAGTTTCGTAACCAAACTTTTCCTAAGGTTTTAGTTCATCATTTTATTATGTCCTCTTCCATTTTCTTCCTAATTTACATCTAATCATCTTCCATCAATGTTTCACCACATTCAAATATACAAAATAGTAGCATAAAAATCCTAAAAGTTTGCCACCCATAGCCATACCTATGCAGAATGTTCCACACCAATCAAAATGTTCAAAACATCCATCATATGCAAGATAACATGTAACATGATATAGCAACATCCATGACCAATCATCAAAGTAGCAAATATTGTAAATTTCATCAAAGTTCTAAGATCTAAAACCCATATAAATGTTATAAATTTCAATGCTTTTATTCAAAAAGAGATATTGTTAAAACTACCTAAAGATCTCCCTAGCACACTTAGTGAGTTCTTTTTCTTGTTTCCTCTTGAAGGAAGTAGCAAGATTCCTCCCTTCCTTTAGCTTCTCTAGCAGCATAAATAAGAGAAGGAGGGTGAGTTTTAAACCCTAAGGATGAAGAGAAAATATGGATTCAAGTAAAGATTAAGCTAACTTTTAGTCCTCCAGACTTCTCCTTCTTCTTTCTTCTTTCTTCGTCTCGTCTCGTCTCTTTCTCTCTTTTCCTCACTCTACCTTGCTTCTGTTTTTCCTCTCCTTTACTTAGAATAAATTATAATATTATCAGGGTGGGTTTTACTTAAATAAACTATCAAGTGGTTCACCTTTCATAATCATGGGTCTACGTTATCACAATTAGGATTCAATTGGTTGTTTTTTGGGGAAAGACAACTCATGTTCTTATTTTCCTCTCCCTTAGTCAAGATATGCATAGCAAAAAGGAGATATGTATTTTGAAAATTATGATAAAATTTTCTTAAGACAAGGGATAAGGTTCCTTTGATTTAGGAATTCATTTCCTTTTTCTTTTATCTCACTCAATTATGATAAGTTTGCCTTTCTAGGTGGCAAATTTCCAGCCCTTGAATCTCCCTTGCTTGGCTAAAATTATTTATGTAGGATAATGATGTTTTGTCATAATGCCATGTATTATTACCTACTTGTTGAAATTATGAATGTACGATATAGATGTTTTGTCCTAATGCCATGTATTGTTACCTACATGTTGAAATTATAAATGCAGGATATAGATGTTTTGTCCTAATGCCATGTGACCTAATATTGAATATTATTATACTACTATTTTCTCACATGATTCTTATTTTTCCCTCTTGGATTTGGACTCATTCTTATCCATTTTCTTTGCTTTGGCTAAAATTCTACGTTTCATGGAGGGCTTGGTCACACTTTCATGGTTTGTGGGCTATCGGTCTAATTTCTATATCCTAGTCCAACTCTATGTTTTATTATTTATTGCTTAGGCTATCCTATTGGCTCGCTAGAAACTCATGTGAAGTGGAAAAGCTCTATATAAAGTGTCCATAGGTGAAAGCCCAATGTTTGGGTGGAGATGTTAAACTTAAGAACTCTAGCTCTTGAATTAGGAAAAATTACCTTAATCCAATCTTCTTGAATTTTTAAGACCTTTACTTACTTGCCAAAAATTTATCTTCCTTACCTAAGAATTTTGCCTCTCTTTAGTATGTTATTTCAAATATTTTTCCTATTAGGTTTTTCTCTCTTTACTTATTCCCTTACTGTTAGAAACATGTTCTATGCATAAACATAAGTTGAAGAATTTCTAAGGATTATATTTCCTTAGATATCTAAAAATTGTCTAATAAATTTTATTTCCTTAACTAAATATTTATTTACCTTTATTAATAAAAGAAACAAAATTAAGGATGTTACACACTACAAGTGCTGAAAGAGAAAATGTTGTATGCCAAATTGGACAAGTGTGAATTTTGGCAAAAAGAGGTAAAGTTTCTTGGACATGTCATGTTAAATAAAGGAGTAGCCGTAGACCCTAGTAAGACAAAAGTGGTGATTCAGTGGGAAAGTCCAAATACGGTTACAGAAATCAAAAGTTTCCTAGGTTTGGCAGGATACTACAGGAGATTCATACAAAGATTCTCTCGTATGGCTCTGCCATTGACTAAATTGACCAAGAAGGGAAGTCCTTTCAAGTGGAGTAATCAGTGTGAAGCTACTTTTGATGAACTTAAGACAAGATTGACTATTCCTTATATCTTAATTATTCCAAACTTTGTAGGACATTTTAAAGTGTATAATGACGCTTCGAAGAAAGGGTTGGGGTGTGTGCTGATGCAAGACAAGAGAGTAGTTGCTTACATCTCTAGGCAATTGAGACCTCATAAAGGAAATTATCCAATCAATGATCTTGAATTGGCAGTGGTGGTGTTTTTCTTAAATATTTGGTGACATTACTTATACGGAGCAACATTTAAAGTATATTGTGATCACAATAGTCTTAAGTATCTCTTTGATCAGAAGGAGTTAAATAAAAGGCAACAGAGATGGGTAGAATTACTCAATGATTACAATTTTGAGATAAAGTATCATCCAAGGAAGGCAAATGTTGTAGCTAATGCCTTAAGTAAAAAATCTCTTTATATGGGTAAGATAATAGTGTATGAGATGAAGATGCTAGAAAAGTTCCAAAATTTGAAGAAGGCTACTACTCTTACTCTAAAGAAGCTAATTATCAGTTGGAAGAGTATAGAATGTGATCTTAGAGCTCAGATTAAAGAGGCTCAGACTGATAACCAATACCTACAGGGTCACGACGATTAAGGTAATTTTTTTCTCTCAAAAGATAGAGTAATCATGTATCATGGAATGGTTTATGCCCCTCATGAACAGGAGTTAAAGACTAAGATCCTATAGAAAGCACATCAGAGGAAGTACACAATCCGTCCTAGATCTAATAAGATGTATAATGACTTGATGAGGATGTAAAGCACATTACTAAGCTTCTGGCAAAATGTTTAATTTGTTAGAAGGCAAAGGTAGAGCATCAAAAGCTAGCAGGATATTCTACAACCTCTTGAGATCCCTAAATGGAATGAGAAAGTATTTTAATAGACTTTGTAGTGGGCTTACCTAAATCTTCAGTCGGACATGACTCTATCTAGGTCATAGTGGACAAATTAACCAAATCTACTCACTTTTTTCCTATAAGGATTACCTGTTCACTAGACAAATTCACCCAATTATATGTCTAGGAGATAGACAAACTGTATGAAATTCTCTTAAATATTGTTTTTGATAGAGACCTGAGGTTGACGTTAAGGTTTTGGAAGGCGTTGCAAGAAGTTTTTGGAACCAAGTTGTGGTTCAGTACTGCCTACCTTCCTCAAATTGATAGGCAAAAAGAACGGACCATTCCAACCCTAGAAGTTATGTTGAGGGACTGTGTGATAGAGCAAGGCAAAGGATGGGATAAGTACCTACCTTTAGTGGATTTTGCTTATAATAATAGTTATCACTCCAACATTAAGATGGCCTCATAAGAAGCACTATACGGTAGGCAGTGCCGATTTCCATTATGTTAGTTTGAAATAGGAAGAAAGAACTTGCTTGGTCCTAACCTAGTTCAACAAACCACCAAGCATATCAAAATGATTCGAGACAAAATACTTATAGTTCAGAGTAGATAGAAAAGCTTCTATGATAAGAGACATAAAGCCTTGTAGTTTGAGGAAGGAGACCATGTATTTTTTAAGGTTTTCTCAACTATTGGATTTGGTAGATCCCTCAAGACAGGGAAGTTGAGTCCATGATTTCTGGGACCCTATAAATAAAATTCTAGAAAACGAAAAAATTCTTGGGTAAGGAAAATAAATTTTTGAGAGTGAAGGTTTTGAAATTTCAAGAGGATTGGATTAGGGGAATTTTTCCTAATTCAAGAACTATAGTTCCTAAGTTTAACACCTCAACCCATACATTTGGGCATCCACCTATGGAAACTACATGTAGAGTTTTTCACCTCACATGAGCTTTTGGTAAGCCATATGGATGGCCCAAATAAGAAACATAACATAAACTTGAACTAGGATGTAGAGGTTGGGCCAATATTCCAAAACCCATGAAAGTGTGGACAAGCCTAGCGTCTTGGATGGGAATTTCATCCAAGGCAAGAAAAATTGGCTAGAAAGAGCCCAAATTCAAGAGGAAAATGGAAGCCATGTGATGTAATAGTAGTGTAATAGTAAGCAATTATTACTCATTATGGAATGCACAATAGGCAAGATTTGGCAACTACAACAAGTTAGGAAAATACTATTGCATAAGTGCTCCATAAGCAAGCATATTTGTCACATGGTTTTGAAGCAAAATCACCCCCACCCTACACATATAATTTTGGCCTAGCAAGGAGGAAAGGAAGGGCTAGAAATTTTCAACCTCAAAATGAATTTAATCAGTGTTTGAGTGAGCCAAAAGAAAGGGAAAATGAATCCCAAAACTTGAGGAGATCTTTCCACTTGTCTTAAGCCCATCTCACTATGAATTTCAAACACCTAATCCTCCATTTTTCTGTGCATATTTTGGCCAAGAGGGAGGAAGAGCATATCAAGATGTTTCCTCCCCCAAGAAGTAACCATGTGAAGCCTAATGATGACAATATGGAATGCCCCACAAGTAAGCAAGAGAACCATGATTATGAGGGGTTTACCACTTGAAGTTGTTAAGCAAAACCACCCTTAACACATGAAAATTTTTGCCAAGTAAGGTAGAAGGAAAAGTAGAAGCAAGGTAGAGAGAAGAAAGGAGAGAAAGAAAGAAGAAGAAGAAGTCTAGAAGACTAAGTGATTAAGGTAATTTAGCTTAACCTCGACTTGAATCCATATTTTCTTCTCATCCTTAGGGTTTAAAACTCAAACTCCTTCTCTTATTCAAGTTGTTGGAAAACCTTAGGGGAGGAAAGATTCTTGCCATTTCCTCCAAAAAGGAAACTTACTTAGTGAGTTAGGGAGATTTGTTGATAGGTTTAACAATAAATTCTTTTTGAAAGAACATTGAAATTTTGTAATATTATTTAGGACTTTGATCATAGGACTTTAATGATATTTGTAATAATTTGCTACTTTGATGATTAGCCATGGATGTTACTATATCATGTTACATGTTGATCTTGTATGTGATGGATGTTTGAATGCTTAAGTTGGTATGGAAATTTCTGCATGGATATGGCTATGGGTGGCGAACTTTTACGGCTTTTGTGTTGATGTAATGTATATTTGAATGTCATAAAAATTGACGGAAGATGGTTAGGTTGATAAAATAAGGATGGCCTTAAACAACTAGAAAAATACCATAAGAAATTTCTGTTGAAAAACAGCCTTGGTGATGCATAATTTTATTATTATTTTCCTTGAGAAGTGAATGATGGAATATGTTGAATTAAGTAAGAAATCTACTTAAAATGTTGAAATCAGAAACCTTATGTTTAGGTGTAAATTTGGAAGAAAAAGGAAGAGGACTTAATAAAAGAAGGAAATACAACTTTAGGAAAGGCTAGGCTAAGAAAGTTGGAATTCGAAGTAAACAGGAAAGATTATGTTTTCAATTTTTTGGGAAACATTTGTAAGGAAATAAAATATATATTTAACATAAAAAATGTAGATATATGTCTTACAGATTTTAAGCCACTGGAATCACTCTTTTTTGAGTTCATATGAGGAAGATATAGTATGATTAGTAAGCTGAGGTCAAAACCTAACTAAGAAGAAATAATAGTAAAATTGAGTGAGTTTAAATCTAGAATGAAGGAGATATGGATCAAACAATGATGCGAGGTCTGGGCCTAGAAATCTAGAATGCATTTTGGGCCTTTATACTTAAACAAGTATTAATTTCCAATAAAAAGAGGTATTAAAAACCTTGGGAAAAATTAATGAATAAATAATGTTTAAAGATTATAGGTAAAAGAGATGATAAAAGGGAATTTTATGAACAAGAGCATGTGTTAAAAATAATTTAATAAGGAGGAAATTGACTAGAGGCCTAAAATAAAGAAAATAAAGAGATAAAATAATATTTAAGAAAGAAGAAGAATTTTATAAATAAAAATAATAAATTATTAGTGTATGCCCTAGCCATTGTGGTGCATACTGTCGCAGGTACACCCAAATTGATACTTTACCTCAAAACTAACATGTAGTAGTGGAAGTAAGGGTCGATCCCATAGATACTGGAATTACCTTATGTGATTGAAAGAAAGGGGATTTGATAATTGTGAATAAAGTAAATTAAACAATAATGAAAATAGTTAAAAGAGTAATTAATGAGAAAGGCATTGGTTTCAGTCGATATTCACCATCAAGGGTTTGCATTGATCATTGACGAAATCATCAATCTTAAACCAAATATCTATCATTGGGATTCTATCCCAGTTCCTCCTTAAACCTAGTGAATTGATAACAATCATACCAATTAAACCCTAATTGATAAAAAATCCTTTAACACATTGGCAAAGTCTAACTTATCAATTACATTAAGAACGAGAGAAACTGATAGAGCTAAATGACTATAAGCAAATTAGTTATATTTAATTTAGTTGATCATTCATCATAGGGTTAATGATTTATAATCCAAAATCCTTAATCGTATTTGCTTCATGAATCAAGTAATAAAAGCTTTGTTCAAAACCTAATTCAGCAGTAGATTTAGACATACAATATACTAGTAGGCCTCCTCGCAATCACATGAATAATCATTCAGAAAAGAAAAGCAGATGAATAAACAATACCCAGTTAAGATTGAACTATTGAAAACAATTTCAAATCTCACAATGCATAAGGATCCCTTGAGGTTTCAATCTTCATCTACCAACTTAAAAGAACTAGCCATGCAGGGCCATAAGAAAATCTAAAGAATAATTGAAGAACTTGGATAAAGTATTGAATGAATTCTCTGCTTGCTTTCCTCCCTTTTTATAAATTAACTCCTCCTAATCGAAGTAGGCATGTATCTAAGTCAAATCCCAGCCCATTGGAATTCAATTGGAGATGAAAAACCCTAAAAATCGTGAATTTAGTGACTGGTGCAGCGTCAGGCGCCGCAGCGCGCTACATGGGCACTGCGGTGGCCTGGTCCAGTGCCACAGCGCTCACCTTCTAATGTACTCGGGCGGCGCGACGTGCTGGGTAAGCACCACAGTGCTCCAGATATGTCTTCACGAGGCGCTGCGGTGCCTAGAATCTTCTGGATTTAGCCGAAGTGCCGAACATGAAAGATGTATCCCTATGTCTCCTCTTTCCATATCCACTTGAATCACCTCAATCGGAGTCGAAATGAGTGATATATGCCTCAATTAGTGACGAAGGGTCAGAAATCAGCATTTTTCCATAATTTTCTCTCTATTTTCCTCTTCTTTCCTTCTTTATTATTCTTAAAACACAAAACACAAAATTCAGTTAATTCATATCTATTTTCTACTTAAATTAAATAAAAACTAACTAAAATAATGCTAATAACATGCTTAAATTACATCATGTCAAATACCCCCATACTTACTCTTTTGCTTGTCCTCAAGCAAACATTAATTCATGTAAACAATATTCAAAATATGATACGAGTGAATGGCTTACCAATGCATTGCCTCATAGTAAAAATTGTATTTTCTCTAAAGAAATTTCACAAAATGATCATATGCAAAATTTTATTCAAATGCAATTTATGATTTTATTCTCTAAAATCCTTAGTGTGTGTGTGTCTTTGAATAATTTAATTTTCTTTTACCTAAATGAGTTTATATATCTTAAGAATTAGAGCATGGCTCTCTATTTAAGATTTCCATAGGCTTATTTTTTATGCTACTCTCCACTAATGTAGGCTAAAACTACTTCTTAGGATCAAAAGGACTAAATTCAGCTTGTAATTTGGCTAGGCTATGGGGTGAGATATAAGATATAGTTTGAAGCTCAATCACCCAACACCGCACGATTAACTTTAATCTATTTGAGCTAATTCTCAAGATTGGAGAATTTTCCCCCACACTTATTTCTTTGCTTTACTACATTCTATTTTTTCTTGATTCTCTATTTCTTCTCTTTCAATCACTAAATAGACTTTCATTAGTCTTTTGAGACTTTTCTTTTCTTTTCTTTTGTCCTTGCTCCACCCTTCCACCCTTTTATTAATGTTGATCTATAAAGCAAGCATTCAGAAATTAATCATGGAGTGAGTGAATCAGATAAAATAAATAAAGATATTAATCACAAAATTTGGTTTTGGCTGTTTTGTGGGTATAGAATAAAATGTTAATTAAGCTCAAAATAGAGGTTTTAAGGGTATTTACTTGCTTGGGTTAAGCTTGCAAGGCTCAATCTCATAAAAAAATGCCTAAATCATCTCATAATTATTAGTATCAACCTAGGATTTTGCCTCAAGTAGCATTTAAATAAGTTCTAGAAATTTTAATGAGATCATAAAATCTTTTTGAGTTATATAATCTTTTTCTAAGTAAAAGAAAAATTAAATATCCAAAATTACTGTGCAAAAAAATTTCAGGATTTTTAGAAAATAGGTAATAATAAATTGAAAAGAAATTAAAATTACACATAATTATGACTTTCCTACGTCTCTCAAGAGGTATAAGCAATTTAAACAGTTATATCATTGACTATTGGTTCAGCTAACACAAACTCATAGATTGAGATAAAGTTCAGATGCTCACCTTGTTTAATAACTAGAATAAAAGTGCAAAGATCATAGAAGATTACTGTAGTACACAGCAAAGTAAATAGTGCACAAATATTAGTTATTATACAGTCATCCAACTGAATCAGAAATTGACCCCCCCACACTTAAGATTTTACATTGTCCTCAATGTAGAATAGAAAAGCATAAAATAAGAGAGGCGAGTAATAAAAAGAGAAGGGTTCAGTGAAACTTCCCTAATTAGTTATCACCATCCATCTCATCATGCTTAGTTGCAGGCCTAAAGGATTGCTCAGGAGGTGCTGGGAATGCTATAGGAAGGTTCAGGGCATGGGCCAGTTGGCTGAAGCAAGCAGTGTTGTGCTGCACTATAGAATATTGGTAGAGAGCTAAGTCATTCATTTGATGAGTGAGGACCTCTGTTCGCTCCCATAGATCTTCAATAGTGTGCTAGGCTGGTGGTAGAGCTGAACTGCTACCAGGTTCCTCTGTAATTATAGGTTGAATGCCTAACTCTTCTTCTGCTGCTTCCTTATGTCCCTTATATTTCTGAATGTATGTGTAGGAAATAGGTTTCATTGGTTGAATGAGAGCCTCAATAGAATCCCAGCTGACTCCAGCCTTCCCGCATAGACTAATGATTAAATTGGAGGAAAAAGGGATCCACTTCTATAACGAATGTAGCCAAGTATTTGTCTGTGGATGAGTTTTCCCACGTCAATGGAAAAACCTTTAAGTATAGCAAAAATTAGAATGGCTTTGTCCCTCCTGACCTAACTCATATTCAAGCTGGGCATGAATAGTGCTACCACAAAATAGTACCAAGCTTTAGCCACTTTATTCATGTCAGTCCTGGCAAAACACAGTGGCTCCCCATTGCTATCTAACTTCCAAGAAGCCCCTCTGAAGCAAAGAGTGGAGATAATCTCGTCAAAGTCGATGTCTGATTGGATGAAGGCAGAATACTCATCATCTTCAATGTCAGGCAGAGAGTAAAATGCATTGATAGCATGAGGATTAAAATTCACCATCTTGCCTTTAACCCGTGCTTTGTGGTGTTCATGGACTGTAGCATTGGAGTAAAACTCCTGTACCACAGGAATGACTCCTGGTTCGGGTCTATTACAGAAAATCTCCCAATGTCTGTGGAAGATATTGTCTCTATGAGGAAACCCAATGGTGACAATGAAACCCCTCTCAGGAACGATTAACTTATGAACCACCACCTTACTATGGTGTTGATAGACTTCTTCACTTACAAATGTCATGCTATCAAATGCTGGAGGGTCCTCTGCTCTGTTCTTCCTCTTTGAGAGACCTAATTTTGAAGTTTTTGGAGCCATTGCACTTAGCAGATTCACTAGGGCGTTTTATCAAACACCTGGTGTACGCTCTTGAAAAATTGAGAGAATGGATGGTGGATTCCTAGCTTGAAGTCCCAATTTAGTGCAAACCAGTAGCAACTAAATATGGAGATCAACTTCAGTAGAAGAAACAAAGCAAACCGTACCCAATTTAGCTTGATCTGTGGCTGGAAAGTGCAAGATCAAAATTGCTTTAGAACTCTAGAAAAATGCCATTGAATCCAACCCAAAAGCTGAAAGAATTGTTTAATCCTACAAAAGAAGATGAAAAACCACTCAACTCAATCAAATAAACGTAATGATAAGTTGCTAAGGGTGATTAGAGGCAGAAATTTGTATGTATGGGTGAGGGTGATGCAGAATGCAGCTCTTTGGGACGAAGAGGTTCGCGGACCTCTTATAGAGAGCGCCGCAGTGCTCTCTGTTGAATCGCAGGGCGCCCAATCTGGGTTCCGAGCGCCGCGGCGTTACCCGACCTGTAACATCCCTAATTTTGTTTCTTTTATTGATAAAAGTACATAAGTATTTAATTAAGAAAATAAAATTTATTAGAAAATATTTTAGATATATAAGGAAATATAATCCTAAGAAATTCTTCACCTTATGTATACGCATAGAAAATGTTTCTAACATTAACAGAACAAATAAAGAGGGAAAACCAAATAGGAAAAAAAATTAGAAATAACATACTAAAGAGATGCAAAACTCTTGGATAAGGAAGGTAAATTTTTAGAAACAAGTAAAGGTCTTAAAATTTTAAGAACATTGGATTAGGGTAATTTTTCCTAATTCAAGAACTAGAGTTACTAAGTTTAAAACCTTTACCCATACATTGGGCTTTTACCTATGGACACTTCATATAGAGTTTTTCTACTTCACATAAGTTTCTAGCAAGCCCATTGCATAACCTAAGCAAGAAATAAAACATAGACTTGGACTAGGATATAGTAATTGGACCAATAGCCCAAAAATTATGAAAATGTGACCAAGTCCTCCAAGAAAGGTAGAATTTTATTCAAAGCAAAGAAAATGGGTAGTAATAAGCCCAAATCCAAGAGGAAAAATAAAATAAAATAAATTAGGTGATGATATAATAATGTAATAATAATAAAGATTAGGTTACATGACATTATAATACAAGGCTTTAGGACAAAAACATCTATATCCTACACTCATAATTTTAGCAAGTGGTATGATAATACATGGCATTAGGACAAAAATTTAGCAAGTGGTGTGATTCTACATTCATAATTTTGGCTAGTGGCATGATAATACAAGGCTTTAGGACAAAAACATCTATATCCTACACTCATAATTTTAGCAAGTGGTATGATAATACATGGCATTAGGACAAAACATTCCTATCCCACATAAATAATATCAATCAAATAATGGAAATTCAAGGGCTAGAAATTTGCCACCTAAAAAGGCAAACCTATCATACTTGTTTAAGACAAAAGAAAATGGAAATGAATCCCTAAATCAAAGGGACCTTGTCCCTTATCTTAAGAACATATCATCATAATTTTCAAAATACAAATCTCCTTTTCCTATGTATATCTTGACTAAGGAAGAGGAAGACAAGAACATAAGTTGTTTGTTTTCCAAAAATTCAATAAAGTGTATCCTAATTGTGATAAGGTAGACCCATGATCATGAAAGGTGTATTATTTGGTGGTCTATTTAAGCAAAACCCACCCCTACAACATTTTAATTTCGTCCAAGTGAGGAAGAGAGAGAAATAGAAGCAAGGTAAAGTGAGGAAAGGATTGAAAGAGAGGAGAAGAAAGGAAGGAAGAAGAAGATGTTTAGAAGGCTAAGTACTCAAGGTAAGTTACCTTAATCTCCACTTGAATTCATTTTTCTTCTTCATCCTTGAGGTTCAAAAATTATCCCTCCTTCTCTTACCTAAGCTACTAGAAAAGCTAAGAGAAGGGAGGAATCTTGCTACTTCTTTGAAGAGGAAACAAGAAAACCAATTCACTAAGTAAGCTAAGGAGATTCTTAGGTAAGTTTAACAATATTTCTTTTTGAAGAAAAATTTTGAAACATATAATATTTATATGAGATTTTGATCTTCAAACTTTGATGATTGGTCATGGATGTTGCTATATCATGTTACATATTGATCTTGCATGTGATGTATGTTTGAATACTTAGGTTGGTATAGAAAGTTCTGCATAGGTATGGCTATGAGTGGCAAAATTTTAAGCTTCTGTGTTTTAATTTCTGAGAATTATCTATAAGGAATTAAAATAAATGGTTACCATAAGAATTAAAGATATATGCGTCATGGATTTTAAGACACTGGAATCATTCCATTTGGAGTTCATATGAGGAATCTATGAGCCGATTAGTAGTCAAAGGTCATAAAATAGTTCATCAGAGAAGAATATGTTAGGATATCTTCTGTGTTTTAATGTCTGAGAATTATATGTAGGGAATTAAAATAAATAGTTAACATAAGAATTAAAGATATATGTCTCATGGATTTTTAGCCACTAGAATCATTCAATTTAGAGTTCATATGAGGTAGATATGGTCCGATTAGTAAACAAAGGTCAGAAAATGGTTCATCAGGGAAGAATATGTTAGGATAGCTTCGGTGTTTTAATTTTTGGGAAAATTCTATAAGGTATTAAAATAAATGGTTCACATATGAATTATATATTTATGTGTCACGGATTTTTAGCCACTGGAATCACTTAATTTGGAATTCTTATGTGGGAGATATAGTCCAATTAGTAAGTAAAAGTTAGAACCTACCCGAGAAGAAATAATATTGAATTTAAGGGAGTAATAACACCAAGATTTATTACTATTTTGCTAATATAATTAACATAATAGTTTTAGATAATTGTCTTAGCTTTCCAAAGACACCAAGATCACCTCAATCAGAGTTAAAATGTGGCAGTTATGCTCTTATTAGTGAGCAAAGATCATAGAACACGGCCAGGCCGTGTTCTGGGTGCTTCAAGCACGGGTTAGCCATGTTTGGGGCTATTGTTTAGTACATTTGAAGTATTTTTAAAGCATGGCCATGTCCTAAAACATGGCCAGACCATGTTGGAAGCTGGTGAAGCCTATTTTCAACATTTTTCTACCCTAAATGAACTTCTTTAATTATAGGGTAATAGTAGAAATCAAATTAGAGAAAAATGCTCTATAAATTTGTAAGAACATGTGTTAGAAATGATATAAATAAGAAGAAATTGACTAAAGGACAAGCATAAAGAAAATGAAGAGATAAAATTAATATTTAAAAAAGAAGACGAATCTTATAAATGAAAATAATAAATGACTAGTATATGCCATAGCCATTGCCATTGTATGAACTTCTTACCATCTGAAGTGTAAAATTTTGACATGGAAATATTTTATAAAGTGATATTTGAAATGGTTATGTTCATGGCATGATTACCAATGATTTATGGTAATAGTTATATTTTGATGAACATACTTGTTATTGAAAGCATATTTTTGGCTATCATTGTGAAAAGAAAAAAAATGAGCACAGTCACATGGCAATCCGTGTGGTGCACCAGTAGGGGACGCCCTACCAACGGTTATGATCATGTTAATGAGAAAAGAAAGAGAAAGTGGGCCATGTCGGACGGAATGAGAAAAGCCCATACCGGAGAGTAGAAAATACTCACCCTGACCGGAGTAGCTTGATATGAGAATAAATTGATAGTCATCATATGATATTCTAAAAATAGTTAATCCTGTCATACATATCATTACTGTATGATTCTTATGTGCATAGATATAATGCATTCATGTGACCAATGATATTTTCTGTAGTTTATACAGCTGAACATGACATGATGAACTATATTGATGGTAAATTATGATTTTTTGTTGAACCTACTGGGATTTAATTCTCACTATATTTCCATATCATGTTCAGAAAAATAATTATGTAGATTTTCTCTATGACACTTGTTATTTCCATACGTTGGATTGAGGTGCCATACCTTGGGCAACTACCAGTTATATCAGATGTATCTGTCGTAGATGTGACTGAGATTCCGGTGGAGGTGGCACCCGCACTAGTGTCTCTCGAAGTAGTCGACATAGATGATTAGAACTAATATGTATCTTTGTACAAATTTTTGTAAAATAATGGTGTGTAGTTTGTAAAATAATGGTGTGTATGGAAACTCAGTATTGTATCACTGTTAATAACAATTATGCTTGGTTAAAGTGATTATTATTACGAGTTAAGTGGTTAGAATTAAAGTAGTAATAACTTCATGGAATTTTACAAATATTAAAAAAAAAATTTGTTACATTTATATAAATGGAGTTGTTACACGACCTGGGTTCATAGTGCTACGGCGCTCACCCGATCTAGGCGATGGGCGCTGCGGCGCTTGTGCATCCACAATTCTGCCAATTTTTTTTTCGAAATTAAAGAGAAATTAAACTATGAAATAGAAAAATAAGAAGAAGAAGAATGGTTGTTGGGTTGCCCCCAACCAATGCCTTTGTTTTATGTCGTTGGCTCGACATAAACTAAAAAAAATCAAGGAGGATCTTGAAGAGTTGTCCATTGTGATTCCTCTTGCTGAAATCCTTCATAGTACGGTTTGAGTCTGTGTCCGTTGACTTTGAAGCTATTCTGGTTATCCATGCTTTTTATTTCAACTGCACCATGAGGAAAAATATCAGTAACAATAAATGCTCCCTCCTATCTAGAACGAAATTTACTTGGAAACAATCGGAGCCTAGAATTATAGAGGAGGACTTTCTGTCCTTTGGTAAACTCCTTGCGTGAAATCATACGATCGTGTAGGAGTTTAGTTTTGGCCTTATAAATATTTTTGTTTTCGTAGGCCTCGTTTCTAATTTCCTTTAATTCCTGAAGTTGTAATTCCCTGCATTCTCCACTTTCTTCCACATTCATGTTAAATTTCTTTATAGCCCAAAATGCTTTTTGTTCCAATTCAACTGGAAGATGACAAGTTTTTCCAAATACTAACCTGTATGGAGACATACCAATTGGAGTCTTATAGGCTATTCTGTATGCCCATAGAGCATCATCTAATCTGAGACTCCAATCCCTGCGGTTGGGATTTATTATCTTACTAATGATATTTTTGATTTCTCTATTGGATAGCTTGCCCATTAGTCTGGGGGTGATATGCAGTTGACAATTATGAGTGACATTATATTTCTTTAATAGGGCTTTAATAGTCCTATTGCAAAAATGTGTTCCCTTGTCACTTATCAAAGCTCTTGGAATCCCAAATCTTGAAAAAATATGGGATTTAATGAAATTCGCAACCACTTTAGAATCATCAGTCCTAGTGGGTTTAGCTTCCACCCACTTTGAGACATAATCCACAGCCAGCAAAATATAATTATATCCATATTACAAAGGAAAAGGTCCTATGAAATCAATGCCCCAAACATCAAAAATTTCACAAAATAATACTGGTGTTTGAGGCATCTCATTTTTTCTAGATATATTAGGTTTTTTCTGACAGTTAGTACATGACTTACAAAAATGATATGAATCTTTGAATAGAGTGGGCTAGTAAAAACCGCAGTCCAATACTTTCTTTGCTGTCCTCTTTGCTCCAAAGTGTCCTCCACATGCATAAGAATGGAAAAAAGTTAGAATTGATAAAACTTCAGAATCAGGAATACACCTTCTTATAATTTGATCTGAGCATTGCTTCCAAAGGTAAGGATCATCCCATATGTAATATTTGGCATCACTCTTGATCCTATTTCTAGCTGCCCTGGTCAAAAGAAGAGGTAACTGATTAGTAGCCAAATAATTTACAATATTTGCATACCATGGCATATGAATTGAAATTGAGAATAAATTTTCATCTGGGAATGATTCTTCAATTTTCAATTTTTCTTCCACATATATTAGGCGGCTTAGGTGATCTGCTACTTTATTTTCAGACCCTTTCTTGTCTTTAATTTCTAAATCAAATTCTATAAGCAGTAGCACCCATCTGATTATCCTAGGTTTAGCCTTCTTTTTCATCACTAGGTACCTCAAAGCTGCATGATCAGTAAAAACAATAATTTTAGTGCATATTAAATATAATCTAAATTTTTCTAATGCAAAGACTACAGCTAAGAGTTCTTTTTTAGTGGTGGTATAGTTCTTCTGGGCATTATTCAATATTCATGAGGCATAATATATCACATGGGATGTGTTTCCAATTCTTTGGCCAAGTACTGCTCCAACTGCATGATCACTAGTATCACACATAAGTTCAAAAGGGATGTTCTAGTCTGGTTCTTGGATGATTAGAGCTAAAATCAAAGACTCTTTCAATTTGTCAAAAGCTTCCCTGCATTCTTCATCAAATTCAAAAGAGACGTATTTTTGAAGCAATTTGCATATAGGTGCTGCTTTCTTGGAAAAGTCTTTTATGAATCTTCTATAAAAACCTGCATGGCCAAGAAAAGAACGAACTTCCTGCACACAAGTGGGATAAGGTAGAGTTTGTATAATATCAATCTTTGCTTTATCTACCTATATTCCTCTTTTTGAGACAACATGGCCTAAAACTATACCTTATTCAACCATAAAATGACACTTTTCAAAATTTAAAACAGGGTTAGTTTCTTGACATCTTTTCAAAATTAGTGAAAGGTTATGCAAACAATCATTGAATGAATTCCCATAAACTGAAAAATCATCCATAAACACCTCAATGAATTTTTCAAGGTAATCTAAGAATATGCTAACCATACACCTTTAAAAAGTAGCAGGGGCATTGATAAAGGGCAATTTTGAGTGCTTATAGGTCATATTTTGTTCCCTAATTCATGGTAACTTGTGGATATTTTTATGCTTTTGGCTATACTTTGTTCTGGGTACTGCTGTAGTTCATTTTGTGATTGCAGGAGAGCAAAAGGAGCCAAGAAGAAAGGAAAAGCAGTCATGGAAAGACCCTAAAAGGCCTGGGTTATGCTGAGGAGGAAGCAAGGAGGCTGTACGTCAAAAATCACGAAGAAAGGAGCACTACAGCATGCAGCACGACCTGGCCGTGCTTGGTGGCCTGCAACACGGCCAGGCCGTGTTCTGGGCGAATGATGCAGCATCTCCCCAAATTCTAGCCCGAAGCACGGCCAGGCCGTGTCCTGGGACACGACTGTGCTGTGGGTTTGTGAGCTCCGTGTTTTTTAGGGTTTTGGCTGCCGAAATTGAGGTATAAGGTGGGTGATGCGCAGCTGAGATGGGGGGGACCGGAGGAGACACTTGGGAATCACTTTCTAGGCTTAGGAAACACATTTAGACTAGGTTTTTACATATATCATTGATGATTTTGATGTTCTAGTGTAGATTTTACTGTATTGAAGGTTGTAATTCGTCTGAACTTTGCTCCATACCAGGTTATATCTTTCTACTTCAGTTCTTTATCTTTTCTTCTACCTCCATTCATTCTCTTGAGATTGTATCAAACTATCATGGTTAATTTAATGATTATGGATTTGGTTTCTGATTCTATGATGTGTGAGTAGTTTCTATCTAGGGTTTTGGTAAACCCCAATTGTGATACAATGATATTATGCCTATGACATGATTTATGAAACCCTAATTGTAATTGGGATTAGATTGATTTGGATTGACTATTGTATGCATGTATTAGTTGATAGAATGCCTGATCACCAGTCTATCACATAATAGGTTTTTAATCGATGAACTGATAGGTGAAGATTAAAACCGGAATCCAATAGTTAATTAGGGTTGTCTTAATCACGAAAGTAGTTTAAGATACTCTTGGTTTGAATAAATTAATGGGAACAAGAAAATTGATTAGTTGCATTCTATGGTTGGCATGAACCTTAATGGACCTAGGTTAAGCTAAGAACCACAAAAGTAGGTAATTCGATTAACTTAGGTACAATTGGTAATGCTTGAAAGAGATTTCTAATTAACTTAGGCTAAACCATCCCCAATAATCTAGACATTTGCAATTAGGGGTAAATACCTGTTGTTGAGTATCACAAGCGTGATGAACCCTAACCTTAGGCTTAGCTTAATTAGTTACTTTAACTTATTTAATTGCGATATTTGCCCATCAACTTATATCGATTTAGATAGCACTTTTTGTGAGATTCTGGTAATTTGCATTGTTCTTTGTGGGACATGACCCGTACTTGCTGGACTAGCTACAGCTACGCCGTGCACTTGCAGTATTTAGTAAAACACACCTTTAACAAGTTTTTGGCGCCGTTGCCGGGGAATAAAGCCAATATTAGATATTTTACAAAATAGCTAGACTAGGTCAATTTCAGTTTACTTTTCTTCTTTATTTTTCTGCACAATTTTCATTTGCTGAATTTGCTTCTTTTCTTCCTTCATAGTTGTGTTTCTCTTGTATGCGAAGAAACCGTGGGTTCATTGTTGAGTTTGACTCGAAAATTGAATGTACCCTACGAAGAATAAGAAAAAGTAAGCAGCAAGAGAATTCTGCAACTACTATGGGGGAAAGAGATAACCGGTCACTAAAGGACTTCACAGCCCCAAACACACATGGCCTGAACCCCAGCATAGTCAGGCCAGTGGTAGAAGCAAATAATTTTGAGCTGAAGCCATCTCTCTTGCAGATGTTTCAGCAGAATCAGTTTGAAGGGTCACCTACTGAAGACCCAAATTTACATCTCTCAATGTTCTTGGAGTACTGCGACACCTTGAAGTTGAATGGGGTCTCCTCAGATGCTATCAGGTTAAGATTATTCCATTTCTCACTGAGGGATAAGGCATGAGCTTGGCTGCACTCCCTCCCATCGGGGTCTATTACCACTTGGCAGCAGCTTTCTCAAGCTTTCCTGGCCAAGTACTTCCCTCCAAGTATGACGACCCATTTGAGGAACCAAATTACTACTTTTGCTCAGAGGGATGGAGAATCCTTTTATGAGGCATGGGAAAGATTCAAGGAGCTCCTCAGGGTATGCCCACATCATGGGCTAGAAAAATGGTTGATAGTCCATACATTCTACAATGGACTAGTTTACAGCACCCAGATGTCTGTGGATGCTGCAACTGGAGGAGCACTGATGAACAAAACCGTTGATGAAGCCTATGAGTTGATTGAAGACATGGCTCAGAACCACTACTTCTGGTCTAGTGAGAGGCAAACCAAAAAGCCAACAGGTATGTATGAAGTAGATGCTTTCAATCATCTAACTTCTAAAGTTGATGCTTTATTTCAGAAATTGGATAAACTGAGTATTAATGCTGTTGGATCACCTTCTTCTTCTGTATCCTGTGAGATTTGTGGAGGTGTAGGGCATGCAGCCAATGAGTGTCATCTTGGGAGTTCTACAGTTCAGGATTGTGAGCAGGTTAATTTTGTGAACAATCAGAGGAACAACTCGTACAGCAATACTTACAATCCTGGCTGGAGAAACCACCCTAACTTGTCATATAAGCCGAATGTTGGTCAGCAGTCCCATAATAATTTCAGACAACCTCCAGGCTTCCAAAATCCAAGGCCATACAATCCTCCTCAACCAAAGTCAAATCTAGAGGCTCTAATGGAGAACTTCATCTCCACACAGAGCAAGCAGAATGAGGAGTTTAGAGCTCAGAATCACAGTATGAATGAAGCAATTAAAGACCTGGCTTCTAAAGTGGATTCACTTGCTACCCATAATAAGATGCTAGAGACCCAGATAGCGCAGCAAGCGAGCTCTTCAACCAAAACTTTTGGTAAGTTCCCTGGTCAACCTGAGAACCGTAGAGAACACTGTAAAGCTATCACTTTGAGAAATGGTAAACAATTGGGTGATCCAGTGGAAAAGGAGGACAAAAAAGAAGTTGAGAAAAGGGATGTGCCTGAGCCAGTGAATGAAGAAGAAGAACCAGTTAGTGGAAGGAAGGAAATAAATGAGCCTGACTATGTGGCTCCTGAACCGTATAAGCCACCAGTTTCCTTCCCCCAGAGACTAGCCAAGGCTAAGTTAGAGAGACAGTATGGAAAGTTTCTGGATGTGATGAAAAAGTTACACATCAACATTCCATTCTTGGAAGCAATATCTCAAATGCCTTCATACGCCAAATTTTTGAAGAAAATCCTCTCTAATAAGAGGAAGATTGAGGAATATGTCACTGTGGCATTGACTGAAGAGTGCAGTGCCCTGATTCAGAACAAACTGCCTCCTAAACTCAAGGATCCTGGGAGTTTCTCAATACCTTGTTCTATTGGAGATGTGCAGATCACTAAAGCCTTATGTGATCTAGGAGTAAGCGTAAGCCTTATGCCATTATCCATTTGCAAGAAGCTCCAGATGAGAGATCTGAAACCTACCATTATTTCTCTACAGTTAGCGGACCGATCTGTTACTCACCCGGTAGGTATATTAGAGGATGTGCCTCTAAAGGTAGGTAAATTTTTCATACCTAATGACTTTGTGGTATTAGAGATGGAGGAAGATAACCAATTCCCTGTCATTCTGGGAAGACCTTTCCTAGCCACTGCAGGTGCCGTTATTAATGTTAAAGATGGAAGGCTTTCCCTGAATGTAGGGGATGAAAAGATTGAATTTAATCTTAATGATGCTATGAAATGTCCATCCTTAGGTGATACTTGTTGCATGGTTGATATAATTGAACAAAATATTGTTGATAATACAATGAGTTTATGCCCTACTGATCCACTTGAACTTTGCCTTTTGGATAGTTCTGTTTCTTGTGCTGAGCAGGTAGAAGCTGATGCCTACACTAGATTGCTTGATGAAAGCCTTAAGCTCACTTAAGAAGTGAAAATTGAAAAGCTGGAACAGGACCACAACCACAAATCAGCTAATTTAGAGAAAGGCAAATCACCTAAGGCAAAATTGAAACCTCTTCCCTCTACTCTCAGGTATGAATTTCTGGACCCTAACTCTTCATATCCAGTCATAGTGAATGCTGATCTGAATACTGAGGAAACTGGTAAATTGCTTGATGTACTCAGAAAATTTAAGAAGGTGATTGGGTATAGTATAGAGGATATAAAAGGGATTAGTCCATCTGTTTGTATGCATCATATAATTGTTGATAATGATCATAAACCTTCCAGGGAACATCAGAGGAGACTCAATCCCAACATGAAAGAGGTAGTTAAGAAAGAGGTACTCAAGTTGCTTGATGTAGGTATTATCTATCCCATCTTGGATAGTGAATGGGTAAGTCCTGTCCATGTGGTTCCTAAAATGGGAGGTATGACTGTAGTTAGAAATGATAATGATGAATTAATCCCTACTAGAGCTGTTACGGGTTGGCGCATGTGTATTGACTATAGAAAATTAAATAAGGCCACCCGTAAGGATCACTTCCCTTTGCCTTTTATTGATCAGTTATTGGAAAGGTTGGCTAGACATTCGCACTTCTATTATCTAGATGGATACTCAGGATTCTTTCAGATCCCTATCCATCTAGACGACCAAGAGAAGACTACGTTCACATGTCCCTATGACACCTTTGCATATAGAAGGATGCCATTCGGGTTATGTAACGCACCAGCCACTTTCCAGAGACGTATGATGGTTATTTTCTCTGATTTTATAGAGGAGATAATGGAAGTGTTTATGGATGACTTTTCAGTCTATGGTACCTCATTTGATGACTGTTTGAAAAATTTGACACAGGTACTTGAGAGATGTGAGGAAGTCAATCTGGTCTTAAATTAGGTGAAATGCCACTTTATGGTGAGAGAAGGAATAGTTCTGGGACACTTGGTGTCTGAAAGGGGGATAGAGGTGGATAAGGCAAAGATAGAGGCGATTCAGACTCTGCCACCACCTTCAAACGTTAAGGAAGTGAGGAGTTTTCTTGGGCATGTGGTCTTCTACAGGAGATTCATCCAAGACTTCTCAAAAATCTCTAAACCCTTAACTAATGTACTTGTTAAAGATGTCCCATTTGAATTTGATAATGACTGCTTGCATTCTTTTTGTAGGTTGAAGGAGGCGCTTATATCTGCACCCATCATCCAACCTCCTGATTGGAGCCTTCCCTTCGAAATTATGTGCGATGCAAGTGACTATGCCGTGGGAGCTGTACTTGGGCAACGGAGAGACAAAAAGCCTTATGCCATCTACTATGCTAGTAAGACACTAGATTAAGCTCAAGTCAACTACTCCACCACTGAGAAGGAGCTCTTGGCAGTAGTGTTCGCAATAGATAAATTCAGACAATATCTGTTGGGATCATCATAGTGTTCACAGATTATACTGCCATAAGGTACCTCTTAAGTAAGAAGGATGCCAAACCAAGACTGATTAGATGGATCCTCTTACTACAAGAGTTTGATCTTGTAATCAGAGATAAGAAAGGAACAGAAAATGTGGTTGCAGACCATCTTTCGAGACTTAGGCAAGATCTGATGAGAGATGACAAAGATGATTTGCCTATTGATGATTCCTTTTCCGATGACCAACTCCTGGTGGTCACTTATGCTGATGCCCCTTGGTATGCAGACTTGGTGAAATTTCTTGCATGCAGAATACTCCCTGAGGGATTGAGCTATCATCAGAGAAAGAAATTATTCTCTTATATTAAGTTTTACTATTGGGAGGATCCATGCTTTATACAAATGGTGTGCAGATGGCATATTCCGAAGGTGTATTCCAGAGGAAGAAGTTTACAGTGTTATATACCATTGCCATAGTTCACCTTGTGGAGGCCATACCAGCATCTCAAAGACTTCAGCTAAAATTCTTCAAGCTGGTTTCTTTTGGCCTATGCTTTTCAAGGATGTGCACACTTTTGTTAAAGCATGTGACTGGTGCCAAAGAGTTGGCAACATATCTAGAAGGAATGAGATGCCTTTGAACAGCATTTTGGAAGTTGAGATATTTGACGTTTGGGGCATTGACTTTATGGGACCCTTTCCTTCTTCATGTGAGAATAAGTACATTCTAGTGGCTGTGGACTACGTTTCTAAGTGGGTTGAAGCAGTAGCATCCCCCACCAATGATGCCAGAGTGCTTGCCAAGCTCTTTAAGAGGATAATCTTCCCGAGATTTGGAGTGTCCCGAGCCGTTATAAGCGATGGAGGTTTTCACTTCACTGAGCAAAAATTCCAAAATCTTTTGAAGAAGTATGGAGTCACCCATAAAATGGCTCTAGCCTACCATCCTCAGACTAGTGGGCAAGTAGAGATATCAAATAGAGAGATCAAATCCATATTGGAGAAGACCATCTCGAAGGCTAGGAAAGATTGGTCTCTCAAACTCGATGATGCATTATGGGCCTACAGGACTGCCTATAAGACACCGATAGGGACCGCACCCTTTCGGTTAATATATGGGAAACCCTGTCATTTGCCGGTAGAGCATGAGCACAAGGCGTATTGGGCGGTCAAAACAATCAATTTTGACATGTCAGCTGCTGGGAAGAGGAAATGTCTACAACTAAATGAGCTAGATGAATTGAGGCTTGATGCTTATAACAATGCCAAGTTATACAAGGAAAGAACAAAAAGATGGCATGATAAGCACATCCTTAGGCACCAATTTCAAGTAGGAGATTGGGTCTTACTGTTTAATTCAAGGTTGAGATTCTTTCCTAGGAAACTTCGTTCTCGATGGTCTGGTCCATTCTAAGTGACTCAAGTCTTTCCTTATGGAGCAGTGGAGGTGTGGAGTGAATACACCGAATCTTTTAAGGTCAACGGGCAACGTCTCAAGCATTTTGTGACGGGACAACCAGTTGAAAAGGGAGCCACCCAATCTCTCTTAAAGCCCCCCTCAATCCATTGAAGAGCAAAGGAGTCGAGCTAATGACTTTAAACAAGCGCTTAGTAGGAGGCAACCCACATTTTGACTTTTAGAATTTTCTTTTGTTTGAATTCTTGATTTAAGTTTTGGTTTCCAGTTTAGAATATTAGGTTGAAGTCTGTTGAATGTTTTCCTTTGATCTCCAGGCCCATTATTGTGTTTTCAAGGCAGTATAAAAGAGCTAGAAGCCAAGGTGCTTAAAGAAAATCCAAAGAAGAGGCAAAAAACTGAAGAATAGGGGACTTCCAGCCAGCAACACGGGCAGGTCGTGTCCCAGGAAATGACCGTGCTCGAATAAAAAAAAATAAAAAAATTACTTTGTGCAGCATTCACGCCTAGAACACGGGCGTGCCCGTGATTTCAAAAAAAAATGTTGCAACCTGCCCGCCTGAAGCATGGGCTGGCCGTGCTTCGCAACACGACCGTGCTGCGGGTGAGGTAGGCTTTTTAAATCAGGCATTACAAAGCCCAAATGGCATGCGCCTATATGAGAATGTCCCAAATGGACAAGTGAAGTTTGTCTTTTCCTGGTCTTCAAGAGCAATTGAAATTTGGAAAAAGCCTGAATAACCATCAAGAAAATAGTAGTAAGGTTTACCAGATAATCTTTCAAGCATTTGATCAATAAAAGGTAAAGGAAAATGGTCTTTTCAGGTTACAGAATTTAATTTTCTATAATCTATACAAACCCTTCACCCATTTTGAATCCGGGTGGGTACCAATTCCTCCTTTTGATTTTTTAACACAATTATTCCTGTTTTCTTGGGAACCATTTGCACTGGGCTCACCCAATGACTGTCTGAAATAGAGTATATTACCTCAACCTCCAACAATTTAAGAATTTCATTCTTCACTACATCCATCATAGGTGGATTTAGCCTTCTTTAGGGCTGTCTAGATGGTTTAGCTCCTTCTTCCATCAATATTATGTGCATACATGTAGAAGGGATTATTCCTTTAAGATCAGCTATGGTCCAACCTATTACAGTTTTGTGTTCTTTAAGAACTTGGATTAGTTTTGCCTCTTGATCAACTTCAAGCTTGTTAGAGATAATAATAGGAAGTTTTTCTTCCTCTCCCAAGAATACATATTTGAGGTGATCAGGGAGTGGCTTCAGTTCAGGAGTAGGAGCCTACACAACAGAAGGTAGAAGAGAAGTATCAGAAATTGGTAATTCTATATAAGAAACATTACCTGTTGGTGGTTCTTCTGAAAAACCATTTACTGCAGCCAGTTCCTCTTTTGTTTCTTTATCCAATTCTATCTTACTATCATCTTCTTCTATGGATTTGCTCACAATCACTTCCAATTTATCCTATCCATCTAATTCAAATACATCATGTGTTAGGGAATCAAAGATATCTATAGAATAAATAGGAGTATCATCACCTGGATGTTTCTTGGTTTTTGAGGTTTTCAAAAATGGTCTCCCTAATAATATTGGGGATGTAAAATCCCCATTTTCCATGTCTAGTACATAAAAGTCTGCATGAGAAACCAAATCATCTACCTGTACCAAAACATCCTCAATTACTCCCTTAGGGTATGCAGAGCACCTATCAGCTAATTGAATGACCACAGTAGTAGAGTTCAATGGTCCTAATTTCAAGGAAGCATATATAGAATATGGCATGACATTTATGGAGGCTCCTAAATCCAACATAGCTTTTTCAACATGAGTATCCCCAATTTTACATAGAATAGTAAACATACCTGGATCCTTGCATTTAGTGGGGAGTTTTGTTTGTATCATGGAGGATACGTTCTGACTCATTTGAACCTTTTCAAACCCCTTCAATTTTTGCTTTCTTTTTTGAGTGCATAATTCTTTCAAGAACTTTGCATATCTTGGTACCTGCTTAATAACATCTAGGAGGGGAATATTAACTTCACTTTTTCTAAAGATGTCATACAATTCAGAAGTTTTCTCATTTAGCCTATTCTCTTTAAGAGCTTTTGGAAAAGGAGGCACAACTTCATAATTTAAATTAGAAGGAGACTTACCTGTAGGTGCTTCATTCTCCTTAATTGATTTTTCAGTTTTCTTAGGAGAAGAGGGTATTAGTGGGCTTTCAATTTCCTTACCATTCCTTAAAACAATTGCACTAGCATTTCTCTGGGATTCACCACAGTTTGAGAAGGTAACTTACCTGAGTTCTGAGCATCCAATCAACTCACTGTAGTTGCTAACTGACCTATTTGAGTTGTCAGATTCTGAATGCTAGCTCTTGTCTCTTGCTGAAATTGATGAGAATTATGTACAAGAGTTTTCACAATATCTTCCAATGGATTACTTACATGGTGATCCTGGGATGCATTCTTCTAGGAAAATAAGCTTGCTGATTTTGTTGAAAATTTTGTCCTGCAGGCCTATTTTGTGTATTCCCATATATGAAATTGGGATGATCCTTCCATCCAGGATTGTATGCATTAGCATATAGATCATACCTTTTTGGTTCGCCAGAAAAACCTCCTACAGCGTTAGCTTGTTCTATGGATTCTTCTTGAAGTGTAGAACACATGCCAGTGGAGTGCCATGTTGCTGAACATATTCCACAAACTTTAACTTGCTGTAGTGTACCTGCAGCCATTTGGCACACAAGAGAGGTAAGTTCAGATATTTGATTCTAAAGAGAAGTAGTACTTACCTCATGGGCATGTCTAATAGGAGGATCATGCCTAATACCAAATTGTTGTGAATTGGCAGCCATATTTGATATCAGAATTCTGGCTGCTTCAGGAGTCTTATCTATTAGTGCTCATCCACTAGCTGCATCTATCATGCTCCTATCTCCTTGCAAAAGACCTTCATAGAAATATTGGATTAGTAGCTACTCACTAATCTAATGATGTGGGCAGCTTGCACAAAGCTTTTTAAACCTCTCCCAATATTCAGAAAGTGTTTCTCCATGCAATTGCTTAATGCCGCATATTTCTTTCCTGATAGTAGCAACCCTAGATGCAGGAAAATAACATTCTAAAAACATTCTTTTCATCTCATTCCAAGTAGTGATAGTACCAGAGGGTAAATAATACAACCAATCTTTGGCTAAATCTCTTAATGAAAAAGGAAAAGCCCTGAGTTTTATTTGTTCCTCAGTTACTCCAGGGGGCTTCATGCTGGTACACACCACATGAAATTCCTTCAAATGTTTATGCGGGTCTTCACCTGCAAGACCATGAAAATTAGGTAAGAGATGAATTAATCCAGATTTCAATTCAAAATTAACATTGTCATCAATGTTAGGAAAAGTAATGCATAAGGGTTGCTGATGCAAATTTGGAGCTGTAACCTCCTTAAGAGTGGGGTGCCTCGCCATGATTACTTCCTCCTTTTCTTGATCAATGTCCTATTGAAGTTCTCTTCTGTGCTTGTATATAGATTTTCCAATATCTGGATTGAACTCTAAATTTTGAGAATTAGAAGAACGAGTCACAGGCATAAATCAAAATAAAATCACAAAAAGTAATAGACGCAGTCCTCAGCAACGGCGCCAAAATTTGGTGCGTACTGTCGCAGGTACACCTAAATTGATACCTTACCTCAAAACTAACCTGTAGTAGTGGGAGTAAGGGTCGATCCCAAAGAGACTGGAATTACCTTATGTGATTGAAAGAATGGGGATTTGATAATTGTGAATAAACTAAATTAAACAATAATGAAAATAGTTAAAAGAGTAATTAATGAGAAAGGCGTTGGTTTCAGTCGATATTCACCATCAAGGGATTGCATTGATCATTGACGAAATCATCAATCTTAAACCAAATATCTAGCATTGGGATTCTATCCCAGTTCCTCCTTAAGCCTAGTGAATTGATAACAATCATACCAATTAAACCCTAATTGATAAAAAATCCTTTAACACATCGGCAAAGTCTAACTTATCAATTGCATTAAGAACGAGAAAAACTGATAGAGTTAAATGAATATAAGCAAATTGGTTATATTTAATTTAGTTGATCATTCATCATAGGGTTAATGATTTATAATCCAAAATCCTTAATCATATTTGCTTCATGAATCAAGTAATGAAAGCTTTGTTCAAAACCTAATTCAATAATAGATTTAGACATACAATATACTAGTAGGCCTCCTCGCAATCACATGAATAATCATTCAGAAAAGAAAAGCAGATGAATAAACAATACCTAGTTAAGATTGAACTATTGAAAACAATTCCAAATCTCACAATGCATAAGGATCCCTTGAGGTTTCAATCTTCCTCTACCAACTAAAAAGAACTAGCCACGCAGGGCCATAAGAAAATCTAAAGAAGAATTGAAGAACTTGGATGAAGGATTGAATGAATTATCTACTTTCTTTCCTCCCTTTATATAAATTAACTCCTCCTAATCGAAGTAGGCATGTATCTAGGTCAAATCCCAGCCCTTTGGACTTCAATTAGAGTTGAAAAACCCTAAAAATCATGAATTTAGTGACTGGTGCGGCGGTGGGCACCGCAGTGCCCTGGTCCGGCGCTGTGGCGCTCACTTTCAGACGTACTCGGGCGCCGCGGCATGTTGGGTAAGCATCGTGGCGCTCCAGTCTAGGCAGCTCAACACCGCAGCGCGCTGAGTAGCGCCTCGGCGCTCTAGATATGTCTTCACATGGCGCCATGGTGCTCTCTTGTGAGCGCCACGGCCCCTAGAATCTTCTGGATTTTGCCAAAGTACCGAACATAAAAGTTGTAACCCTATGTCGCTTCTTTCCACAGCCACCGGAATCACCTCAATTGGAGTCGAAATGAGTGAGATATGCCTCCATTAGTGACAAAGGGTCAGAAATCAGCATTTTTCCATAATTTTCTCTCTATTTTCCTCTTCTTTCCTTCTTTATTATTCCTAAAACACAAAACACAAAAATAAATTAATTCATATCTATTTTCTACTTAAGTTAAATAAAAACTAACTAAAATAATGCTAATAACTTGCTTAAATTACAGCATGTCACATTGCCATCGTATGAAATCTTTACCATCCTAAGTATGTGATTGTGGCATGATTATGTTTTGTAAAAATGATTTTTGAAATGATTATGCTTTGGTGAACAATTATGGCATGTGAGCATAATGGGCATATATGTGATTGAAATCATATTTTTGGCTATTAATATGAAAAGTAAAGAGACAAGCACGGTCACATAGCAGTTCGTGTGGTGCGTTAGTAGGGGACGCCTTACTCATGACTATGATTATGATGGTGAGAAAAGAATGATGAGAAAAGAAAGAGAAAGTGTTCCATGTTAGGAAGAGTGAGAAAAACCCGTACCAAAAAGTAGATAATACTCACCTTGATCAGGTTAGCTCGATATAAGAATAAGTTAATATCCATCATATGATAAAATTGTGATTTTTCTGACATGCCACGACCTATTAAATAGTTAATCTTGCCCTTGATATTTGAAATGATTATAGATGCCCATGATATTTTGAAAATAAATACTCATGTCATACAAAATATTACTGCATGATTTTCAAGTGCATAGATAATGTGCATTCATGTGGCCTAATGAAATTTTGATGTAGCTTATTGGTGCATATTGTCATAGGTACAACCAAATTGATACGATACCTCTTAACTAACCGTAGTCGTGGGAGTAAAGGTTGATCCCACAAAGACTAGAATTACCTTATTTGATTGAGAAAGGGGGATTGATAATTGAAAATAACAAAGTAAACAATAATGAAAGTAATTAAGAAAGTAATTAATAAGAGAGGTGTTGGCTTCAATCAATATCCATCGTCAAGGGATTACATTGATCATTGACAAAATAATCAATCTCAAATCAAATATCTACCATTGGGATTCTATGCCTATTCCTCCTTAAGTCTAGTAAATTGATAACAATTGCACCAATTAAATCTTAATCAATAAGATATCCTTTAACACATTGGTAAAGTTTAACTTATTAATCGTGTGAAGAACAAGAGAAACTGATAGTGCTATAAAAATATAAACACATCGGCTATATCTAATTTAGTTGATCACTCATCATAGGGTTAATGATTTATAATACAAAATCCTTAAGCCTATTTGCTTTATGAATACAGCAATGAAAACTTTATTCAAAACCTAATTCAACAATAGATTAAAAGAGACAATATACTAGTAGACCTTCCTAGCAATTATATGAATAATCATGAAAAGAGAAGAGTAGATAAATAATCAATACCTGATTAAGATTGAACTATTAAAATCTATTCGAAATCTCACAATGCAAAACAATCACTTGAGGTTTCAATCTTCCTCTACCAGGTAAAAGTAAATCAGTGCTGCATAAGACCATCAGAAAATCTAAAGAGGAATTAAATAAGGTAATTGAGAGCTTGAATGATCCTTGATGCTTCCATTCTTCCCCTTTTTATAGATTGGCTTGTCCTTATTGAAGTTGAACTATTTCTAAGTCCAAAAAGTCCCGTTGGGCTTCAATTGGAGCCAAAAAGATCTAAAAATTGTGACTTTACAATTCTTGTTTGATGGTGAGTGTCGCAGTGCTGGGTTCTTTTGGTGCTGGAAGACTGTTCACGCATACAAAAATACTATTCACAGTTATTGTTCATCTGAGAAATTTTTCATGATTTAATGCTTCAAATCTTGCTATCCAGCCAGAAAATGTTGCATACAAGGATTCTTATACCTCTTAAACATGATTCTATGGTCAAAATACCTAAAAACATCAAGAAATATCAAAATCCAAAAATTTACGTCGTGGTTACTGTTCATCATTTCTGTGCAAACTTTCAGCAAGATTTCGGCGAAATTAATCAGTGGGTTTTGAAACTCTCGTTGCCACGAGTTCAACGAAAATTTCGATATCTCAATTGGATGCATATATTGGAAGAAATCTTAGAGAGAAGGTAAAACTAAGAGAGAGAAAGTGAATATGGGAAAATTTTCCTCCCCTGCCATGCTCTGCTCCTTCAATTTCCTTTCTCCCACTTTTCTCTCTATTTTTTACTTATTATTATTTAATAATTAATATTTAGTATTATTTTTATTTTTATATATATGCATATACATATTGTTTTTCATCCTAAAGCATCCCAAAAATTTCAAAAAATTTAGTTATACTCTTAAATCGTGACTTTTCTTGATAAAATTTTTAATAAAACAAATCACAAAATAAATATCTTTATGCATAATAAAAGAAAGAATATTTCTATAAAAAAAAATATTTGTTAGAGGCTAATATAATTATTTTAAGCAAAACAATAATTATTTAAATTAAAAGTATACTTGTTTTTAGTAAAACATAATCATTTAAAAAAATATAAATATATTTTTTTATAGCAAAATATTATTATTTAAAAATAAAAATTACAAGGTATTACATTAAGTACAAAAAAATCAGCAGGAAAAATTATGTCCCCAACTTGTACTAAAACATCCTCAACCACAACCTCCAGAAGGGTATTAGATTTGTCCACCATTTGAACTATAACATTAGTTTCTTTCAAAGGTCCTAGTGCTAAAGATGCATAAACAGAGTATGGCATGACATTAATAGATGCTCCTAGATCTAGCATAGCCTTCTCAAATGTATTGTTGCCTATAGAGCAAGGAATAGAAAACATACCTAGGTCCTTGCATTTTGTAGGGAGTTTTCTCTGAATAATTGCAAAGACATACTCACCTACGTTTACTTTCCCGGCTTTTTTCAACTTCTACTTCCTCTATTAGGTGTATAATTCCCTTAAGAAATTGGCATAGCGAGGTTCCTGACTAATTGTATCTTGTAACAACTCCATTTTTTTAAAAATATATATTTGTAAAGTCCTATGAAGTCATTACGTCTTTACTTCTAATTACTTAACTCATAATAACATTCAATTAATTTAACCAAGCAAAATCATGGTTTAAGGTCTACCATTAACTTTGATATAATTCTGAGTTCACATACACATCATTAATAAAAATGTTCATATAAAAAGCAAAAACATAAATATCTACATCTTATTCATCCATGTTGACAAATTCTGGAGATACGGGTGCAAGTGGTTGCACCTTCACTGGGATCTTAGTCAAATCGACCACAAACACCTTATTAGTTTCTTGGATCTACCCAACATAGAGTAACTCAATCCAACATGTACTAAATGCTAGAGCCATAGAAAAATCTACATACCTAGTTTTCTGAACATGATATAGAAATATAGTGAGAATGAAATCTCAGTAGGTTCAACAATAAAACATAATCATCATCAATGTAACTCATCATGTCATGTTCATCTGTATAAACTACAGCAAATACCCTAGGTCACATGAATGCACTTTATCTATGCACATGAAAATCGTATAGTAAAGACATGTATGGCATGAATAACTATTTTCATATAAAGCTACCCGGTCAATGTGAGTAATTTCTACTCTTCGGTATG